>CM032637.1:13567149-13756996 GCA_019097785.1 Fraxinus excelsior | reverse complement strand
GCATACTCTTAATTGTCAGGCACCCAATAAATATTATATTTGGAATCAACAAAAACTCCTTTCCACATTTCACCGTAAGGCGGCCTAGGTGCTTATGGCATTTTTATCAGTATCCCAAGACAGCTTATAGCTTAACCAGAAGCAGTTCGATGTACTTGATAAATCACGAAAATAGGAACTGGTCTTTGACAATATGATATCATTGTTACAATGATATTATTAATATTATAAATTTTATTATTTTGAACAAGATTTTGTAGAAAAATTGAAAGTCTATATATTATTAGTGGATTAGCGCAGAAACAAAAAATTAATTTTTTTTCTTGAGGACAAACCGAGACATTGTTGTAACCTGATCCATTTGGTAATTTCACGCACAAAACTGCATCCATTATTAGAAACTAGAAACTAGAACTTGTTTCCATGCTTCCTGGAGTAAAAACTAAGCACAAAAGATGTGGCGACAGACCATGCATTGTTTTCAAGGTGCCCGAGGCATATGCCTCAAGCTACGCGTCATGTGAACCTGCCTTTAGGACTCTCAAACCTTACAGTATGAGTGCTCAAGGCTTAGGACTCAAAAGTGGTGCTCTCTAAAACACAGCCAGCCATGCATTGCACTCTTTAGTCTTTAGTCTTACTCTTTCTCAGGTTCTCTCTCTCTCCATGTTTTGGCTGGTTTTTAATAGCCCAAAATATTAGAGGGTTGTTTGAGAGGTTTAACCTAAAACCCGCAATCAAAAATTGAAACGAAAAATATTAATTGGCAAAGATAACGAGGGAAGAGCCCATGCATGCTCTAGCCCTCTATTCTTATGATTGAAGTGCAATCCCCTTCCAAAGCAATGTTGCAATTTTTCAACAGCAAATGACATGTGCTAGGAGATTGTGATAAGAACTTCCCTGTTCTTCTCTTTCATATTGTTGTTGCTTGTGTCATTTCTTTTTTTAAGTGTAAGAAAATTTCAAAAATAGTTGGTCAATTGTTTAATTTGTTTTAGTGGACTTGTTACGTGACCACTGCTATGCATATTATTCTTTGCTACTTTCTCCATTTCAAATCCATTTTATGTTTCTAGTTACATATTAGACTCTCAATTTTGCTGAATGTTCTATTATGGATACTTTTAAATGGTCTGCAGTTTATTATGAGTATGGTTCTGTTACTTTCTATTAGTCTTACACCTCAGCACCCCCATAGGCGCAAAATGCCTCACGCCCAACTTAGCACAGTTTGAGAGTTCTGTTAGGCTCTTATAAAAACTTCAAACATTATAATGGTTTCAAACGGCATTTGCTTGCAGCTTCGCTATAGCTAAGATCACGAAGAACTTTCCAATTTACACTGACACGACATACAATAATAAGTTAACTGTCAAAATGTAGCCACTAAAAATTGTCCGAGCTCCACATTCGCTTAATTTGTCATTAATAATTTAACGTGGAGAAAAAAGGAAAGTGGAACAACTGACTTAGCTAGTAAGAACTTTCCAATTTACACCGACACGACATACAATAATAAGTTAACAGTCAAAATGTAGCCACTAAAAATTGTCTGAGCTCCACATTCGCTTAATTTGTCATTAATAATTTAAGGTGGAGAAAAAAGGAAAGTGGAACAACTGACTTAGCTAGTAAAACTGAGTAACAATACCCAAAGCAATATTTACCTTGACTCTGAGCTCCTTCATTGGATGGGGAGTTAATAATGCTCGAATTGTGGTAACAATTGGTCCCTGAGAAGTAAATCAAGTGTAAGATTTGGATAATACCACCAATTAAATTTAGAGCCCTCAAGTATCCGATACTTGCCTGCATCCCACAAACAACTATTTGATCTCCTTCATGAAGCACACCGTTGACTAACACCACATCAATGGTTGTTCCATGACCTTCAATAACCTTAACCTCCAAAACAGTACACTGCCATCGAGTTGCGACCCATTGTCAGTATTCATGCACGCTTCATTTCTCTCAAGCATTGACAAAAAATGAAAAGAAGACAAACCTGCATTTCATTACTGTATGTAAGTTTCTCAATCATAGTTTTTTGAGCCCATTGCACTAGCAGTAGTAACAAGTCAGGGATGCCCTCACCACTGGTACAGAAGCAAAACACGGTGTCAGGATGTTGTGAAATGGAATATAGTTAGTAGACACAATGTAATCATAAACTCAAACTAGTAAAGGGAAGACATTGAAAAAGTGTTAACAAATTAAAGTAACAAATCAAACCTAATTGCACTCGTCGGAACAATACTGAATGTCTCCCCCATTTCTTTATTCTTATAATACAACTCAGTATTTATCCCTTGCTCCTTGAACTGAGTTACCACCTGTAACATTCAAATAGTGTCCACATAATACAGTTCAAAAAAATGGCAAAAGTTCCATCAGGGTTAAAGAGATAGATATGCCCGAATTAACAGCCCTCCCTATCCCCCCAAAAAAACAATACAAAAAACCAAAAGTTATTGTGCATACTAACATAGATATGTGAATCCATACATACATGTGAAGCAATATACGATACCTGAGTAAGCCTCATATTGAATTCAATTTGTACATCTTTTGACTGTTGCTTCATTGTCTTAACAATTGGTGCATTGCGACAAGCTTTCCAGCCGTACAGTCTATCAACCTAGCATTGTAAAATAATGTAACATGAGCTAATAGAAACAAAGAAATCAAATCAACATTATGATGTGACTCACTTTATTCAAGGCAACTATAAATTCTGTATTTCTCATCTTCAGAAGATTCAGAGACTCGATAGTCTGTGGTTCCAAACCATGCATTATGTCAACAACCAATATTGCAATATCACATAATCCTGAACCTCGAGAACGCAGATTAGTAAAGGACTCGTGTCCTGGAGTATCAATCACTAATAGTCCTGGAACATTCAATTTCGCATCAGCTTTCAGTTCCTTGGTTCTCTCTCGAATATTTTCAGCAGGAAAATATGTTGCGCCAATTTGCTGGGTAATCCCACCTGCCTCACCTTCTTGGACATTAGTGCCTCTTATACAATCAAGCAGCTTTGTTTTACCAGTGTCCACATGCCCCATTATGCAGCATATGGGCGACCGAAGACTTTTTTCACTCAAGCTTGGGACATCCGATTTTGCTTCCTTCTTAACAACTTTTCCTTTTTTCTTGTCTATACCCTCAGTTTCAGGATCGTCTTTCTTACTTTGCACATTCTGAGGTATATGGGGCAGAACTGAGGTGGCTTTTGGCGTTGTAACTACTGGCTTGGCTGCTGCAGGAGGCTGCCCAGCATCATTAGAAGGTCGCGCACTTCTTATCCCTTTCTTACCTAGAGGTTCAGGCTCTGAGTCAACCTCTTCATCAGCAAATGCATTTTTACCCGGCAACTTAAGATCAGCATCATCCCAACTTTTAGCATCCCATTCTTCATCATCGTCTTCTTCGTCAACTCCATTCATTACAACATCAGTAACTTCACCTTTCTCCTCTACATTCATTAAATTCAATTCCTCAAGCTTCTCAGCTAATTCAGATTCCACTTCCTCAACATCCTCAGCTTCTTCCACGAGTTCTTTACCTTTATTTTCCTGCTGGTTTTCTTCTGCTTCTAAACACACAACACCCTCTCCAGAGGCTGCTCCATTTGTCCGAGGTTGTGTCTTTGACTTTTTCTTCTGATACAATGGCCGCTTAGCTGATGGTCCAGAAGTGTCACCAGCAGGCAACTGCAAACCTGCATTAGAAAGAATTTGGTTCCGCATTGCCTCCCTCCTACGAGCTTCTTCTTTTTGCTTCCCAGTTAACAGTTTCCCCTCTTGTTTTTTCTTCAAAGTCTTCTCCTTTTCCTTCTCTTTTTTTAAGCGCTTTTTCTCTTCAGCTAACCTTTCCAGCTCTTCCTGCTGACGGCGCTCCTCTTCTTCCTTCCTTAATCTCTCATCTTCTTCCTTCTTCTTCCTCTCTGCAGCTTCCTTCTGTTTTGCAATTCTCTCTTGCATCTCCCTAACATGCTTTGAAACTTTCTTATCAGGAGCTTTACCCTTTGTTTCATCCTTCTTTTCTTCCACTAAAGGGGCATCAGCAGCTGCCGCAGCGGCTGCGGCCTTTTTCTCTTTTTCTTTTTCCTTCTTCTTTTTCTTCTTCTTTGCAGCTGCAGACTCTACCGGCCCTTCCTCATCGGCTTCCTTTTCACCAGCCCCATCTTCCGGTTGAGGCTGGCTTTGAACTTTCTCCTCTTGTGGAAGCCCAGCTGAAGCTGCAAGCAGAGTGGGAGAAGGTTTAGACACTGAGGGTGCTTCACCAAGCTCTTCTAGAATCTTGTCAAGGTCTACCTCTTCTTGAGCAGTTCTCCCACCCTTCTTTTTCTTCTTTTTATTCTTTGAAATTTCTGCTACATCTTCAATTGTCTGCTTCTTACTTTTTGACTCCTCGGCTTCTTTACTACTGATGCTCACACTGCTCTGATCAGGTTCTATGATTTCTGAAGACTCATCTCCTACCCCAATTTCCAAAGCAGTATATGTACTGATATTCTTCTTCTTAGACGACTTCTTCTTACCAGAAAATTTAATCACCGAGACATCTTCCCCCTCATCAACAGTATCACCTTCTTCAAAATTAACATCTGGCTTTGAAACAGAAGTATCCTCGTCGATTTCTTCATCAAGCAGAGCCACCCCAAATGAATTTCCTGCACTCTTTTTCAAACCCTTGGACGACTTCTTCTTCTTACCAGCAAAAGTAATTGCCATAGCATCCTTATCATCCTCTTCAAATCTCTCATGTTTATCTAGATCCCCGTCTTTCACTTCATCCAACAAATTGAAGCTAGCAGAGGAAACAGTCCCATCATTCTTCTTACTTTTTGCAGGCTTCTTCTTCCCAGAAAATGAGATCACTGGCTCATTCTCATTATCATCAACTTCCCCACCTTCGTCCTCATCATCAGCAATTGAACCAAATACAGATGGGCTAAACATGCTTCCACTGACACCACTGCCCTTTTTTGATTTTGAGGGCTTCTTTTTCCCGGTGAATGCCAAGAAACTGTTCCCTTCTTCTTCACTACCCATTTTCAGATCTAAATCTTCATTATTCTCGTCGTCTCCCTCTCCAAGTAAGCCAAAACTTGAAGCACTAAATGCATTATCATTCCCTCCTTTCTTGGCTTTTCCTTTCTTTTTACCAGAAAATTTTGAAGTAGAAGCCTCATTATCATCATCTTCTTCATCCTCTGTCTCCTCCACCTCATCTTCATCATCCTTAGCTTCTAATTTCTTTGAATTTCCCTTTTTAACCATTTTATTAACCACTGGTGCTGCTACTTCCTCTTCCTGAACAGCAACAGGCTCTTCCATAGAATACTCATCGTCATCAATCACAAAGGTCTTCTTCTTTGACTTTCCTCCACCGCCACCCTGAGTTGTGGTGGTGCTGTCATCGTCACGAGTGCTTGGCTTCTTTCTGCCCATCGGAGTATTTTAGTGATACCAACTGATAACTGAGGTCTCAAATCTCCCCAAAGCCCGCCCTCTGAACCCTGATTTTTAAATGTTTTAAAAACCACAAAAATTAGAACATATAAAATTACTTTCAAAAAGAGATAGAAGAACAAATGTATAAAATTGAAAAAACAACTTCAGACTTATAAAAACTAAGAATATACATGTTTCATTGGAAGATCAACAACCAAAACCTCAAAACAAATTATGATATTACGAAAGTGATCACAGTGAAATTTCCAAATTCCAACTAATCCCAAATCAAATATACGAAGGCCATAATCAATCCAACAGGGGGAGAGAGAGAGAGAGAGAGAGAGAGAGCACGGCTACTTTAAATGATAGTATAAGGTAGGTTTTTTGTTTAGAGAAATCAATCAGACCTAATTAAGTGGAAAATGAAAATCCATTTAATCAAACCTAACCAAGTTAAAAATCGAAATCCATAGGGGAAAAAAACCAACCTTG
Source organism: Fraxinus excelsior (assembly GCA_019097785.1). Lineage (NCBI taxonomy): Eukaryota > Viridiplantae > Streptophyta > Magnoliopsida > Lamiales > Oleaceae > Fraxinus > Fraxinus excelsior. The sequence goes on along the minus strand of CM032637.1, from coordinate 13,751,036 downwards.
ATCAATTGATTTACCTATATCGGAGAGTCATTAATCAATCCAACAGAAAAAAATTCACCAAGCCCATAAGGAAAAAGAATATCTTATCTAGAATGAATTGAAGTATCTATCAATCTCAATTATCCACCTCCTGTGTCCGACTCTACAGATTGGGAATTAAAAAAATTCCCCACAAAGCCTTATCCCCAGGGGCAGTTGCTCCCACAGGATTTTTGTCCTGAGTATTTTGCCGATGACAATTGAGGGGAGGCAGGTTCTAAGGATGGGAAAACCATAAACAACCACATCAAACATTTAAGAGAACTATATTGTCGAGAAAATTGCTGTTGTGTGAGGAAGATTGCCATTGAGAAACAACATATCGGCATAAAAAATAAATTCAGATAAGGCTGGACAAATATTAGATCGAGGTGTGTCGAAATTAAATCATTCAGAAACCTCAAATCGAGTGCAAAATCAACATAAAAACCCCGTTTTTACACAGATAAATTTGATACTACCTTCCAAGTCTGGCGATGAAGTTGGGTAGAAATCACTGCACACAAGATAAATCCTTGTAGAAATCACTGCAACACGAGATAGATTTGTGCCAAGGGAAACCCTAAGCCGCTTGTCCCCTCCCGTTGCTCTATCAGCTCTATCAGTAAGAAACAGCAGGCGTGAGTCGTGAATTATTTCAAAGAAGATTCGCTTTTAACTGGGCTGTACAAGGCTCATAAGAATGGGCTTCTATCGAGTTTTAGCTCTTGGCCCCTTTTTTGAGAAAAGTAGATGTTGTGACAGTAATTTTTCAAATAATATACTACCATGTAAAAATGGCCCTTTGTAGTACCATGGATGCAATAGTAATCAATAAAATGTTACTGTAGATGCAATAATAAATTGTATATCCGATATGTTAGTAGTATATGTGGTATGTTAGTTGCTTATTCGGTATGTTAGTTGTATATCCGATATGTTAGTGGCATATACGGTATATTGCATATCCGCTACGGTATGTTAATCCGGTATATGTTGTAAATCTGGCATTTGTTAAACCGGGGTGAATCCAACAACACCATGTACCTCCTGAAATAAGGATCGTAGTACCACTATACAACGACACTCTCTAATTCCTTTGCAATTTTTATGGTTCTTCGGGAAAAAAAGAACAAAGACCGAAAAAAAATCCTTTGAAGGGAAATCAAACACAAATACACAGAAACAAACAAGAAAATGAAGGTTTGAAAATTCTATTAGATAAAATATTTGTGAACAAATGCTAGTTTAATTAATATTGGATTTACAATATATGTTGGATATGCAACTAACACTGTATCGAATATGCAACATACCATATATGCAACTTACTGATAATGCCTTAGTTTTCATTTTTTAATATATGTTTAATTATTTCAATAATATCATGATTTTTATTTTTTCAATATGTTAATCATTTGAACAATATTATCATTAATTATTTTGTCTATTTAGTTATGATGAATGTACATTTGACATATTCATTGCTTTACTTTTTGTTTTTCAATATATATATATATTTTATTTATTTAACTATATTCGATAGATTCATTTACTTTTCATTTTTAATATGTGTTTGATTTATTTAATAATTCAAACAATATTATAATTATAATTTATTAAATATCGCATCAAGTATAAAATTATTTTTAACGATTTTATCTTTATTGTAATTCAATAATTTCAATAATACCTTACTTTCTATTTTTTCAATATACATTTAATTATTTCAATAATACACTACTTTTCGTTTATTGAATAAATCATTTGATGAATGTATTTAATTTATTAATCACTTGAACAATTTGAATAATAGTTATTTTATCAATTATTTAGTTATGATAAATGTACATTTGATACGTCATTTTTCAATATGTGTTTGATTTATTTAATTATTTAAACAATATTATCATGAATTATGTTGTCAATTATTGATTTATGATCAATGTACATTTGATAAATTCATTCTACTTGATTAAATAGTAAATTAAATTCATTAAAAAATTAGAATAAAAAATGAATATTTTTATATATTTCTTCTATTCAATATATATATATATATCTTTCTATATATAAAAAGTGGCTATTAAAGGGAATATGTTGGTTTAATGGAAAAACTAACGAAATTTCTTGATTTAACGGAAAAATTAACGGAATTTCTTGTTTTAATGGAAAATCTTTTTTCACAACCTCTTGCTTTCAAAATTATAATTAAATAATAATAAAAATAAATTAGTTTTTGATAATTCCTTCAAACTAAAATATCTTGGAGCTAACTTATCCGAATCGACTTTTTCTCGAATCTGATTTATGTATCTAATTGCGATTTATCCAACGAGACCAATATTCATATATTTACGATAACTCCATCAATATCTAAATATTTGACACAAATAAAATATAATTTGATAAATGTATCATTTAGTCCCTAACTTTCAAAATATTAAAATATAGTATATAAAAATTGAATTATATTTTATGAAAATTTTCGGGGTATTACATTCTCACCTCCTTAAAATATTTTTGTTCTCGAAAATTTACTCGTCACTTACCAATACTAAGTCTAACACATGATATACATATATTATCGTAATACATATAATACTTTAGCGATAAAATGAATTGTATTATTACTTTAAAAAGAATAAATACTTCAGTCATGCAAAAAGTTTAAGCATCCGTTTGTTTCTCATTAAAAACCCATAAAAATGAAAAATATGACTGTTATCCATCACATCAATCTATCAATTTTGAATTTCTATCTCTTGTGTGGGGTCCAATAACGGCTATATTTTTCATTCTCATTCTACATTAATGAGAATCAAACGGGGTCTAAGTAAACTCATCTTCTTACCCCTTAACATACCTTGAGTTTTCTATTTGTGATTTTGGGTTGGAGATGACAGAGAGAAGCATTTTATTTAATTATTTATCAATTACATAAACATTACATCATTAATTATTTAATTAACCAAAAAAATTATATCTTTATTAATAACAAATTAATTCTTAAACAAAACTATGAAATATAAACTAAGCAAACGTACATTGCACGTTGCTTGCACCTAGTATATATATATAATGCATATTAACCGTATATGCAAAAAATATGGTATTCGGTAGATGTTCAATTTAGACCAGAATGGTAAGTGTGGTTCATATATTCAACTAATCTAGAGCTTGGACGTTGTTTATTTTGATTCCATGGTCATTTTCTGAATTTGACTAAAATTCCTACTTCGAATCACATTTTTCTCCCCTTATCTGTTCGTATGGAACATTATAATAGATAATCTATTTTATATCCTACGAGCAGATTTTGATGCTTGACAATCCAATAAATGTCAAACCATGCATCATCTAGAATAACAATAAGGAAGAAAATTGAACAAATAACTAACCTTGCCTGCGGAACCAGTCCCGAACTTGAAATCAAAATCTACGTCTTCATTTCTTTCTTGAACCACCGGGTGGAGGCTCATATGAGATGGTTGTCTACCACTCTCAAATGTGAAAGAGAGATAAAAAAGGAACATTAGTAAGTTGGTTAGGAACATCAAACCTATGCCTGTCAAATATTTAAAGTTACGTGAAACTTCCTTTAGTATCTTTAAACTCGTAAACTTTCATCCCCCAGAGAAATTAAAAACTCAAATTTTAATTCATAATGTCATATTCCTAAGACAAAAAGAAGCCTTAAATCCAACATAAGAAAACAACAATCAAATGAAACCTCCACAAAATTCAATTGAACATTTCCCCTTAAAGTGTGATATAAATCAAACCATATTGATCTTACGCAAAAAAGGCTAACAATAATGTAGATTGAAGAATCAAAATGAACAGATCTATAAGAAAAATTATTCCCTTTTCCAATTCACAACGACATAAATGTTCTTTCTTTTTGCTTACTAACTGAAAGACCAAAAATAAAGACCATCAATCGAAGTTGGAGATTAATCAAGAACAGTAAAACCTAACTAGCATTCTCGACTAAAAACCCACAATCATCAATTAATTACAAGAGATAAACAAAAAAAGCTCAATCGTGGTGCCCATAAGATGAAAATCGAAGCAACTTATTCATTATTCATGAATCAATGGAAGAATCCAAAACAAGCACAACTCTCAATAACAATTTTTATTGAAAAACAACATATAAAGATCGTAAACAACCTCGTCGCCTTAATTCGAAGAAGAAATTAGTATAATTGAAGAACCTTTAAAATGACACTGATTTAGAAACCAAATCAATAAAGCAGAAAAATCACAAAGACACCAAGTAAAGTATAAAAATGTTCAACCAAAACCCCAAAAATTGAATAAAAGAAAATTAATATTTAGTGTAACCACAATTTACTCTTTATTCATACTGCTGTTGTTCGAATAATAATCTACATAGTTTCACTTCCTTTTCATCTTCTTCAAATCCGAAACCATAATACGGTGAAACTCATTGCCTCGACATTCAATTTGTAGACAGAAAAATGGTGGTCACAATTTTTACAAATTCTCGAAATTTCCCAGGAACAATTTTGGAATTGCTTGTAAACGTCGCAATCACAGCACACGCAAATTAAAGAAATATTTCTTTCTCAACTCTCTAATATCTCTAAATTAAACGCCACCGCCATGAAATTTTGAACCAGTGAATATTACACCATGAAAATCCTCTTGATATTTATGCTTATAGTTTCAGAATCAAAATGCAACAGTAGAGACAAGATCCTTCTGCATATTTTCGTCCGACATGGGGTTGAAGCAAGCAGTGGCATTAAAATTTACCAATTTTCTTAAAAAATCTATTTACACGTATTTTACTGTCATTACGAAAATAGAAACATGTACAAAAAACAGAGATATAGGCTAAAAGTGATAACTTGGCCGAGAAGATTTCATTCAATGACACAAAATTGGCAATAGAACGAAATGGAGATTGAGAAAACAAATGATGATATTGGTGAGTTTAGTGAAGGTGATGTACAAGATGAAGAAGATGGTGGAACGATTGCCATGGAGGAGACTGTAACTTAAGATACTAAATGGAGACTGAAGTTAATGTGGTTGACTCTAGGAAATTTTCTGGATGGAAGCAGAACATAGGAAATAAATCAAATACTCTATCAAGTTTTAAGACTGCAGCAAAAGCTTTAGGGAGGAAGCTAGTGGGAAACGATGCTTGTTTCACTTATTTTGATAGTGGGACATTGTCATGTGTGACCACATGCAAGTTTCATGTATAGCGACATATGATATTAAGAATGTAAGCAGAAAAATTGTGTTCACTTGTTTCTCAAAATTTATTGTTGATGTTGTGTTTCATGATGCTTATCAATAATTTTTCCCTATAAAATCACAAAGGTTGCCTAAAAGCATGTCATCCATATTGTGTTAAAGAGATGAAGCATTTTCAAAGCCAAGGGAAACTTGAATTGTGGTATGTATCGCTTTCTATTTTCGCAAGTGTTCAAATGCGTAATTGGAGATAAATAGTGAATGTTATATTTTATAGGTTTATTTAATTGGAATGATATTTTGTAAAAACACTTGCACGTTTCCTCTGTGTTTTGTAAATGAAGTTTCCATGTGTTTAATGAATTTCAAAAATTGAAATGTGGATGTGAATGGATCAAATTACTTAGTCCTCATATTTAACTTCTTTTGATATTTCGTTCACATGATAGGTAATTTGATTTCTCATCGGCTATATAGCAATGCTATTTCTGTTACCTTTTTCTTATTTGATCTATGACTTAACATTCCACAGTTCAGAGGTTAGGTATGCAACTATACAATGCGTTAATATTGACTTTCTTCATTGATTACTTTGTTATGTGATCTGTGTGAATTACTATTTCATTAGCTCTAGACATGTTTTTTATTAGCTCTTGTATTAGATTGATTTCGTACTCAATACTAGCAAATATGTTTTTGACTACTACATGTATGATTTAGGATCTTTTTTAGGCAAGGAACTTGTTTAACCATGGTATATCTATAGCACTTTTAAAGTTTTTATTGTTGCTTAGTTTTTACTCTTTACTTACGGTATAATTTTAGAAACATATAAGCTTGTATAGTCTGGTATAGTTTGCTCGATTGATGCATTCCAATTGAAAAGTTAACCATTGATCGTGTTAACAAAAGTGGGCTATTTTTTACTCTGCAAAGTTAAAGTAAGTATGTCATTTCTAGACATTACATAATTAAAAATTATTTATTCCACTTGCAATTCAATATAGGTGCAGTCATATGGAATGATTCACATTATTGTCTCATTATAAGCAAGCTTTGACTATTGAGTGTACAAATAGAGTTTCAAACACTTCGTCATAATATGCTTTAAAGACATGTTAAATTTGATAAATCCTCCTTTTATTTTATTCAGTAGAATTTAAGAAAAATTTGCCTTTTTATTTTCCAAGGTGGTTAACGATGAATTTTCTTATAGAAAACAAGTGTGGAAGTTTGATCACAATTTTGATTAAATTGCATGTTTATTGTATTCCGGAAATGCCAATTTGAATTCTGTGTGCTATCTGTTACATTCTTTCATCAGTAGAAGCATCACCTCTCCAAAACACAATTATTTGAAATCATATAAGGTTCATAACGTAGATGTTGATCTCATGGTTTTTTCCTGATGTCATCTCACTATTAGAGAAGTTTTTAAATTTTGGTAGATGTGCTTTTGTTTGGCTGAACAAATTTTTCAGTAAAATGTGTTGGTTTTATGTTTAAATTGTGCTCAAGTTCTGTGTTTCAAATTTATATGTACTAGACAATTGAAATAATTTCAGATGTTCAATATAGAACAGTCTACTTAACTCACAGTCTAAAACTAACTTCTGTTTCTTACTCAAACCTAGGTCATTCAGATCTATTGCTCTATATATTTTGTAAATTCTACATGGTATCATTTTACAACTTCTTTGCTATACATTTTCATTTTTTATGCATGCTTTATTATTTAATGAATTAAATATTTCTTACTAATGTAAACTTGCAATCTTTATGTATGTTAAACGTTTCTATTATCATGTATTGACATGTTCTACATATACATAATGTTTTCAATTTTATTTTTGGTGAGTTTCTCTGTGAAATAATATCAACTTTTGAAATAATCAATTTGTTACATAGAGCATTAGCAAGGCAATAATATGCTCCCAAGACTCTTGAATACTCCAGTATATCTTAAACTATTTTTTTTAACATCTAAAAATTTTATACCAATAAAAACACAACAAATACAAAATTCATGCAACGTACGTGTTAACGACTAGTATTATCAAAAAGTAAAGAAATGTGTAAAATTATTTTATTGAAAATGTGATATTAAAAATAAGTTTGAAAAATATTAATTTTTAAAAAATTGGAGCTCAAATGAGAACTTAATCAATTTTTTCACTAAGATTATTCGACACAATTGGGCCTATGAAAACACGCGGATTTTTGGACCTGAAGCATTTTTTCATGGTTCTATATCAACTACAATTTACATAAAGATTACATCATATCTTATGAGGAAGGTATCATGATTATTCTAGTTCATGCGAAATATTCTAATATTTTTATTTTAAAATATTGAATGACAGCAATAATTAACCGTTGAACATTGACGAGATTTAGAGTTTCTTTAATAAACTCTTTAAATATAAAATGCTCTTTATTTTAAAGATCTAAGCTAAAAAAATAAGTTATAAAAGCTCTATTTTAATTTTTAAAAATAGAGAGTGTGTTTGATTCTCCAAATTTAGAAAGGCAGACTCATTATTCATTCTTAATGTATAATGATTGCATTTAATAAGTCACATATTTCAATATTCTATTTCTTAAACTATTCAAACTACATTTAAATTGATTGTCTATTGATTTATAAAATTTATGTTAAATTAAAATATGAGGAGAAATCAATAAATATTCTTGAGAAAAGCAAAATAAATAGCCAAAAAATAGAAATCATTGTTGGAGTACATAAAACTTTCAACTCTCTAGATCTAAAGATGCCCTCTACATTACATAAAATGCTCTTTATAAATGAAGAGTCTCTTGAAAATGCGATGCTTGAAAGGAAGTTTTGAAAATGTAATTTGTACTACAAAAGACTATAAAAAGATGGAATAACAAGTTACAAAAAAGTAAACTCGTATGTGTATATATATATATACATACATATAATTGATGTAATTTTATGGCAGAACTATTATTTAATTAATATTCAATTAAATTAGGTAATAGAGTCTATAAATTTAAATTTTTGTAATTTATTAATCACAAGGAGTTGTAATCGTGATATACAAATTACATATGACTGAATCTTAAATCGTTTGTGGTCGTGTGTAATAACGAGATACAAATATCGTAATTACGGATAGACCATCATGTGTGACATGTCTTACTTGTAAAGTAAGTAACTGATCTAACGAGATAAAATATGGTGACACTTAAATTAATAAATGGATGTTTTGTTATAAAACAAAATATTGGAGATCGGATGAGAAAACTTCACATGGATAACTATTTGAGTGTCAACGGTTAATTTCCAATGTTCGGTATTGGAATTGGTCCTTCGATTTGAGGTCATCATAGTGCCTTATGTGGGGACAGTCATACTTTGATAACGTTGGATATTCCTCTGCCAATGATCACTAATACAACATCGTTCAGGTATATCAAAGATCATATGAAGTTGTGAATGATCAATAGATCATTCGTGTCTTTTAGATTGTATGAGCTTATCATCTACATTTTATTCAGTTAAATTAATAACGAAATCTTTAGCCAATGTGTATTCATAAATCGAAAGAGTTTTCGACTTATATTGACTTAATAGTAGGATAAAAGACATGATCGATAATTGAGATTAACACATATCCATATCACATAATTGATCGAATCACATTGACAAAATTATTATAGTTTCACGGTAAACGAACAAATTTGATTTTGTCATACCGCCGACATTTTCCGTCACATGTATTGCTTTGACACATTACTATATGTCAATGTAGGACAATATACGTAAATTGATAATAAATTAAAAATGAGTTTTTTAAATTATTGATTTTGATTAGATCAAAATAACAATTCACGTCGTTAGGTATTGTGATATGAAACCTGATGTGTCACATACAAAAGGAGAACCAGAAGAATGAGATTCACAATTTAATTAATTAACAAGTGTTGTAAAATTAATTAATTGAGTTGTTTGTTAATATAGACAAATTAATTAATTGGATTAATTAATTCATGAACCAAATTTAATTAATTTAATTAATTAAATATTAGACCTAGTTAAGTTTAAGGAACGAGTCAATCCTACTTAAACTTATATTAATAAGCCATTATGGTTTCAAAAGAGAGAGAGAGAAAAAGAACTTAATATAATCTATTATCTTATTAGCACAAGAAAATAGAAACCATAATTCTTACATTCTTATTCCATGCGTGAATTTTCATTGGAGGCTAGACAATTGGACATACATGGATTGCAGATCGTGATTGTTTGTGTTCCAAGATCGACAAAGAAGTTTGCAAAATCTACAAAAAAAAAATATAATTTCTATCACAATTTATTTCTAAATATAAAGAATTTCTTTGATGGGATTTTAAATTTATTTTATTTTTTACTGTGCATATTAAATAAATTCTTAACTCTCCGGTCCCAATATCACATAAATACTAAATCTCATCCTTTATTTCAAATCAATATTGTTAAAATCGACCGGCTGACCTGGAAAATTGAGAATAGGGCCCAAAATCGCGTTGGCTAGGGCTTGAGAACCTTTAATTTAAAAATCACCTTTAAAATTGGTGACTTGTCTTGGTTTTCTCAAACTCGCGGTTGTATATTCGGTTTATTTGTTTTAGAAACTAAAGAATTTTGAAAATGAAACGTTTGAAACCCTTTTTTATTATTATTTAGTTAAAATTATGTACTTATTTTACACTACTTAATTGGATTGAGCAACAAGTTATTTTGTTGATTGTATGTTTTGAGTGATTGATGTAGTTTTTGTGATTTCAAAAAAAAACTTGCTTTTCACTTTTTTAATTTTTTTAAATCGGTAGATATCAGTTCGACCCTGATTCAACTTTTTGACCCTTTCTTTTTCGGGTTCGATTTTTAAAATATTGTTTCGAGCACGAGGGTTTAATTTCATTATTGATTTTCTTTTTGATTCATTAAATAATTAATAATGTAATGTTTATCTAATTGATAAATAATTACATATTGTGATATATTAATTTTAATTTGAATAGTGTTAAATTCTAAATTAAAATGTATAAGTTTGTATTTCGTACTATTATATTTTATTAAATTTTGCATTTAATCATGAACATTTTGTATATAATAAAATAATAGATAACATTATAATATAAAACTAAATAAATAAATATTTTTTCTTCATTGAGTTTAATGTATCTTACCAAATAAATTATTAGCATTTTTAAATTGATAATCTCGATATCCATTTTGTTTTTTTAGTTTCATTTTTTCCTAATGACTAAAATGTAGTAGTAGAAAGCCTTTTGCATTTCTCATTCATTTATTAATAATGTTCTGAAAGGCGTAATGCGTTGCTAGACGTCGATGTTGAGAATCAAGAATCATAAGTTTAGGCGTGTCAATGCGAAGAATAAGCGTCATAATGCGAGTACATTGATGACATGTTGGTGAAAAGTATGGATCAGAACCATTAGCAACACCTCGCTGAAATGTTTGACATCCTTAGAAAGTATGAGTTGAAGCTGAATCTGTATAAGTGTGCATTTGGTGTGAGCTTGGGAAAGTTCCTGGGTTACTTGGTGAATCATAGAGGGATTGAAGTAAATCCTGAGAAAATAAGGGCCATTATTGAAATGCACCCCCCAACCAGACCCAAAGAAGTCCAGAGTTTGACAAGACGAATAGTTGCCCTTAGCCATTTTATGTCAAAATCAACAGATAAATGTAAACCCTTCTTTGATGTATTAAAATGGGGAAAAAGATTCGAATGGACATCTGAGTGCCAGCTCGCTTTTGACTAGCTAAAACTACACTTAGCACAACCATCTGTGTTGTCGAAACCAAAAGCGGGAGAGGTACTAATGCTTTATTTAGCAGTGTCTGAACATGCAGCCGTGCAGTGCTGACCAGGGAGGATGAATGAGTACAACATCTTGTTTACTACGTCAGCAAAGCCTTGCATGAGGTCGAACTCCGTTACTCCCCATTAGAAAGATTAACTTATGAAGTAATCATAACAGCTCAGAAGTTGAGACCTTATTTTTTTGAGCATCCAATCGAAGTCTTAACTAATTATCCGTTGAGGCAGGTTTTACAAAAACCTGATACTTCAGGAAGAATGGTTAAATGGTCAGTAGAGCTCGGTCAATTTGACATAAAGTATAAGCCACACACCTCTATAAAAGGTCAAGCTCTTGTTGATTTCATTGTGAAGTTCAGTTCGGACCTAATAGAAGAATCACATCACCATATGCGTTGGAAACTCTTTGTTGATGGGTCCTCCGCTAAAGTACGAACACAAGCTGGAATTGTTTTGATCAGTCCTCACCTCCAATTGTTCAGTGCAGCGCTGCCATTTGATTTCAACGCTTCGAACAACGAAGTTGAATACGAGGCCCTCATAGCTGGCCTACGAATGGCAAGAGAAATGAAGGTAGACCATTTGATAGTTTATAGCGATTCATAGCTTGTGGTCAACCAGGTCACTGAAGCTTACCAAGCAAAAGAACAAAGAATGAACAATTACCTCCAAATTGTTAAGGGAGAGATGAGAAACTTCAAAAATGTGCAGATGAGCGAGTTCCTCGAACTCAAAATGGCCATGCCGACGCTTTAGCTTGGCTAGCAACGAGTGAAGGAATTGAGGAATTTGATAGCATCCCAATATGAAGAATTTGTCATTCTGCCATTAAAGAACTGGATGTGGTTCTTATGACGACCGATCTTAAACCAACATAGATGGATGAGATCATTGCATATTTGAAAACATGCTTATGTCCCGAAGATCGTGTTATAGCAAGAAAACTTCGAGTAAGGGGAGCTAGATACACATTGATCGATGACGTCCTGTATAAACGAGGATATTTTGTGCCTTTGCTTGATGCTTGAACGAAGAATAAGCACTAAATGCTTTGGATGAGGTGCATGGAGGAATATGTGAAAATCATGTTGGAGGACAGTCTTTAGTTCATAAAATTATATGACAAGGATATTTTTGGCCTACCATGAAAAAAGATGCATTGGAGTTCGCTAGGAAATGCGACATATGTTAGCATTTCGTCCCTAATATCAATCTTCTCCCATGAAAACTGAATTGTGTGATGGCACCATGGCCCTTTTCCAAATGGGGGGTCGATCTGATTGACCCTATTCCTACTAGAAATGGAGGAACAAAGTTCACAATCGTGGCGGTCGACTATTTCACTAAGTGGGTGGAGGCCGAACCCTTGGCCAAAATAACTGAGCATAAGACTACTGAATTCATATGGAAGTCTATCATATGCAAGTTCGGGATACCACATTCCATTGTGACGGATAATGGGAAATAGTTTGGCAATGTTTGTTTCGTAAATTTTTGTGAAAAATTTGGGATACAAAAATATTTCTCTACGCTAAACCACCCTAAGCTAATTGTCAAGTTGAAGCGATTAATAAGATCATCAAGCATACTCTGAAAGCTAAACTTGATGCTCTTAAGGAAGGATGGGCTGAGAAATTCCCCAGTGTGTTGTGATATTATCGTACTACATCCAGGAATAGCACCGGGGAAACCTAATTTTCTTTGGCTTTTGGAGTGGAAGCTGTCATCCCTCTTGAGATATGAATTTCCTCTGCTCGGATAATGACATATTTTGAAAATGGAAACGAATAGGTGTTACAAGGAGAATTGGATTTGATAGAAGAAAAAAAGGAATGAGGCCGAAATCAGAAACGCAATATACAAACAACGCAATGCAATGTATTATAAGCAAAAAGTTAAAGAAACGTGAATTCGAGGTTGGCGACCTTGTATTAATAAAAGTATTTTTGGCAACAAAGAAACTCAATTATGGGTCTCTAGGATCTAACTGGGAAGGTCCTTACAAAGTAATCAATGCACTACTTAGAGGGGCTTATGAGTTGGAAGATATGGAGGGAAGACCTCTGCTGCATGCCTGGAATATAGAACACCTCAAAAAATACTATCAATAAAAAGATTACTATACCTTATATTACATGATGTTTATAATGAAAAGTATGTTTTGATGAGTGGAGAACGTATAGAATCATTGACATAATAACCTAAGCCTTGCTCATGAGCAGGCCGAGCTAAGGTTTCATGTGCTACAATACTTAGTGCGAATTCTTATAAGGAAAAAAACAAAGCCCCGCTCATGAGTAGGCCAAGCTAAGCTTGCATGTGCTGCAACACTTAGTGCGAATTCCGGAAAAAACCTAAGCCCTATTCATGAGCAGGCCGAGCTAATGTTGCATGTGCTGCAACACTTAGTGCGAATTCCTATAAGGAAAAAACCTAAGCCATGCTCATGAGCAGATCAAGTTAAGGTTGCATGTGCTACAACACTTAGTGCGAATTTCTATAAGGCAAAAACCTAAGCCCTGCTCATGAGCAGATCGAGTTAAGGTTGCATGTGCTGCAACACTTGGTGCGAATTCCTATAAGGAAAACCTAAGCCATGTTCATGAGCACGCCGAGCTAAGGCTGTATAAGCTGTGAAAATTTCTTATGAAGAAATATCTAAAAACTAATGTCACATGCATTGCAAACATTCAGCACATGAAAAATATATAAATTTCAAGAAATAAATTATTACTAAAGTGAAAAACATTTAACGAGCAAACTAAAATTTCATTCATTACATCAAAAGATTACAAGCAGTTTATAATAAATTCTTAAAGACCTAACAAAAACTAAGTACAAAAAGAAACTACTGGGTTAGGGAGTCTTGTGGAGGAACGTATGCATCTTCCTCGGCAGGAGTGATTTGAACTTCAGCTGCCTTGGACAGCTACTCTAGTTATTCATTTTGCTCTTTGTACACCTCCGCCAAGAAAGCAGTATCCCAATCCGACCACTCCTTATTGATGTACTTAATGATTTTTCCTAAGGCTAGCACGTTGGCATCCTGAGCTAAGGCATCAAACTCAGGAGAGGCCCTCCACTCCTCCACTCCTCCACCGCCTTAGAAGCCTTCAGCTCAGCCTCCTTTATCCTTCTTATGGCCTTTGCGCCCGAGCTGTTGCTTCATCAGCTCTTTCCTTTTCACTGTCAGCCTGGACATTAGTCTTCTCCCCCCATATTTGCAAAGCTTTGACATCGTCTATAAGCTTCAGCTCTGTAGTAAAGCTGCTAACATTGACCTCTTCCCTCATTTTGTTCAGATGATCTTCATAATTTTTCTCTTTCTCAGCGAAGATCGCCTTTTCTGCTTCTACTTTCTCAAAAAGAACATTTGACTGATCCCTTAACTCCAACATTTTGTCAAGCTCAGCCTTAACCTGAAAAGCAGAGAACGTTGTGTTAAAAATCACAATAATAATAATGATAGATAATAGGAATTCAGAAATTGACCTTCTCAGCTACTAACATCATGTGAAGGATTGCCCTGTAGTTGTAGAGCTGAGCTGAGATAATGTTTTTTCCAATGGGCATCTCAATTAAGAACTGTTGCTCTCGATCATTCCAGCTCCGAGTCATAAGGGCGGCAAATTTCCTTAAAGGGGAAGGAAGCGTGACAATTGATTCCCTCATCGGAGAGAGAGCTCGGAAGAAGTCCAAGTAAACTTCAAGTCAGCGCCCCACCAAACCCTCCACATTTGGCCTATGCAGATCATGGCCTCTCTTTTGGGACCTCGAAGAAGAGATCGTGGTAGTGGTGGGAATCGCGAAAGGTATAGGATGAAGAGAGCTGGAAGGTGCTGCAGTAGTGGGCGTAACTGTCAGCAATGACAGCTCTTTTCAAGAGGTTGCTCAGCTTCTACCTCAGGCTTGATCTCTTCAGGCACCTTAACAGGGACTTCTTTCCTTTTTACCTTAGTAGCCTCAAATGCTGTAGCCACCTTTACTGCTCGGAAGTTTAGCATGTTCGGATCTTGACCTTAGACAAAAGTTAATAAAGGTGTTAGTTCCAAAGTAAAAATAAAAAGTCAATAATGAATTGACTTAAGAGAAGAAGTGAGGGTAGATATAGTAGGCTGGCTCGATGTCAAGGTTGGCAACAATGTCCGAAGTAAGCTCGCCTGAAACAAATTCGCATCTGAAATCACGAACTTGCAAGACCTCTATTTGTTGGGGAGAGCTCGGATAAAATCTGCTTATCCATGAATAATCGAGCTCAGATGGCAATGTATGTAAACTGCAAAAAGGAAAAGGAAAAGGAAAGGTCAAAAGAACAATTTTAATACGACAAACCTAAATTAGAAGCAAATGTAGTTATTACTTACAAAAAGAGTGATAAAGAGTAGGGACTATGTCCTCTCTATCTACCTCGGCAGGATGGAACCTCCAATCCCCCAGGATAAAGAAAAACTCCTCTTTCCATCCTTTAATTGAGGAGAAGTGTCTAAAAGCCCCCTCGTCCTAGGCCTAATGCTGGTATACTACCAGCCTGTGTTCTTCCCATCATCCTTAAAAGTAAAAAGAGAGTTAAACTGGAACACGTTCAACTCAGGGTGACCTAATTGCTTCCACAGAATTAAGGTCTCAATAAAGGTCCACCTATTTGGGTAAAGTTGAGTAAGGGATATTCCCCAAGAAGAAAAGAATTCACGTATAATCTTTGGGAAGGGAAGTCTCAACCCAGCATGAAGGATTGTCGAGTAGAGGGCTACACATCCTGATGGAGGAGTGTTAGCTCAGTCGAAAGGGGACGAATTCACTAGTCCTACGACACTGCATATGCTATACTTAGCCCTTATACTAGCTAATGATCACTGACCTATAAGAGTCTGCTCCCCATTCTTGATTCTCACTTTTGTTACCCCATGTGACCTCGTTTTTCTCATCTTTCATTGTTGTTCCATACTCCTAGGGGAATTGGATGGTTGAGGGTAAAAAGAAGTTATAGGAACAGAAGTTAACACTTCCAGGTAGTCTAAGCTAGCAGATGAGGGACTGAAAGACGGAGTGGACACATTTTCTTCCTGTTGATTACCCCAGGACTGTACTCAAGATTTGTTTGAACTCATATAAAAATCTAGAAAAAAATATATGATGTGTAAAGATAATGAAAGGTACTCTTGAAGAAAGGGAATGCCTGAACGAAGTTGACCTCACTCAGAAAAATAAATGGGAAGAAATTTTTCTAGAGAGCAAAAATCTGAAAATTCGATATGCAAAAGTGAAGAATGAAAAGAGGAAAAGTCATTTCAAGGGATGGAATGTCGATGGCCATGATATGGACCGTTCAAATAAATAAATAAATAAATGATTGGAATTAGAGCTTCTAGAAGAAGGAACCCACGTGCTCTACAATTTATGCACAAGTTAAGGTGTGACACATGTTCAAATCATTTATTGCTATAATGATTATAGAAATTGGAAATAGTGCCTATCATTTTTTAAAGGCCAGTCCTTCACATAGGTCAGCACTGACCTGGGGAGTAACTGTTGACCTCCAATCTTCGATGTTGATTAGTTCAGATGTTTGTACGTGATAAACATATATTAATGTGAGCTCGGTTGGACAAGGTCAGCTCGTCAATGTTTAGCTTGCACAGGAAGCTTGTGTAGTTCTTCGAGGTCAAATGGAGTATAATGATTGATGATCACTCACGAAATATATGAACCACCAATTAGCGAAATGCACATGAAGAGGCCTTACGTCAGCGCCCACATAATCCTCCAATCAAATAGCTCAGCTTCCTCCCATAAGTAATTCATTAATTACTGAGGACCACCTACAAAATTAAATCACGATGATCTGACAGACCGATATCAACAACCAATCTAATTGCACCAAAAAGTGTACTTCTTGAGCTCGGATTTGCAGTTGACAAGACAAGAAGTGCAGTATGCATGCATATGTTCTCTTATAAAAGGAGAAAATGGCAAAGAGGAAAGGTAGAGGGAACACAGTTAAACACATTATAAATTCTCTTATATCTCTTTTAACAAGAAAAAGGAAACTATTGTATTACCATGTGTAATCATTTGATGATACAATAATCAAATTCGTGTTTTTCCTTTAAGTTGGCTTGAAAGTTGTTTATCTAATTTTCAACGTCAACAATTTTCATCCACATTTTTTATATATCTATCATACTCTAAGTTCATCCCTATTAAAATTTTAATTTTTTTAAAAAAATACTATTTGCATTCACGTCATATTCCAATATTGTCCTTATTGAATTAATTCATTTAAATATCCATATAAATTTTATACATTCATCACACTTTAAATACATCCCCAACACGGCAACACTATAGATCCACACAATCCCTAAAATCATAAACTTTTTTTTATGTCAAATGAACGAAATAAGAATAAAGTTGAACTGATTGAGCATTAAATTAACATATATTATTCACTTAATTATGTTAAGAGTTTTTATTAGAAGTTTTATTATACAATCAAAAAAAGATAAATAAATAAATGTAAATAAAGAAACTCACACAATCATTCCAAAGAAGATAATCGTAAAACCAAGAAAAGAAAATTAGAGTACCCAAATTGAAGTACGACATCACAAGAACTTCACTAAAGCCCATAAATATCTCAATGCATTAGGAAAAAAATAAATCAAAAAACAAAATATGATAAAAAAAAAAAAAAAAGTAATTCTTATTTTTTTCAAATTCCTTTTCAAATATTGCTATGTCTCTATATATTTGCTCTAAATGCGTCTTTTCCATTGTTTACTAAGCCATCGTTTGACCCTCGTTATTTGGTGTTATAATTCTTGGAACAATATTTTTTTGGAGAATGCATGGTTGAAAATGAAATTAAAGTTTTTTGTTTGTGTATAATATTATCTTATTGGAGAATGTATGGTTAAAAAGAAGAGAAAGAAAAATGTATTATAAATTTAATGGATGCCAAACGAAGGCTGCGTTCTTTGTCTATTAAAGTTCCTAGCATTGGAATACTTCGAACATATTCATTCAATTTTCTATTTTCTATTAGAGTTCTAGTTAAACATATATTCTAAAAAAATATAAAAAGATTTAGGATAATTTAATGAAAAGAACATTTAGTGGATGAATTTAGAGTTGTATATTTTAATTTAATTTAATTTATATCTATTTAAGTAAATTTATATAGGATTTCAAATATAATATTTTTTTTAAGAGCGAGTGTATGTGGGAAAATTAAACGGCAGTCCCAAACCTTTGCCTTTTTGCATATTTTACCTTGATCTTCATTTTGTGCTAACGGAGGTCCCAAACCTTCGAAAAATTAGCAGCTAGAGTCCAAATTATCCATTTGACCGTTAGTTGACCAAGAAAAGTTAACTTTGACAAATTTTGACAAAATTAAAAGGAGTAAAATGGTAAGTTTAAAATTTCACATTAAGCTCCCGTTTGACACTCATTAATTTCTCATTCTCATTCTTCATTTCAACCACACATTCTCCAAATAAAATAATATTACACACAAATCAAAAAGATTTCATCACTTTTCCACCACACATTCTCAAATCAATCACTATTTCAAAATTTCTATTCTCCTTAAAATGGGTTTCAAACAGGGGCTAAATAAATATACCAAAAAATAATATAAAAATCATAAAGAATAAAAAATGGTTCTCCTTCATCACCCCCACCACACCCCTACACCTTCTCCCATCCCACCTCTGAAAATTAGCCACCATCATCGCCATCTAACGTCGACACCACCATCGGTAAAAACATTAATGTTGTTGACGTTGAAAAATGTATGAACAAAATCTAGGCCAACTTAAAGATTAAACATGAATTTAACTAAGGATTCATCAAAGGGTTGCAAGATGATAATACTATAATCTTTTTCTCTCGTTATATGAGATATTTGAAATACGAGAGAAATGCAAAAAGTTCGTATATTTCCCTAGAATCCCTCCCCCATATCCTATCATTTCCTTAACTTTATATAAAAGGAATATGCATGCATGCAGTACCCTTGTCTTGTCAATCCTGATACCGAGCTAGATAAGTTCATATGTTGGTGTAACACAATTGGTGGCCGAACTCAAACCGTCAGCTGATCATGAGTTACTGATATAAGTGGTCCCCAACAATTAATTATTTACTTAGGGAAAGAAGCTAAGGTTTTTGATTGAAGGATAATGTGGACGCTGACGTGAGAACTTTACGCATGCACATGTTTGATTGGTAGCTTATATATTCTGTCAGTGATTCTCAATCATTATTCACTATTCCACATTGAAAGACGACACAAGCTTCATGGATAAGCTAATGAAAATCTAAGTTGAGCTCACACCTCCGAGCTCGCATTATAATCTCTTCATTGAGTATGTACATCCGAACTGAGCGACCTAGGAAGTCGGTGTCAACAGTTACCCCCTAGGTCAGATCTTACTTAGGCGAGGAATTGACCTTTTTGTAATAATTTGGCACAACTTCCAATTTTAGCAATAATCACCCTTCATAAATGTCAGATACACATGTCACCTTATAAGCTATGAGACACATTCCTTCCTCTAGAAGCATTGATAAACAGCTATTAATCATTTAATTCCCATTCCAACGGTTCAGATCTCGTCTTTTAACATTCCTCCATGTTCATATAACTTTTTCACTTTTCATTTCCTCACTTTAGCATTCCAAACATCCCAAATTCTTGCTCCACAAATTTTTGGCTTTTTATTTTCTCTGAGTGAAGTCGTCGTCCAGGTATTTTTCTTCCGATTAGAATACCTTTCCTTTTTACGTATTTATTTTCTCCTCGCCTTACTTATATGAGTTCGGACGAATCTCATGTGCAGTCTTGGGGAAATAAACAGGACGAATCTCGTGTGCAGTCTCGTGTCCACCCCATCCTTTAGTCCTTCGTCTGCCAGTTTGGATTGTCAGGAAGTATTTACACCATCCCCATCGTGTCATTTTATCCTCCACCACCTTCATCCAACCCCATGTCGAATTCGCCTAGGAGTATGGAGCAACGACGTAAGATGAGGGGGAGGGGGGAGAGAGAGAGAGAGAGCGCAATGGAGAGGTAGTGATAGAGACCAAACTTGGGAGGCAAGTGCTTTTAGGTCGGTAATAACGTCGGATTCTTTAGCTATGGTTAAGGCTAAATATAACGTTCTCCTTCTATTGAATTAGTTATACCTTCTTCTTCCGACCGAGCTGATACTCCCTCCACAGGGTGTGTTCCGCTTAATACTGCCATCTTTCAAGCCGATTTGAGGCTCCCTTTTCCCAAAATTATTTGATCATTCTTTTTTTCTTGGGGAATAGTTCCCACTCAGCTGTGCCCAAATGGGTGGAAGACCTTAGTTGCGACCTTAATTTTGTGGAAGCAGTTAGGTCATCCTGAGCTAGAAGTATCCCAATTTAACTCCCCTTTTACCTTTAAAGATGATGGGAAAAACACGAGTTGGTGGTATACTAGTGTTAGGCCTAGAATGGGAGGCCTATTAGTTTTAGATCCTTTCTTCGATTAAGGGATGGAAAGAAGAATTTTTTTATGTTTTGGGAGATTGGCAGTTCCATCCCGACGAAATGGATATGGAGGATATAGTT
Organism: Fraxinus excelsior; assembly: GCA_019097785.1. NCBI lineage: Eukaryota > Viridiplantae > Streptophyta > Magnoliopsida > Lamiales > Oleaceae > Fraxinus > Fraxinus excelsior. The sequence goes on along the minus strand of CM032637.1, from coordinate 13,730,319 downwards.
CCTACCCTTTATCATTCCCTTTGTAAGTGATAGTTCTCACTACTCTCTAGCCATTTATTTATTTTGGGACGGATCTAATTTTTCTTTCTGGTTTTGTAGTTTACCGACCTTACCATCTGAGCTCGGCTATTCAAAAGCGAGCTACTCAATCCGAGCTCTTTCCAACAGAGAGACGTCTTGCAAGTTCGTAATTTCGGACGACGACTTGTTCCAGTCAGGGCTGCTCCGAGCTTTGCCTCCCACCTCGACGCTAAGCAGACCTACCACCTTAGCTCTTGCCTCTTCTCGTAAGTTAAGTTAGCATCTTTTCTGTTCCTCTTGGTTGCCAAACTTTAATTTTTCCTTTGTATGTTTTAGGCCAACAGTCAGACATGTTGAACTTCCATACCGTCGGAGCGGCTAAGGCAGTTGAAGCTGCTAAAAGAAAAATGAAGGAGGTTATTGCGAATTAGCGGGACCAATCTCAGGAAGCTGAGATGGAGCTCGAAGAAGAGTAGCCTTTACAAAGATACCGCTCAACTGAGCTCCCCACTACACCTGATCCTGTTGCCCCCACCGAGCTCGTCACCTCTTTCAGCAATTCTGATTGTCACAGCACCTTCTTCCAAATCCCAGGAGAAGTGTCATGATCTCTAGAGACCAGATATTGAAGGATTGGTGGGGCTTTGACCTGAGATATTTTTGGACTTCCTCCGAGCTCCTTCTCTGGTGTCCTCATGACAAGAAGCTGGAATGATAACGAGCAGAACTTTTTGGCTAAGATGCTTATTGGAGACAGGGGCGGACGCAAGACTTGAAACTTAGGGGGGCACAATTAAACTCGAAAAAAAGTTGGGGGAAATTATACAATCAAAAATTTACGTCCAAAAAACTCGTACTTATGTAATTTTGCATCCGACCATTTACGTAGAATATGACTTTTTTGAATGTAAAAAATTCAAATTTTTTTGTCATATTTCATATAAAATTTCCTAATAAAATGATGAAAATTACATTAAAAAATTTGTATCATAAAAATAATAAATATTAATGAAATAATTGATTTTTTAAAAAAAATATTCGAGTTAGACGTCTTTATTCAAAATCACGTTTATCGTATTTTTAATTATTTTCGATATCTGTTTAGACTATTCTATATATTCATAATATAGTTCTCGAAATAAGTTTTGAGATGATATAAACAATTTGTAAAACCGATTAGCGTACGATTGTCCGAGAATTTTTAAAATTAGCTTTCAAATTTGTTGTGATTTTGCCCTTGTTTGGTGGAGATTAAAATCAAATTTTTAGTAAATTTTGATAAAAGTTATATATTTAAAGATTCCATGATATATGTTAATAAAATTAATTGTTAACTTTGATTTAAATTAAAATTTATATTTCAATCAATACCAAACATGATTTTATTTATTAAAAAAAAAAAACTTCTCAAAAGTTAGTGGGGCACGTGCCCCACTAGGCCCTACCCTGTGTCCGCCCATGATTGGAGAAAGCATTATTTTAACTCAGCTCCATTGTCACCGAGCTATTCTCCAAATGTCCTCGGTGGCAAATAAGGTAAAAAAAAATCTCTTCTTCACCATAAGTGTTGAGTTCTTTGATGAGAGTTTGTTACTTTACTCAAATGTTTTGATTTTATTTTTATACTCCTTAGGTTAAGGCCGAACTCGATTTTGTGCTGGAGTTCAAGGCAATGGCCAATAAACTTTTTGTCGAGGTGGAAGCAGAGAGGTCAGCTTTTGCTGAAGATAAGCGAAATTATGAGGATCGCCTCAATAAGATGGGGGAAGAGCTCAACGTCAGCTTCACTATGGAGCATAAACTGATGGATGATAACAAAGTTCTGCAGATCTAGGGCGACAAACCAAATGCTTGAGCTGAACATGAGAAGAAACGAGCTGATGAGGCAGTAGCTCAGGCGATGGCTATCGGGAAAGAGGCTGAGCTGAAGGTCTCCAGGGTAATGGAGGAATGGAAGGCCTCTCCAACTTTTGATGCAATAGCTCATGAGGCTTACGTGCTGGATATGGGTGAGATTACCAAGTTTATCAACCAACAAAAGCCAAACTGGGATACTAAATTTTTGGTGGAGGCTCAGAAGGAGCAAGAGAAGGAGGTGGAGCAGCTTTCGAAGGCAGCTGAGGCCCAGCAAGCTCCAACTGAGGAAAACAATTCTCCCCTAGATCCCTCTATTTCACAGTTTCCTTTACATATTTAAGTTCTTTAAAAAATTTTGTAATACTTTTGCTTTATGAATGAAAAATTTAGATTTTGCCCTTGCTTTGAAACTTTTCTTAGCTTTAGCAATCATCTAAAAGATAATTTTCACGAACTAAACTTTACATAACCCAACGTTTTATACTACTCATGAGCTCAAGTAAAAAAAAATCGCACTAAGTGTTGCAACACTTACAACCTTAGTTCGGTCTGCTTCGTGAGCAGGGCTTCGATAATTTCTTGTAGTAATTGGACTAAGTGTTATAGCACTTACAACCTTAGTTCGGCCTACTTCGTGAGTAGGGTTTCAGTAATTCCTTGTAGGAATTGGACTAAGTGTTGAAGCACTCACAACCTTAGTTCGGCTTACTTCGTGAGCAGGGCTTTGGTAATTCCTTGTAGGAATTGGACTAAGTGTTGCAACACTTACAACCTTAGTCGACATACTTCGTGAGCATGGCTTTGGTAATTAATTGTAGGAATTAGACTAAATGTTGTAGTACTTACAACCTTAGTTCGGCCTACTTCGTGAGCATGGCTTTGGTAATTCCTTGTAGGAATTGGACGAAGTGTTGTAGCACTTACAACCTTAGTTCGACCTACTTCATGAGCAGGGCTTTAGTAATTCCTTGTAGGAATTGGACTAAGTGTTGTAGCACTTACAACCTTAGTCCGACTTACTTCGTGAGCAGAGCTTTGGTAATTCCTTGCTCATACAACGCCATCTGTGAAACGTACTTTCTTATTCATAAACAACCACATATTAGAGCCGTCTACTGATAATATTTCTTAAGATGTTCCATGTTCCAGGGGTGTAGCAAAGGTCTTCCTTCCATGTCTTCTAATTCATAGGTCCCTCTAAGCAGTACTTTGTTTACTTTATAAGGACCTTCTCAGTTAGGTCTTAGGGATCCAATGTTCAACTCTCTTGTAGTCAAAAAGACCTTTCTTAGGACAAGGTCACCGACCTCGAACTCACATTTCTTCACTTTTTGATTGTAAACTGCATTTTCGATTTCAGGGGCATTCTCTTTTTCTTCTATCAAATCCAATTCTCTTCGTAATGCTTGCTCATTTTTATCTTCATGATACTTCAAAGTTTTGATTAAAGGGATCTCAACTTCAAGGGGAATGACATCTTCCACTTTAAAAGCTAAAGAAAATGGAGTTTCACCTGTGCTATTTCTAGTAGTGGTGCGATATGACCATAGCACACTGGGAAGTTTATCTGCCCATCCTCCCTTAAGAGTATCAAGTTTTGCTTTCAGTGTATGCTTGATAATCTTATTGATAGCTTCAACTTGGCCATCAGCTTGGATGTGATTTGGTGTAGAGAAGTGTTTCTGTATTCCCAGCTCTTTACAGATGTTTACAAAGCAAATGTTATCAAACTGTTTCCCATTATCTGTCACGATGGAGTGAGGTATTCCAAATCTGTATACGATTGATTTCTATATGAATTCAGTAGTCTTGTGTTATGTTATTTTTGCCAAAGGTTCAGCTTCAACCCATTTGGTGAAATAATCAACTACCACAATTGCAAAATTCGTGCCTCATTTTCCTACAGACATGAGTCCGATTAGATCAACCCCCCATTTTGAAAAAGGCCATAGTGCCATATAGTTCAGTTCTCCAGGTGGGAGGTTGAGGTTTGGGGCGAATCGCTGGCACTTGTCGCACTTTCTAGCAAATTCCAACGCATCCCTTTTCATGGTTAGCCAAAAATACCCTTGACGCACGATTTTATGAACCAAGGTCTATCCTCCAGCATGGTTCCCACATATGTCTCCATGCACATCTTCCATGGCACGCATTCCTTCTTCATTCAAGCATCTGAGCAAAGGTATACAATATCCTTGTTTATATAGAACTTCATCGATTAAAGTATACATTGCTGACCTTGTTCGTAGTTTTCTTACCAAGATGGGATCCTCAGGGCAGGTGCCTATTTGTAAATACAAGACGACCTCATCCATCCATATTTGTTTGAGGTCGGTCACCATATGAACATTTTTAGATTCGTCAATGGCAGAACGATGGATTCTTCCTATTGGTATGCTATCAAACCTCTCGAGTCCTTCACTTGTTGCCAACCGAGCTAAGGCATCACCATGCCTATTTTGAGTTCGTGGAACTCGTTCAACCTGGATGCTTCCGAACTTTTGTAGCTCTTTTTTGACGAGCTAAAGATATTTGTTCATTCTTTCTTCCTTAGCTTTACTATTAGCTACGAGTCATTGTATGCAATCGAGTAGTCAATCTTCATTTCACTCGCCATCTTTAGGCCAGCAATGAGGGCCATATATTCGGCCTCGTTGTTAGAAGAGTGGAAATCAAACGGCGGTACTTCGCAAAACAATTCCTAATTCAGACTTATCAACACAATTCCAACTCCTGCTCGTTCGTCCATGGAGGACCTATCAACGAAGAGGTTCCAAGGTGAGTGATGAGATGATTCTGCTGTTGGATTCAAGCTAAACTCAACAATGAAATCGACAAGTGCTTGGGATTTTATAGAGACGCGTGGCTTGTACTTTATGTCAAATTGGCCGAGCTCAACTGACCATTTCACCAGCCTCCCTGAAGTGTCAAGCTTCTGTAGTACTTACCTCAGTGGATGATTGGTTAATATCTCAATGGGATGTTCCAAGAAATATGGCCTTAATTTCCGAGCCGCTATGATTACCGCGTAAGCTAATTTTTCTAGCGAAGAGTAACAGACCTCGGCATCATGCAAAGCCTTGCTAACATAATAAATAGGGTGATGTATTCCATTATCCTCCCTGGTTAGTACTGCACTAACAACATGTTCTGAAACTGTCAGGTAAAGCATCAATGTTTCTCCTATATTTGGTTTAGACAACACATGTGGTTGTGCCAAGTGTGACTTCAGCTGGTCAAAAGCAAGTTGACACTCTAATGTCCATTCAAATCTTCTCCTACCTCTTAATGTGTCAAAGAAGGGTCTGTACTTATCTGTTGATTTTGACATGAAGCGGCTAAGGGCAGCTATTCGTCATGTTAAACTTTGAACTTTCTTGGGCCTAGCTGGGGGATGCATTTCAATAATGGGGGATTTAACTTACATCCCGTATGTTCTCAGAGAATTATCCCGAGCTTACACCAAAAGCACATTTGTGGGGATTTAACTTCATCCCGTATGTTCTCAGGATTTTGAACATTTCGGTAAAATGTTGCAGATGATTCCGTACATCCGTGCTTTTGACTAACACGTCATCTACATATACTTTCATGGTTTTTCCAATTTGTTTGGCGAACATAGAATTGACCAAGCGTTGGTAGGTTGCCCCAGCATTCTTGAAGCCAAATGACATTATTTTGTAACAATACAGACCTCTGTTAGTGATAAAGGCTATGTGTTCTTGGTTTTGTTCATACATGGAAATCTGGTTGTAGTCTGAGTACGCATCCATGAAACTGAGCAAGTCATGCCCAGTAGTAGCGTATACCATCTGGTCTATTTTTGGCAAAGGAAAACTGTCTTTGGGGTATGCTTTGTTCAAGTCGGTGAAGTCGATACACATCCTCAAATCCCCATTACTCTTTTTAACCAACACAGGATTGGTAATCCATTTTGGGTATTTTGTTTCTCGGATAAATCCATTCTTGCAGCTTTTGTACTTCCTTATTTAGAGTATCATACCGTTCTGGGTTTAAAGGCCCCCGTCGCTGCTGTCTGGGTCACACTAAGGGGTCAACCCCTAACTTATGGCACATGACTTTCAGGTTAATTCCTTTCATGTCAGCGTGTTCCTAAGCAAAGACATCGATATTTTCTTGGAGGAAGCTGACAATTTGATTTCTTAGTGGAGGTCGGAGTTCATAGCCTATTTTTAGTTTTTTTTTGTGGATTACCCGTGCCGACCTCAACGACATCCAGTTCTTCCATAGGTTCTCCCCCCGTACTTTTAATCGATGGTCCAATGAGTTCGGCAAGGATTCTGTTGTGCACATCATGCAGATCTTCGAAGAGTAATGAATCATTTTTCCTTTTAAATCAACCCCCACCTGACACTAAGTTGCACTATCTTTATTTCCTTTGACCTGCCCTGTACCATAGGGCGTGGAGAATTTGATGGAGTAGTGATACAATGATATTACTGCCCTAAGATCAAACAACAAAGGTTGTCTCATAATCGCATCATAAGGGGACTTTGAGTTCAGAACTACAAACTCTGCATTCACTTTAGTTCAGCAAGGGAAATTTTCGACTTTAACAGGGAATTTGATTACCCCTTTTGCTTTAGAAAGGACACCGTCCAGTCCCATAATCATGTTTGGATACGGTTGTAGAAAACCAAGAGGGATTCCACTTCGTTCCAAAGTGCCAGTGTAAAGTATGTTGATGGAGCTCCCAGTATCCACCAAAACTTTGGGAATGTCAATTTTGGATATAAGTACTGAGATTACTAGAACTCTGGGGTAAGGATTTGGATCCACTTCTTTTTCTTCAAACAAAAGCTAATCATCGGTCGCCTTCTTGCGATATTTTTTTGAAATACCGATCTCGGAGAGGTCGGCTACTATGGGCCTTTTGAACTTTAGGACCTTGGCATGCTGATAATGTTGCTTTTTTCAGCATCCGAATTTGAGGACTAGGGAGATCGATATTATAGGCTCTTGTTTCAACCTGGTTTCCACATATTACTCTGGCCCATTTAGAGTTGGGAATTTCATGCAGTAGTGATATATCAAAGTAGCAGTCTACAACTCGTACAGTAAGGGCCTTCCTAATAAGGCATTATAATTTGAAGGGAGGTCTACAACAATGAAATCGGCTAAGATTCTTCTGTAATGAAGGTTCACCGAGCTCTACACTGAGCACTATCTGCCCCTAGCTTCAATAGGATCTCCCGAGAATCCTTGCAGTCACCTGGAGTATGGTTGAAGGTACTGATCCTGTATAGCCATCTGCTCCAGAGTTTGATAGTAGAGTACATTTACTGAACTCCCATTGTCCACTAAGGTCCGGTGTATTTGCAATCCCACCACGTTCATTGCTATTACTAGCGCATCACTTTGGTTTTGTAAGACTCCTTGTGCGTCATTTTCTGAAAATTCAAACCATTCGAGGTCTGGTGAGGTAACGACTTTCGATGCTAGGCACATCACACCGTGGTTCTGCCAAACATGGGCATTGCGTACCAATCTATATCTGGTTCTCTGCGAACCCTCAAGGCATTGATTCCCACTTATCAATGTTCGGATCTCAGCACGAGGTTGTGGGTCGCGAGCTTAGGATCCAGACTGAGCTTGCTGAGATGTTCCTTACTGGTTAGGTTGTTGGAATCCTGCCGGGTTTGCTTCTGGGGCTTGGCTACAAATTCCTTCAGGTGACCTCTCCGGATGAGTGTTTCTACCTCTTCCTTCAGATTTCGGCAATTGTCAGTGTTATGCCCTGTCGTTCTGTGATAACGACCATACTTTCCTTGATTTTTCCCAATTACTTATTTCCTTTGTTGTGGAGGTCGGCGAAAGGTTTTTTTCCTCAGTTTGTGGAAAGATTTCCTCCAAAGTTGCATTGAGGTGGGTGATATTCGCGAAATTTGTCGGGATATGGCCTAGAACGACCTCGATCCCTTCTGTCCCTTCTTCTTTCCCGACCTGAATCCTTATCTGTTTGTTTTCCCTTTGTCCGTTGTGGAGATTGAGGGACTTGCTTGGCATCCTCCTGATCTGAAGTGGCTTCCTTTGCACTTATATATTTCTCAGCTTGGCCCAAGAGTTTGTGATATGTATAAGACTGAGGTCCGTCCTCGTGGACAGACCACCAAAATCTTGTCTTTGGTCTTAACCCAGAAAGGACCGCCATAAGTGCGGCGTCATCAGAGGTTTTCTCCACCTCCATGGATTGTTTATTAAACCTGTTCAACTAGCTCTTGAGGGATTCGGTCTTTCCCTGTTTGATGCTTGCTAACCTTTCATTTGGTGTAGTCATCACCTTTGATCCCATGAATTGGGCGAGGTACACTGAGGCGAGGTCATTCCAGCTTTTTATAGATCTTTGATGTAACCTTCTGAATCATCGCTGAGCTTTATCTCCCAAGGTTAAAGGGAAAGTACGACACATAATGAGATCTCCAGCTCCATACAATAGGCATATTTGTTCAAATGACTGAGAGGATCTCTTTCCCCATCATACCCAGTTCATTGTGGCATTTTCAACTTCTCAGGTAGTTGTTCCGCCAAGATATCCTCAGTAAAAGGTGAGTGGCGTTTAGTAAGGTACTCTTCCGTGCTTCCATTATTTTTAGCCTCGAAATCCTCTATTCGTTTCTTGAGGGCGCTCATCTCAGGTTCAGGTCCTTCAGCAGGATGGTTACCGCGGGGCTCAGCATGTTATTTTGTAGGTGTCAGAGAATGCTAGGAGCCCAGTCTGTTGAACACACTATTTGTCCTTTTGGTAGTTGGTTTTGTCGCCACAGGAAAACTTTTGACTTCCTTAGTTCGACTTTTGGAAGATTCCTCACCTGAAAATTGTAGGGTTCTCCTAGTGGGAAGTCGCCTTGTTTTTCCTTGATGTGGAGACTCTACCTCGATATCCTGTGACAGATTCTGAGCTTCGTTCTGCTCCAGCCTACTAACAATGTTTGTTAGTTTATCAATGGCCTCCTTCATTGTCACCATTTGAGGGTCGATGGTTTCATTTTGAATTCGCCTTTCAGGGTTTCTTAGATCATTGCTTCGCTCCGGACGGGTATGAGATTGATTTTCAGATACTGAGAATTCGTCCATGATATTATTTTATGGATTTTTGTGAAGAGATAGGGCTATTTTCCAAGTTGGGCCCTCCTTCTAGCGTCAAACTGTTAATGTTGAAAAATGTATGAACAAAATTCATGCCAACTTAAGGATTAAACGTGAATTTAACTGAGGATTCATCAAATGGTTACAAGATGATAATACTATAATCTTTTTCTCTCGTTATATGAGATATTTGAAATACGAGAGAAATGCAAGAAGTTCGTATATTTCCCTAGAATCCCTCCCCCTATCCTATCATTTCCTTAGCTTTATATAGGAGGAATATGCATGCATGTAGTACCCGTGTCTTGTCAATCCTGATACGGAGCTAAATAAGTACATATGTTGTTGTAACAGGATTGGTGGCCGAACTTAAACCGTGAGCTAATCATGAGTTGCCGGTACAAGTGGTCCCCAACAATTAATGTTTTACTTAGGGAAAGAAGCTAAGATTTTTGATTGGAAGATAATGTGGGCGCTGACGTGAGAACTTTACACATGTACATGTTTGATTGACAGCTTATATATTCTGTCAATGATTCTCAACCATTATTCACTATTCCGCCTTGAAGGATTACACAAGCTTCCTGGATAAGCTACTGAAAATTTGAGCTGAGCTTACACCTCTGAGTTCGCATTATAATCTCTTCATTGAGTACGTACATCCGAACTGAGCGACCTAGGAGGTCGGTGTTAGCGGTGGCAAAAAATCTCGGGCTGCTCGTGTTCGGCCCGTAAAAAGCCCGAGTCGGGCCCGGCTCAGTTACACCGAGCCGAAGCCCGGGCTGAGCCCCATTTTGGGCATCAGCTCGAGCCCGTTGCCTGGGCGAGCCGGCCAATTTAAAAAAAAAATTTAAAAACTTTTTTTTTTAGGAAAGCTGCTAGCTTTCAAATAAGCTGCCTTTGCAGGCAACTTTTAAGAATTTTATTTAAAAAATAAAATTCAAAAAGCACAAGTAGGCTAGGCCCGGGCTCGACTCAGCTCGGCTCGGCCCGTTTAGGCTCAGGTCTAAAGCTCGAGCCGAGCCTTATTTTTTTGGCCAGGCTTTGCTCGGCTCGGCCCAAAAAAGCGCGAGCCGAGCACATATTTTTTTTTTCCGACTCGGGCTCGACTCGGCTCATTGACATCCCTAATCGGTGTCGACAAATGCTATCGCATTTTCAACCAAGAACTTATCTCAAATTATCGTATTACATAAACCAAAAAGCCTTAGCACGTGCAGTTCATAATCTCTATGGCTGTTCAATTCGTCAAGAATCTTGGAATCATAACCTTGGATTTCATCACGACAAAATATCCCAACAAACCCATTTCAAAGTGGTGGAATCGATAATAAGATCATTGGTTGCTATATTGACAAATGGAAAGGAGGCTACTATGATTGAATTTTATTCACCCAAGTTCGATTTTAGCTTTCAAAAATAAAAAAAAAAATAGATACATATAGATGTATACAACAAATACATACAGATTGACTCAAAATTTATTTAAAATTAAACCAAAAACAAAAATAAACACATGCAGATTTATACAAATACATACAGATCCACACGGGTACACGTAAATTTGGCTTTAAAAAAAGAAATTTTGTTGGAGGCATTTTCCCGCGGTTGTAGCGGGTGGTTGGGATGGGTTTGATTTGGTTTTTGGGTGGGATGAGTGGCGTGGGAATGGGGCGGGTTCTTCTATTCTGTCTTTATTTTTTATTTAATTATTATATTTTTTATGTGAAATTTTATACTTATCACCCTTTTTAATTTGATCACAATTAATTTTTCTTCATCTATTACGATCAAATGGATGGTTTGAACTCGGAAAGCTAATTCTCAAAGATTTGGGACTGTTAGTGCAACGTTCCCATATCTTTCTATATATAAAAAGTGCCTATTTAACGGAATTTGTTGGTTTAACGGAAAAACTAACGGAATTTCTTGATTTAACGGAAAAACTAACTAACGGAATTTCTTGTTTTTAACGGAAAATCTTTTTTCACCACCCCTACTTTCAAAATAATAAATGAGCTTTTAATAATTCTTTCAAACTAAAATATCTTGGAGCTAACTTATTCGAATCGACTTTTTCTCGAATCTGATTTATATATCTAATTACGATTTATCCAACGAGACCAATATTCATATATTTACGATAACTCCATCCATCAATATCTAAATATTTGACACAAATAAAATATAATTTGATAAATATATCATTTAGTCCCTAACTTTCAAATATTAAAATATAGTATATAAAAATTGAATTATATTTTATGAAAAATTTTGGGGTATTACATTCTCACCCTCTTAAAATATTTTCGTCCTCGAAAATTTACCTATCACTTACCAATACTAAATCTAACACATGATATACATATATTATCGTAATACATATAATACTTTAGCGATAAAATGAATTGTATTATTACTTAAAAAAGAGTAAAGACTTAAGTCATGCAAAAAGTTTAAGCCTCCATTTGTTTCTCATTAAAAACTCATAAAAATGAAAAATATGACCATTATCCATCATATCAATCTATCAATTTTGAATTTCTATCTCTTGTGTGGGGTCCAATAACGGCTATATTTTTCATTCTCATTCTATATTAATGAGAATCAAATGGAGTTTAAGTAAACTCATCTTCTTGCCCCTTAACATACCTTGAGTTTTCTGTTTGTGATTTTGGGTTGGAAATGACAGCGAGAAGCACTTTATTTAATTATTTATCAATTATATAAACATTACATCATTAATTATTTAATTAACCAAAAAAATTACATCTTTATTAATAACAAATTAATTCTTAAACAAAACCATTAAATATAAACTAAGTAAACGTGCATTGCACGTTGCTTACACCTGGTGTATAAAATGTGTGAACGGAAACAGCAAAACCCAACAAAAACGAGTAAAAAATTTCATTAATCACCGAACTTTTTATGTTGGCATGTTATAGTCACTCAACTTTAATATTCCCTCGTGTGGTCATTGAACTTACAATCGGTTACCTCCATCCATCACCAAACACACACCCGTTTGGAAGGCATCCAGGTGGCTTAATGGAGTCTGATGGGGCAGTTAACGGCGTATGAATAACGCCACGTAAGAGTTTTCTTTCTAAAAATCCCCATGTCATTCAATTGAACAAACCCTACAATATTCCCAAAACCAAATTGACCCCTGAACGAACCCTAATCTCCCAACCCCCGTCGCGATTGCAGAAATTGAGGTGGGATCCAGTCCAGAAATTGAGGTTGGAAGGAGCAACATTGTTGGATTGCCGCTTCGATTCTTTATGGAGGCACGAAATAGTTGCACTGTGTTTTAATTGGTTTCACTTCATTCAATTTTTTTTTTATTTTAAAAATGGTGGAACACGGGAAGCTCAAATTGGACATTTCAGTTGTCGGAACTTTTGCCAACAATGCTTCTGCTGCTTGCTTCACCGAGGTTAAACTCTATTTTTTCAACCCCTTCCTTTATCAGTTTTGAGCAATTTGTACAAATCTTGCCCCCTTCACGAGTTAAATGTTAAGTATGGAAAATGAAAAGCAAAGTGGAGATTATGAAACTGATTCTAACCTCAAGAAGCGTGGAAGATGGTCGTCAATGCATAGAAGTTTGTTAGTATTCAATTTTCATTTAATTGTGTTTACTGTCTTAATTTTGATCTACCTACCTCCTTGTTCTGCTGGTATTCTAGTGCCGTAAACTCCTTGTTTCGTAAGGAAGATAGTTGTATTTGTTGTCATAAATGGGATGTATTCATAGGAGATAACTGGGCAAGCTATGGATACAATGAAGGACAAGGCACAGGGGGCCAAAGACACAACTTCAGATATGGCGCACTTCACACGTGATCGAACTCAACAAAACAAGGACCAAACTGGCAACTATCTCTTAGAGAAAACTGAGGGAAATATGCAGCAGACTAAGGAACAAATTAAGAGTATGGCGAAAGGAGCTACTGAGGTTGTGAAGCACACTTTTGGCATGGATGAAACTGAGGAGGATCCACACAATAAGAGGGATTATTAGTTAGTTTTAGTGTTAATTTCTGGGCATATTTTTGAGGCCTGTGGTCCTGCTTTTCGATACTAATAAACATGTAATAATAATGTCTCTACTCTGTTATGAATGTGATCAAGTTTTGTTACGTTACTCTTGTAGTTGAGTTTGTGCTGAAATCTTGGGGGGTAATTAGCCCATGTTTGGTTTGGATTAGAATTAAGTTTCTAATGGACTTTGAATAAAGTTGGAGAAATCTGTAGTAACATTCTGTACTGGAATTTAGCATTAACAACAAGTGGTTTGTAATAACATTATGTACTGGAATTCAGCATTAACAACAAGTGAGACTATTAAAATTTAGACAGAGAGTACCAGAACACCAACAAGTTGTTCTTCCATTTTTCATTCAACAATACACAAATTTAATTTCAACTTGACACCAAGATAATAACAAATAAGTTCAACTATACATAATAACAAAATTTCATTCAACAGTAGATTTGATCAAGTTCAACAATATACCAAATTAATTTCAACTTCACACCATTCAACTGCTATAACATAGCAATTAATCACAAAATTCGATAAGATCATTTTCTTTTCAAGGTCCAAAATACAACCATGAAACAAAGTGATAGCAGTATTGAGTTTTCTGAATTTTTCATCATTCTTTTTCTTGGTTCTCTATCTCTTGCAAATCTTCCACCAAGGTTTCAAGTGGAGCTTTTCCCCATTGTTGAATTGCCTTGCTTTAATAAGCGAAGGACCATAGTTTGTTAAGTGTGCAGCAATAGTTACACCACGTGTTGGCATGAATTGAAAATTAGATGTTGCTTCCAGTGGTTGCACTTCAGATACATGCATTTTCGATGGCCTCCTGGGCACGAGTTTTGCTTGTAAAAGGGGATCAAGTCATCATATATCACTTAAAAAAATTAACTAATTCATTAATAGTCGATATTGGGATAGTCTTGATTACTCTTGAGCTTCCGGTGACTTCAGCTTCCTTCATTTGTAGGATCTGCGGCCCCACAATTCCAATCCTGTAACGATTATATAATTGAAAATCAATAGATCGTATAGTCTTCAAAACAATGGAAAACAAAATGCAAAGTTTACTATAAACCAACCTTACGTGGTGCATCAGTGTAGCATGACCACAACCAGAATTAAGAAGAGATACAACTTTCTTAACTTATTTATAGCCTCCCCTGTTTGCTCAACTAAATTTCAGAATTAATTATTCCGCCCGTGTGCATTTGGAAAAGTGGCTGCTGGGCTGGATCCCACCTTAACTTCTGCAATCCCAACTCCTGTACACCAAATTGGGCACTCCAATTTCTCAAAACTGTTAAATGAATGGGGGGAAAAATAGAGTCTACCTCGGCGAAGCAAGCAGCAAAAGCACTGTTGGCCAAAGTTTTGGCAAATGAAATGTCCGATTAGAGCTTCCCGTGATCCGCCAAAAAAAAAAATTAAATGAAATTAAACCAAGTGAAAACGCAACGCAATGATTCCGTGCTTCCATAAAAATCAGACGGTTTCCAATTCACTTCAAGTGGTAATCCAACAATTTTGCTCCTTCCAACCTCAATTTCTTGGTTAGATCCCACCTCAATTTCTGCAATCGCGACGGGATTGGGAGATTAGGTTTGTTCAAGGGGTAAATTTGGTTTTGGGAATGAGATATGTTCGTTTAATTGAAGGACTTGGGGGATTTTCAAAAAGACGATTCAAATCTGGCCTTATTCAGACGATGTCCATTGCCACGTCGAACTCCGTCAACCCACTTGGGACACCTTCCAAACGGGTGTGTGTTTGGTGATGGATGGAGGCAACCGGTTGTAAGTTTAGTAACCATGTTGGGGAATATTAAAGTTGAGTGACTATAACATGACAACGTAAAAAGTTAAGTGATTGATGAAACTTTTTACTCCAGATTCCATTATGCCAAAGCAAAAATGTTTACTTCCTTGTTCTTTTCCTGTCTCTTTCGTATGTCCAATTTAGAACAATAAAGTAAATACAAAATCGAAAGCAAGTCATATCATTTTCAGCCAATCAACCAGATTCACCTGCAATTAGCATATATTTTTCATTCAATGGGAAGAGGATATTAACATCATACAATTCCTCAAGATTAACGTCACACAATTCCATACAAAATATATACCAAAGCTGTTTACAATTAGCATATATTGAACAATTGAGATGACAAAATTCTGATATTGAACAATTGAGATGAGGCTGAGAAAAATATTCATTCAACTGTGTAAAAGAATTGTACAATGAAGGTTCTATAAATACAGAAAAATGGAATCATTTTCTAACTTCCCAACAAATTTACATGAAGAATAAATGCAAAACTGATTTAATACAACTGTACAAAACCAATCCAACTAATTCTCTTCAAGATCCTTCTACTGTAACTGCTCTGTCATTGGTCCTCGTTGGCTTTCTTGCTAAAATGCTTCCAATAGATATATTGATGACATTAACAACATCGTTGTTGAGCTGCAAATCAAGAAAGATAATGAGAAGATGAAATAAGGATAATAAAAGCACGAGTTAAGACAGTAATTAGACATGCTCAATTCACTTGGAAGCAAGCTTACACACAGGAGAAAGGAAGATGTGTTTGCTCAACTATGAAAGGTGACAGTGATTAAGCTCACATGAACCAATTATGGCATTCATCTTTAGAAACAAGATAATAGGAATGCATGAAAATGGGTTTAAATTAATCACTAACCCATTGGAATCCTTCTTTCTCTTGAACCTAAAACCCCATTTAATTCATACCAAGATCAAGACTTGAAATAAAAGGATAGGTTTTAAAGTACAGCAATAAAATGTATAAATAGCTGACACAGAATTCACACTAAAGCTACACAGTATATCCATCCAGTGTAACGAACTTGGTATATAAGCAATGCAGAGTTGATACTTGGTCCATATAAACACTAGCTTTGCGCTCTACCAAATAGATCGAAACTCTGTACTTTCTCCTATAGTTCTGATCAATCAGCATAGGCCACCAGTGATGCAGGCAATCAAAAGCTCTAAGCAAGATCAAAGGAAGAATTTTGAAACAATGCAGGATTTTTTGAAGATATTTTACAGCCAAAAAAGGATCTTGATGGAGCCTACATTATTTGAAAACAAATATGGTTTTATGTACTTTTAGGAGCTGCATTATTTTAATAATTAGCTAGAAAATAAAGTTTTCCACAAGTTAATGCCTACCCATTAAAAATTCCTCCATTGCAGAAACCCTCAGTTGGTTTCCTACATAACAAAAGCTCATAATAAATACCCATTTTTGCATTGCAAGTTTTGAACAAAATAATACCACCATGAAATCGACATTTCTGCAATATTCAAATTCAATTCAAGAAATCAACAATGTATTACCTGATTTGGGATACTGTAGTTTACCCAAAATAATTGAATAGAGTTTTGAAACCCAGGGACTTCGCGTGTGATTAGGGAGAAATAGATTTTAAACCTTGAACCCTTTTCGCGTGCGATTCGGAAGAAAATCTGAGGGATCTTGAGAGATGCGCCGAAATCTGATTTGGGGAAAATGGAATTCACGATTAAGGGTTCGATTTAGGGATGTGGAATTGGGGGAAATCGATTGTAGCTAAGGGTTCTTGGTTTGGAATTATTTTTCACTTCATCTCAATTGGTAAAAGTGACGTTGGATATGATTTGGCACTCTAATACACAGTTGGAAGAATTTAACCGGACAACTCATTTTTCCGTTAGCCACGTAGGCACTTATGTTAACGGTTTGAATTTGGTGAGTGATGGAGTTGGACGGCGTAAAGTTCAGTGGCCACCGAGACAATTAGGAAAGTTCAGTGAGTAAGTCGTGACGTAGTGTAAAGTTCAATGGCTAATGAAACATTTAACTCTGGAATCTGCTTACAGAACATGGCTCAGAGCCAAAAAGGAAGAGATGACAGCTAAAAATTTAGATGAACTTGGTAGAGAGCTTCAAATGGCTTTAGGCACGGCAAAATGGCAGATTGATGATCTCTTTCATATAACTGACTTTTGTACTTCATTTTAAAATTTCTGGTTTCAGCAAATTCATTGTGAAAGTTATTTGCACCAGTAAATCCAGAAACTGTAGAAATTCCATATTAATATGAACCTCCATTACAAACATAAATTCTAACTTAATGGGATTAACATACAACTACGAACAGATTATAAAACCAGTGAATTACATATTTCAAGTACACCGCAACAACAATCCGATTTCAAGACTCAAAATTACAGAAAGGATAAAAAAGCAGAAAGACAGAAGATAAAATTGCGATCTTCAAGCATAGAACTTGATGAAAAGGGGGATCCTGAAGTGAACTATTCTCGCCACCAGCATCACAAGATTGAGCAGAACCCACTCCATCAGTTTCCTCCGCCGCCGTGGAAGTCTCTGGAGTTCAATTGTCTTCCCAAACAGCTTTATCTTCGGGTCTTTTGCTTCAGCATTTTTCTCCTCTTTATTATCCAATTCACAGCATAACTCAAAAACCCAGAAACCAAAACAGAAAAAAAATAAATAGATGATGCTCCTCAAATCGAGGTCGAACTTCTTCTGCTTCTGTTGGTCATTGGGCTCTTACCATCGATTGGGTTGTTTTGGGGGTTTAGGGTTCTTGAAGTTGGGCACCAATGGATTCACGATTTTCACTTCGGAGGATTTGGGGGAAATAATAGGGTTTGGTAGAGAAATGAAGTGAATTGTATTTTATTAAATCGTTGGGGGCGTGTTTGCTTATTTGACAATGAGTTGGCAAGTGTGAAATGATTTGGAAGTTTTTAACTCGCCAACTCAGCTTTCCGTTAGCTACATAGGCACGTCTGTTAACGGTTTGAGTCGGGTGAGTGATGGAGTTGGACGGAGTGAAGTTCAGTGGCCACCGAGACAATTAGGAAAGTTTGGTGAGTAAGTCGTGACGTACTCAACAAAAACTCTACTCTCCTTAAATGGACAAACGCCTCCAAATACCAAATGCACGGAAACTGCTGAGACTCCGCTTCCCCGACGTGTTCTCCATTGACTACAGGATTTTCTCTTCACCTACCGACGTTTGATGTAGTACTAGTCTTTGCCAATTCTCAAAATCAAAATCAAAATCTATGTATTTTTTTTAATTCAAATATTAAAACATCCCACATATACAATTTTTTATTTTTTTGAATTTTACCATTTTTTTTTTTGAAGAAAAGAAAGATGAAGGTGACCGTGGATTCGGGTTCTGGGTGTTTCGGGGACGAAAAATGTTTTCCTCCGGGTTTCCGATTTCATCCCACCGATGAAGAGCTCGTGCTTTACTATCTCAAGAAGAAGATCTGTAAAAAGAAGCACCGTCTTGATGTAATCGGAGAAATCGATGTTTATAAGTGGGATCCAGAAGAGTTGCCTGGTATGATTTTTCATTTTTTTTCGTTTCTCTGCTGGGTCGTTACAGAATTATAAATTTTTATGGTCTTGATTTTATTTTTAGGCGTTTATCTTGAATTTCTTTTGCGTTTAAGCTTTTTTTTTTATATCTGATTTTTGTGTTTAGTGGGATTTTTTTAGGTTGTTTCGTGTGTTACAGATCTTTTGTGGATTGGTGGTTGATTAAAAATTGAAGTCAACGTGATGTATGGTTAATTTTGGCCTTTTTTTTTTTTTCCATTTACAGAGAATTTGATTTTTGGGTTTATTTGATTGTGATGAAAACTAGTTTGCTTGATTTATCTATGATATTTTTCATGACTGAAATAATCTTTTTTTCTTTTTTTTCTTTTTTGCGATTTCAATATATTCTATAGTCTGATTTCTGAAAATTCAATTTCAGATTGTTGATTACGTAATATCAGGAGGTGAAGATGAAGAGCTCATATCTAACTTTAGGAAAAAAGGAATTGATTAGATTGTGCCTGTTTCTATGTTCTATGGACTGAAAAACATATAAAATTGAAGATTGACAAATGATCCTTCCTTCTTACTTCTGTTGTAAATCTTAGTTTTGTTAACTGTCCAGATTTTTATATATCAGTATTTTGTTTACTAATGGCTGGAAGTAGGGGTGCGAGTGTCAAAAGAACAAGATGATCGATGGTTTGTCTATTTTACTGCGATTTTGGTGATTATTTTTTGTTTTATGCCAAATGTTTTCCTACTTTTCACTTTTGATCGTTTTGGCTCTAGAACCTCGTTGATTGAGTTTGTGCATGTATGAAATCCAGGGTTATCTAAATTGAAAACTGGAGACAAGCAGTGGTTCTTCTTTAGCCACAGAGATAGGAAGCCAAATGGAGGACGGTCGAATAGGCTAACAGGGCATGGATACTGGAAGATGACTGGGAAGGATCGTTTCATCACATGCAGTTCTCGCCCTGTTGGGTTGAAGAAGACCCTGGTCTTCCATAAAGGTCGTGCACCGAGAGGAGAACGTACAGACTGGGTGATGCATGAATATACCATGGATGAGGAGGAGCTGAAGAGATGCCAGGATGCACAAGATTACTATGCTCTATACAAGGTATTTAAGAAGAGTGGGCCTGGTCCCAAAAATGGTGCACAATATGGCGCTCCTTTTAGGGAAGAGGAATGGGATGATGATAAGCTAGATGTCAATGGCCTTATTGACGATGAGAACTCTGCAAAGAAACATTATGAAACTGTGTCTTTTGATAATACCATACGGGATCTTGAGGAGTTCCTCAACCGTGATGATGACGTTCCCCCTCTTGCTCTTGATAATGGCTTTGTACTGAAACAGTTTGTGGGTGATGACGAAACCCTGAGCACTTTGGTTGATCATGGTTTAAAGGACGTGACTTTACCTGAACTAAGCACAGTCCAACTGTGCAGCCGACAATCTAATGTGCAAGCCAATTTTGACCTGACACAGTTGGGCACAATGCAGTTCCAAGACTACGAGGCACTCAAGTCCACTTTAGCTCCAAATGGCTTAGAGCTTCATATGTTTGAAGAGGATTTCCTTGAATTGGACGATCTAATTGGTCAGGAACCAAACTCTCAAACTCTTGATAAAGCTGCAGACATCACAGAGGAACTTCAGTTTGATGAATTTGACGGGTTCAGTGAACTTGACCTGTACCAAGATGTCCTTCGAGAGACTGAATCGGGGCAGATTTCTCGACCATATATGAATAATTTAGATAATGAATTCATAAACCCGATTTCAAATTCCTGTCCAAACAACAATCTTGTGAATAACACTGTGAATTGCCAGCTGGACGAGCCCCTTTTAAATGAAACCAATTGTCAGCTGTGGATGTGTGGGCAAGGATGCAGCAATTTTTCTGTTATAGAAGAAAATCAGAGGATTATTCCTTCACCTACTTCAGGTACTGAATTAATTGCAAACTTAAATGATGACATTCTTGAGCACCTTAAAATGTATCTGTAATCTTCGTTGATTGTTCGTGTACTTGTACAACATTAAAATCTCTTATTTACTAATCTCGAAGAGCTCCTCTTGGTCAGATGGATGGTATGGGAAGACCATGTCATCTTCCACGAGGCAAGAATTCTCGTGCCCAAGTGGAAATGGGGGAGTTTGAGCCAGCTTGAAGGGCTCTTCTTCTAATCATATAATGTTAGATTGTTTTCTGATTTTACCAGTTTTCGTATGTCTAGGTGTGGTACATTTTGGTAATTCTGTCAATCATTCTTCCAAAGTAAATCAAAATCAAAATCGCAGCGATGGACATGATGATGGTACAGACTCGCGGTTCTCTTCTGCTATCTGGGATTTTGTGGAGTCTATACCAACAACACCTGCTTCAGCTGCGGAAAGTGCTTTGGTAAATAGGGCTTTTGAGCGAATGTCTGGCTTCCGTAGGATGAGAATAAATTCTAGAAACACGATTGCCGGAGGTAATACCTCTGCAACTTCAAGAAGTTCAGGCAAACGTACAAGTATTTTATGTTTTTCGTTGCTAGGAGTAATATGCGCTATCTTGTGGGTGCTGATTGGAACCTCTGTAAGAGTATTTGATTTATAGCTATCTATGTGTTTATGTAAATAGAAAGTTTTGATCTGTTGCTTTACTGAATTTTAACTGAAAGCTAAGATGCCTTTTGCTTGCAGGGGAAGTTTCAAATAAATGCAATGGCCTCGTGTTAGTTAATTTTATTTCGTTTTTGCTCTCGTTTGGTTCTTATTAAAATTATAATTCATTTTTTTTTTCTTCTTATCAACCACATATTTTTCAATAAAATAATATTATACGTAAACTTAAATTTTTTTTTTTTTTTTTAATTTGGTTACTCGTCCATGTCAGTTGATTTGCTCTCGTTTGTGACATCATCTTGTTTGTTAGTCAAACAAATCGATATGGAGATGGAATAACCAAACATGCCATAGATGCGTAGCGTAATACAATATGATGGAAATATGCCATAATTCTATCGTCAATCCGTAAATTCTTTTGATGAAACTTGAAAGTAAGCAAGCATCATTTTTTACTTCTTGATATGTTTGGGTGTTAACTTCGTTACTTATAGAAAGTAAGAAAAATTATGACCACTCTGTGGTCTTTTTCTAAGTGCTGTAGAAGTGTAATGAATAGTTGAGGATTTATGATCTATGCATTTTCACGGCGAGTATGTCTAATTATCCAGTTTCATAACATTCTCTATAAACGATGTGATTGTTACTCTGAGAAGGACAACTTGGACTCAGGTCGATTAAGGCTCGTCTAAATATGATCTGAGCTAGCTCGGTTAAAAATCCAAATGGTCATTAAATTTTGCACAATGATTTTCACTGGTCATTAAATTTTAAAAGTTTTTGGATGGTCGTTGAACTGTTTATCATGTTGATCATTGAACTTTATAAGTTTTTTTGAATGATCACCAAACTTATCAAATCATTATTTTGTTGGCGGTTGAATTTTAAAAGTTTTTTAAATGGTCGTGGAACTTATCAAATCGTTCTTTCATCTATCACTCGATAACTCACAATTACAAAATTCGTTGAAATCGTCATCGTTACAAATGAAAACATTGACATGACAACTCATTGTCGATAGCTGACAAAAAAAATAGTTAAAAATGCGCTTCCATATATTATAAAAAGTGTAATAGAATTTTAACATTTGCCCCCTTCTTTTTCTATTTGTATTTTTTTATTGCTTTTTCACGTTAATCGCGTTTTTTTGTAAGTATTTTTTTGGTTGATTTGTCATCTATTAACGACAATAATATGCCATGTCTACATTTTTGTTTATCATGTCCGCAAATCCATCGAATTTTTTAATTTGTCAGTGAAATGCAATATCTTAACTTTTTAATTCTTAAAATTTTCAAAGGTAACAAAGAATATTTGCAGTGACATTGAGACCCATGACAATTACCCATTTTAAATGGCACGATATTGTTTTCATCAATTTCATATGCGTTCGTCTTTATGTTTGCTAGTACGAGTCTAAAATTGATGAAAACTCTTTCCTCTACTATATTAGAAATTGTGCTCAATTCAACAATTTGAGGTCATACATGGACACACGACGGAGTATTCCTATTCTAACTAATTCAAATATTATTGAGGGGATTATGTCACTTTGTCATAAAGAATTAACCGATGCATTGACGGATGAAGTGGCAATAGAAGATGATTGGATGAAAAAGCTGACCCCGTTTTAAGCAGTCTAATGATAAAATATCACGTGTCATTATGTCAACTTTTATGTTAATGTAGCATGATTATAAAGAAAAACTAATAGAAAATAATATAACATAACATATAAGTGTTGTTTAAAGAAATCATTTATAATGGTGAAGGATTTTGAAGAATGAAGGGAAAATAGTGAATTAAATAGGGGATTTAGGACTTTCAGTGGGCGGAAACCTTCTAAGTTCTAAGCAAAAAATTTGGTTGACTACGTTTTTTTAACCAAACACCCCTTAACTTTATTAAGAATAAAGATCGACTGATAAGTTTATCGGTCTATACTTAGCCAAACATGCTCGTAAGAGGGTCCGTACCACCTGCCTAATCTTTCACTCCAAGCCCAAGGCACAAAAATGGTTTGTGTAATTCATCTCACTCGTAAGAAATAGAAACTAGAGAAACAAAGTAACCGTATTCAATTTCAAATACTTCAAGCTAGGAAGCAACCTACTTTCTAGGAATAGGCTCGTACACTTTCACTAACCAATAAAAAGATTCATTTGCTTAACACATACCTATCAGACAAATCAAACATCTGGACTCAATTCCAATCTTGTAACGAAAAACTTGATCCCCATCGAAGGAAATTGATGTTATATAGGCTCATTGTTGTCTATTCTAATTCCATGCACAGACAAAATTTCGAAATGATGTAGTTTTGAAAATTTACTTCGATATAGAAAAAATAACCGTATCTTTTTTTGTTCCATATACTTTTCTACTTAGGATGTCTTTCATCCTTAAAATGTTTGTACAAAGAACTCAAGAACAGCACCTGGATTTAAGCTCTCCAATCTCGAGACTGGGACAGTAGTACAATAATGTCTTTCTAGACCTGCAGCTGAATAGGGAGCCGTCTTCGATGGCCCAAAATTTTCAGATAACCAATTATTTTGCTAGACCTAAAACTTCTGAATATGCGAAGCAACATCATCAGTAACAGAAGTAGAGCCATTCTGTATGTTATCCAAGAAATCAGCTGTATTGGTGGATTTATTCATAAGAAGGCCCTCCTTATTGTCCGTGCAGTGACCCGGGAAACTAACTTTGCAGCCAGATCAGCTGGCAGGCGTAGTAATTGCTGTTGTGTATCTTGTGGGAGCTGTCAAAAGTCGATGCATTTTATATATCAGAAAAAGCATCACCGAAGTATAAGCTGTCGCGAATCTGCTAATTGATACTGAGCATGAATTCTTGTTATTATGTGTCTGGGTGCAGTATTCATGAAAGGATTACGAAAAACCTGAGCCAGTTCTTTAACTTCTAACATCGTTTCTTACTAGATAATCACGCTGGGGAAAATGATTTTATTACATTGTTATCAGGCCTAATGACGCATCAAATGGTATAATTCTTTATGCGTACCTCAGTAATGAGGGAGAGGAGTGGTATTATTTCTTGAAAAGATTGAAATTGATAAGGGACCAGCAATGCTCCATTTGAGGGTGGCCTCTGATCATTGTATGGACAGCCGACTCCTTGATCCCCCTGTAAAAATATAATTAGCAAATTATCTTCCTTTTAACTAGAAGGCTCTCTTATTCTCCGAGAGTACACTCTGTCTAAGATTTTTGGGCACACTTGGAACTGGACAATCACAGGTAAGAACAAAAGAATGCAACTAAAATTGTGGACACGGTGGACATATTGAGAAAAATGTATAAAGATCTATACCAAACAAGTTCAATCAGATAAAGTTCCCTTGAACTTAAAAAATAAAACTGTGCACAGTAAGTGTAGACATCGAAGTTACCGATAGTAATATAGTTTCTGAATTTTATATATTTTACTGAGGTCAATGGACATAATTAGTTAAATTTCCTTGTACCATTTGTTACATTTCAATAGTTCCTTAAACTAGGCCTAGCAAAACTAGAATAATATTTCCACTTACTTTTGGAGCTAAATGCCAAATTATTCAAATTACTCATTTTGCAGATAATGTCAAGTTATGCACAATAACCCATTAAAAAGGATCGCTCTTCAGTCAACAACAAAGATCTATAACAGCGCTTCTGCATCTGTAACCTCATATAGTGCATAGTTGAAGTACATGTATATGATAAAACTTGCATCTGTTTTCTGCAAAATGGACTACTCAAAAGACCAACACAAAAAGGAAAATACAAGGAAAAGGGATTTTGACTTCCGATGACTATATTGTCAAGTCAAATATTAGAGAAACACTTCTAGCAATTTAAATCCTAATTGGAGAACTCACATACCAAAATCCTCTTTTCCCCTCTCAGACATGTGCACACTCATTCACTCAAAAAGACGTAATTCCCCTTGACATTGCTTGTTGACTGCTAATTACCACATTACCAAAGTAAAATATCTTACCATGTTAGATGTTCCAGTCTCTTGTACTCCTGATAACAATGCCAAGAGGCGACGCAAATTTTGCAGGTTGGTGATATCTTCATTAGTCATGGAGGAGAAAGAACCTGAAGCTGTGAAGGGTATGTTTGCCGTCATTGCACGTGTTACTGAATCCAAGGTTGCTAGTCCAAGTGCATCCAACCCCTGTAATTATTGGTAATAATACTCTTGATTACTATTTAGCTAGTACATGTGTACCCAGAACTTAATGAGCTGATATCTCAGCCTGATTCAGTTGCTGGATCATTCAGATTTATGATGCTAGACCCGGTCTCCAACAACCTCTCCAACTTTTTCAACCCAAATGTCTTGGTCAGATATGGTGCAAAATTTTAGGTGAGGTGACCAACTCAATGTTACAGATTTTCTTTCTTTTCTTTCTTGTTTGCAATTTCGTAAAATATATGCAGCATGAATACAGCCTCCGGTAAGAATAACAAATTAGAGCCTATGATTACCGCATGGTAGCAGCCACCCACCATGGGTCAAAATTTCAAATTAAACTTACTTCCACCACCACACTAAAAGCAAAAAAATAAAATAAAATTAACAAACTACTCATTCAGTTCCTACAAGGAACGTTGACAGAGAATAAAAAGAAAGAAATCATGGAAAAATTTAGAACATTAACTTCTAAAATATAAGGACAGGATAGCCAGAGTCAGGCCTAGGAACTACCCTTTCACTATAATAATACTAACCCTACCACTAAAATGCAGATTTAAGGACAAGAAAATTAATGGTAAGATCACAATGATAAAGTGAACAAAATTATAAATGTCAGCACTGGTCCATCTGTAATAATCCAATCTTTTACAGCGTTCATTCTGAATCAATCATGTAGCTCACCAGCATTGGCTCAGAGTTCTGGTACAGAGATGTCAGGAGCTTGTAGTGGTAGTGTAGCAGCAAATGGTGGATGCTTTAGTGGGTTGATTTTGGAGGTGGGAGTGGAAAAAAAGAAGGGTTTAGGGAGAGAGTTTGGTTGCAATTGCAGGTCAAAGAGGTTCAACTTTAAATTAAGTGGGGGCAAAAAAGTAGATTATTTGAAACAGATTGATATGAAAGCTTGGCGATTTTTTTACAACAAAGAAAGCAAGTCATATTCATGAACATGGCTGACGTTGCTTCTCAATTTCTCTGCTAACCAAGATTGTTTTTCAGTCTCATGGCATGATATCAAATATTTGTAATTTCCACACTAGCGACAACAAAAGATGTCCGATGTCATACCTTAGCAAATTCTTCGAGAAGAATTTCTCTCACAAATGCACCCTGCAAAAAAGTAATTGTATTTGAAATGTTTATAAGTAATATGGTTTTTTTTCCCTATAGAATACTGTTAAGGGATAGAATCCCACATCGAATAAAGATAAAAACATAGACGAATTTATAAGAATTTATGTTACTCCTCTTAATAAAGTTGACCTTTTAAGATGGAACCCCAAATCCTACATGGTATCAAAGGCTAAAAAATAATGAGCACACGGTTTTCAAGATTAACCAGCTCAAATGAGACACCATCTTACGTGGCATGTTAAGGGATAGAATCCCACATCAAATAAAGATGAAAGCATAAACCAATTTATAGGAGTTTGTGTTACTCCTTAATAAAGTCGATCTTTTAAGATGGAACCCCAAATCTTAACCGTTACAAATTAGGAATACCTTCTCATCCAAAGTGAAGTAAAGGATTTGCTTGATAACCATCCTGGAGTTGTCAGCCTCTACTTGCTTCTTAATCAAAGTTCTCTCTGTCTTGGCACGTAGCGACTGACACAATGGAAAAATCAAGCTGAGAAAAATTAACTCAATGCAACTGGAAAGTAACAAAAAAGCACAGTTGGAAGGGCTGTGGAACAATGTAGGATCTCTAGCATGTGAAAATAGATTCAAGAAAGATATACATTATTTTTGCATCCCGAACAGTCTAGCAGATGGATTAAATACTAATATGGAGAAATTATATATCTTATGAGCATAATATATGTTGTAAACAGTTGATAACACAGAAAAGAACTTACTATGGTCAATTTGAAATACACAAGTCACATTATTATTACAGGAATTGTACACATTGAATTTGCTAAAACAATCAACTCATTGAAGAGATCAATGCAAGTTGAGAGGGGTCAAATCAGATGATTTACTCATATGTGTATTGTCATTAAAACAGCAACATCGTCTACGAGCTAAAAATAACATGAGCTGTACATGAGGTGAAATGTGAGTTGACAAGGAGTTAAAATGACATTAATAATGAGTAATTAACCCAAGTAATTATCATGTAATGATGGTATGGCTTTAGTACTTCTTCTGTCCATCCTTCTATGTGTTCCTAAAATATTGATAGATAAAATTTGACCCCTGATGGTGACTGACGTTGGTGAGATGTTCAACCCCTTGCATAACTTTCTATTAGATGTTTGGCACAATTAGTATTCTTCAGATTCCTGTTTACAGTAACACGCAGAGTGACCAGGCAAGCAATATTTAAGATAATAAAACCAGCATAATATTTTTCTACTAATGACTTCCATTGTTTGGCCGGCGAGCGGATGGAGTGGGATGTTGACGTAGCCTAAGTGAAGAAGAGAGTTGAAATAAGAGGCTTACTGGATGCAAGGATAGATTCCACCAATAAAGTATTTCACGAATTCAATGTGGGGTAGACTACTCAGCTATCCATATGATCTACTAATGTGAAGCAAAAAACTATTGTTGGCTATGTCCTGTATAAGAATCAATAAATTTGATAGACCAGGTGCTCTTAGTTGATGATGGCAGAGAAACGCAACTGCCAGGGATCAGAGAGAGAGAGTTGAATTGCACCAGGAACTATTTATCACGACTAGTGAATCATATTATAAGAGATTCTAACATCTTTAACAAATAATGAAAGAATAAAAGAAAAACCATTCAATTTACTTTTACATACATAACTTTGGCTAAACTTATTACCATTCAGGATGATGAAAAGAAATATTATTAACTTGCACATAAAAATAGTAAATTACCTCTGTTATGAGTGACTCTAACCGTTCAATGTTGAACATACCATCCTAGTGGAAAAACTCGATGTCAGATTAGAAATTTCATTAAGCACATTTAGTGTACAGTGATATTGATCTTGAAGGCAACATGTAATAAACTAAGGAACCAAGAGATTGTGCTTTATGGCTAAAATAATTTCTCTGTCTAGCAGTACCTTGTAAAGAAGACTTCGCAAAGAAGATTGCAGCCTTGGTGAGGTGTCAGTTAGCACCTTTCTGGCAATCCATGGGTAAGTACTACCCAAAACTTTGTAATTTGGGTTAAAGCTAATGGCAATTCCCTCTAGAACTGCGAGGCTGGATGTTCCAGAAAGTGAATGAAATCAAAACTTTAGCTAAATGTAACATAGTATACGTTTTATTCATAAATTAAAATAAGGACGTGATGACAAAATGAAATTTCTTGTAGCATATAATGAGAGTATGCAAAAGTTCTATCCAGAAAGAGGATTTTATGCCAGAGAAACAAAATCTTCACCTTCTGATGACAAGAGAGAAATAAGAAGGTATTCTGAATTTGAATTTGTACCTGCAGAAATGGGAATTATGATTTATTCTCAGAACAGAATTAAAATGGAATTTCCAATGCCAACAAAATGGAATACAAATGCCAACAAGGTACAAGTACACATAAGCATGTAAATATGCTTCTCTTATTATCATCATAATTGGAATATCATCAACATTTATAATTCCACAACTGTTAGCCATAAAGTTATCCGATTAATTCAATTTTGCACCGAAGGAATGTAAGCCATAAGTAAACAGACAATGGCAAATAAAGTTAACTGTCCAAATGAATATATGATCGTACTTTTGACTCTCCAACCGCTTCGTGAGCAATTGCAAATATGATGAAGGCAAGCATTTAGGCCATACCATAATAGTTACAACAACATAAAAACTATCCATTTATATACGATTCTAAATTTTATAATATCTCCTCAAAACCCAATAACTAATATACAAACCTTCCAAAACTTTACAAATACACACAAAACACACACATTCATACATACATCCAAGAACAAAAAGTACGAAACATGCTCCACAAACATCTAAATTGAAAGCAAAAGCATCTAATGACGTTACATAGTGGTTCCCAGATTTCCCAATAGGTCCCCAAAACTTATGTTGCGAACTCCTCTGCCAACAGCATCTCGAAAGACACCTGCCGAAAAATAAAAACGTAAGTGAAAATGCATTCTCAGCATATGGAAATCATGCATCTACATTGTTCATCAAGTTAATGAAGATAAGTTGATAACCATAGCCCTACCAGTTGAAACTATAAACTTTTACCATGCAAAGCAGGAGTCAAACCTGTTAATGCCTTAGTAACAGCTTCCTTGTCTGCTGTTGGTGGAAGAAGCCTGTTAAGTAAAAACGTTTGTCACTCTTCAAATATAAAATCATAACAAGAGAACTTTAATCCCAATTAAAGAGGAAGAAAATAAAGGTACCCAAGAGTTACAAAGTCTTTGGCCAGTGCATCATAATCACGGTTTACAAGATGGAGACAAGCTTCAATGAAACCGTCACGAAGTTCTTGTTTGAACTCACCCATCATGCCAAAGTCTGGGGAAGGGGGGGCAGTAAGGAAGTTTTAAGTTCTTCAAACAACGTTCAATTGATTATTGACAAAGTACGTAAGGTAAAATGTAATAAAATCACTATAAGAGCTATAGGAGACATGAAACCGAATAATAATGCAAGTGCATATGTCAATAAATTGGTTTGTGCAGAGCATCTATTGAAATATGATGTCCTTTGTTGCCCAAAACAATTGTCAGAAAAAAATTCGTATTTGTTTTTATCTAGAGCCTGCATGATGTAGATTTATCGAGAACACACTCTGTGAAAAGTATTTTTTGGAGACTGTAGGGATAAAAAGTAGAAAAAAATTATGGATCCACGTACAAAATTATGGGACAATGTGTGGTTGAAAATAAGTTTGGGGAAAAATGAATAGATACTTGATCAGCATGACCGCAAAGGGGAAATTGTATCATATATCTAGAGGCTCCTTCCTTATAGTCTGTTAAGTTATGCTGACATTTATGTTGAATCTGTTGGTCTTATGACACAACAGAAGCAGAATCTGTATTTACTCAAATGTTTTTATTATAGTTAATTACAATAAGTTAAATGTAAACATTCTCTCCCACCCATCCTCCCCAACCTCCATTTATGCCACTTGAAAAAAATCAGCATCACCATTCATTTAATCACTGTCTTCCATTCTTCACCCACAACTAGCTCACACTACCACCGTTGTGAGTTAACCCGTCCAATAATCTCTAAAGATGTAACTAACAGACAAAATTGTTAATGAAAATATGGTTGGATGACAGGCAAGCGAGCAACCCATGTTGTTTGTTGCTCTATATACAAACATGTAAACATAGAAGCATAGAGATAACTTAACTGTGGAAACTTGTTGCCAAAAGATGGTCGTTTTATTCAGATGTGACTTTGCAGGAAAATGTAACGCTATTAATTGCAATTGCGATTATTCATGTTCATCATATAATGGTATATAAACTGTTCTTGACGTTGACAAATTTAGCACTGTAATTAAAAATCCATTAGTTAAAAGAAAAGATCTGTAATTCTTAATTTAACACAGTATAACTAATACTGAAGGCGTAGGGGACTGCCCCTAGATTAATAATAAACCAAAGAGAGGTCAACCTAATTTATTAAGAACTAAAAAGTTCATCTGAAATTGTAAACATAAACAGGCCATTGAAGAAATATGGAATTTAAAATCCACCCCTATTGCCAAATAAAGTAAACACAATTTCAAAAGAGTACCTAAGTAGGCTAGTTTCCCATCATATGTACGAAATAAATTTCCAGGATGTGGATCAGCATGATAGAACCCGTACTCTAGAAGTTGGTTGAATGAGCAATAAACGCCAATCTGTCAAAACATAATGCAAGGCAACTTTTACAAAAGATCTGATTTAGTTAAATAACATTATTATAACTAGTTTAAGGATTGACCTCAATCATATAAAGATCCTTAACTTCAGAAAGTTTTTGACCCTGCGTTCATTAAACATAAGAAAGAATTGTAAACTCGCATTAGAAAAATGAAGAGTAGCATCTTGCAAAAATATGACTCCCTCAATCAATTAAATTAATAGAACTTAATTTATTGCAAGTCCTTTATAACCATTACTTGAAGCCGCAAATACAGCTGTGAAATATTCCGTAGAGATATCATTATTTTTGACCAATGGGCATTTTTCTAATATTTTAAATAGGCTATCTAACACTCTCTCAGAAAATATAAACCATATGAAATTTAGCAATGTCGAGAAACCCAGACGTTGATTCGCAGAATGACTAAAATAGAACTATCATGAGATAACAAACCTTTTTAGCCATATCATTATCACAGGTTTAAAAATGAAATCCTTGCACAGTATGACCTCCAACACGTGGTAATGAGGTTGCAAATTTAGAAAAATAGAAAAAAGGAAAGAAAAGAAAGTTTCTCTTGCATCCAGTTTGACAGTTAGTTCTCTTTTTATTTGTACGATAATATACCCACAGGAAAAAGGAAAGGTTTTGGATAGAGATAGAAACAAAAATACCTCCACCCATTGCATGATGAGAATCTTGCGGGTTGTTTGCTCCACATACATCTCAGGAACCAGAACATCTTGTATACCACCATATAGCTGTCTGCTTCATCATATACGCGTCAACAGTCATAGCATAGGATTAAAATAATATATGATTGCATGTGAGACAGCAGTAAAGCACAGACAAAAAAAGATGCACAAGCTTTTGAGATGGGGTGCTTAAACCAACTAAAGAATCTGCATAAAAAGATTCAAAATAAGGATACACAAATATAAAGTGAAGGAATTTAATTTAAATCTGAAAAATAAAAAGTAATATCAAAGTGATATTAACAAGTATGTAGGGAAATGAATCTGCGAAATATGCATTTGGACATACATAAGCCTATTTGGTTACAGTTATAAAAAACTGGTTTAATTGTTTTGTTATGCAGGAATATAAAGCAAGTTGATCACTGGAGTAGAAGCTCACACTAATGACATAGTAAAATGAAATAATAAAGACTTCAAGACCATTAGAGGAAACTTATCCCTAGCCATATTCCATGCCATTTTAATAGAACTGAATATATTACTAGTGGATTTATCATAAATAAGAAATGTTGGGCTAAAAGACATCAGCAACAGGTAATAAACCATTCTTAACCGTTGTTACTGCATACATGTCAGATATTCATTTGATGGGCAAACATATTACACATAACACATTGGGTTTCAGAATCCTTAATAGAATACCAAATGGGTCATGAGAATATAGATGACTTCTAAACTTGAAGTATGATGGACATATATTAGCACAGTAGTCTCTTACTTAAATTTGACTCCGTTGTTTGCTTCGCTCTTATAGTCCATCTCCTGCATTCAATTTGATTACCTGTATTCAATATGAAGCACTAAGAATATTCCTCTTTCAATGTAATAGTCTGAAAGATGGGAGACTTTACATATGAAAATTTAACACAATGCCACTGTATACAACTTGATAATCTAGAAAAATTTTCAAAAGGAACCAATAATTACAATAGAATCAATCTAGGTAAACTAGAACTTTCTTAAATCTGAGTCATCATGATGCACCTATGTTCATGTCACACACACTTATTTTGATTTATTCAAGCGAATGGTCTCTATCTTGTACCAATTATTCTTTCAAGGCCGACATTAACTTCCATAAGTCAATGTAATGCACATATGTATGAAACCAGCTTTTGTATCGGTCGTATTCAACAAATTATCAGACAGTAATTGAAGTCTCTCTGTAATACAAAGACCAAGTTTCTTGTCTCTTGGAGTAGCTTCATGAGCGTCTAAAACTTCTTGTCATTATTGTGGTTAGAATGTAAAGTCAAGTAGTCAGGTAATCTTAAGAATTTTTTTGTCTTCTTTTCCCAAGAATAACTTGATCATCAAATTTCAGAACTCTTTTGAAATTCAAAATTTCTAGAATCACTGGTGCTAGCAATCCCTTCAGTTCACTTAGAACTTAGCAGTTATATAATGCTAAATGTCTAAACTCACAGCAATATGATCACTATTCTATTACAATATTCATATGAAATTTAAGATGTTGAAAAACCTTCTGACCAGAAAAAAGTTGAACGTGTCATCTCAGAAGTCGGTAGGAAATATTTCAACTTCAAGTCAGCAAATTGAAACATTGGAGTATCAGATCGTCTTATTTTAGAAGATGATAGAACTACTCAATGGTATGCAATAAGCATCATGTAATACAGATTATGGGAAAAACCATTTTATCCAAAGAGCAAGTATACAGATGGAAGAGTGACAATGCAGGAGCAAATTGAATAAATATCATGTGAGGAAGTTGGAATCCAGTGATGTTTCAATCATAGAAATGTTGATTTAAGGCTTTCTACACAAATTAGTAGAAACCAGTGGATATGACATCAGGGTAGAACTAAATTCGAGTTGCTCTCTTAAAAATATACAACTGATGTAGCCAGTTGTGGAAAAGAGTAATAATTGCTTATCATTTACATGGAAAATGATCCCGAAGAGATATTCTGCCCAAACATATTTGACCAGTTAAACAATTAGCTGAAGTCTAGGATAGTCACGGTGTCAGAATTCAAGAGATCTCCAAACCTAAAATGACCAGTGAAAGCAAAATTACATCATAGATACACATCACTGACAGGAAATCATTCATACATGGGAGTAAAGAGAATTAAGTACCCGAAAAAGACTTGTGGCCCATTCATCGACGACTGCCTGCAAATTGAAGATCACAAGACAGAGTAAGGGACAGGTATTGGAATTGATATCAATGCACTTCACTGGGCCCTCATCTATACAGGTAATGAGACAAAACTGTAAACTTATAAGGCCTGCTTTTTGAGTGCTGGACCACAATGAATATCTAGCAAATACTCCTAACAGAGCTAATATGATATGCAATCTAGCCCACAAAAGTGCTAAATTAGTATCTCCCACTATAAATTTCAGTCCCTTACTTTTTTGTCAGCAACAGCAAGAAAATAATTGCATGCCAAACTACCTGAAGGTCGGTGTTAAATTTTCCTGCTTTCTTCACCAGCACTGCAAGGTAGCGCAAAATTAATATGTCCAACGAGATTGCAGCTCTAACTCCTGGCCTTTGCACTTTGACGGCAACAACCTTTCCACTAGTACGAAGTCTAGCTTGATAGACCTTTCACAAATGTTAAAGTGATAGAAAAAATCTCAATAAGTTTTGTTCCTATTTTACAGTAGACAATCCAAACTCTCAAATGAGAGTAATAGAAGTGCGTGAAAAACCTGTCCAAGTGATGCTGCTGCCACAGGACCGGGTGAAATCTCTGAGAAAAGTGCATCTATAGGTAATCCAAGTTCTTGTTCTATTGTATCAAAAGCAACTTCAGTGGAAAATGGTGTTATTTGATCTTGCAACAGTGCAAGCTCATCCAAATATGCAGGTGGTATTAAATCCTAGAAGATATTGATAACCAGAGATAGTTCTTAGTATTCATTCCTAATATTTATCTGATAATTAATGTATGACTTTTTCATGCCTCTTCAAAGAGATCAAATAGAAGTGTTCAGAGCGCAAAAATTAGAACTTGGAACTCTTTCTGAGCTTAAGCTCAAAAAATAAAAAAAAATAATGGTATATTGCGTGGTGGCAGCGTTCAATTGATTTCTTGCTGACAAGTAGGAAAAGGGAAAAATAACTAGCCAATGCCAAAATTGTTTTTGAGCTTGAAACTTGAATGCCTCATCTCACAGATAAGTTTTTCAACATTGTGCAGTCAATGCATGCCAAACCACAAATACTATCAGTCTTGTGCCTACACCCCCCTCCACAACCATCGCCATGCAGGCACACACACTTCATTTGGCATTGCATATCGCTGAAGCAAACAAATGGTGGAAAAAAAAATTAGAAAATACTAGGGTCATAAAAAGGGTTCAGTATTTGACTCTCTCTCTCTCCCCTTTTTTTTCACTTCGCTTTTAGGTTGTTCACATATCTTCATATTAACTGGTTACAGCACAGCCAACTGACATAAATTTGCCTGAATAACTGGACACGACATGGAATATGTTGAACGAAAATGTTCCCATTTTTTCTAATATACAAAACTGATGATATATATTTTATACTTGGAAGTATTAGAGCAAAGGTATGAACATAGACCAGGGCTCGATTAAACTTAAAAAAACATAGACCACTTTTTTTTAAACTCCAGCATAGAATTCATCAGCTTAATGAAAGTACTTGCCACGTCATCTTTCTACACTGATGTGGCTACTAAACTTAGCCAAACCTTTTTAAAATATTTGATTAACCTTCATTCAATTTGTTTATTGGAAGCTCCTGTCTTCCTACATGTTCATAAACATATATATGTAGAGTCATTATTCTGATAATAGATATTACTGTACACTTTAAAAAGTTTACATCGTTACTGTTAAAGATCTTGATGGGGCAGGAAATACAAAATTAGATGCTGAAGTGCATCATTTGCCTTTCATACCATCCACATGCTCAGAAAGATTGATTGCAACGTGTCAGAAAGAATTAGATTAGTAAATATATCGAGTCCAGAGGAAAACTGACGGAATGAAGATACGAATAAAAATAGGATTTAAATAGGATTTTAAATTAGATTTTGATTCAAATAATGTTTGCTGAGATTAGATTAGGTTAGTTTAAATATTTTGATAAGGTTCTAGTTTATTAGAAGTTCTTTTGATTTTAGCTTCTTTCCCGATATAAAGGAGCTTATTCAATTTAATACTTGCATTTTAATATAGAATAAAAATTGATATTCTCTCCCTCTAAATTCTTCTATATGGTATCCTCCTTGTCCTTCTCTCTCTACCTCTTTCTTTTCTCACTCTTTTTCTTGTTCGTTGCATCCTATGCCAATTTGGTATCAAAGTAAGTCGTATTCCTTTGGATAAACAAATTTTATGAAGTGTTCAAGTTCAAAAAATTATTTCAACAGCCAATATTGTTCAAAAGGGTACTGTTCATAAATATTGTTCATAATTCAGTCATTTTTGTTACTATCCAGCACAAGGAATCGGAGCCCAATATCACACCAAAACCAAAATTAGAGGCCAAAATCACACTAGAACCATAAACCCATCAAACCCAAGCCTATATATCGGTTGTCTTTCACCACACCTTCCACCACCAGAAATTAACACCAATACCAGCAGTGCTAGTTCCACCTGATCTGTTAAGTTATTTGCAGTCTCCAAAAATCAACAACCTTCCCAAATGAAGATCACAAGTTTAGCTCCAAGCGTGGAAAAAGGAATTGTCCTAAACAGCTTCTTCCCCATCATTGCCGTACCTACATAACGATGATGACTTAGACACTGTTGGGCTCTTTTGAGTCTAGTGAAGTGCCCATTTATTTTATATTGAACACATGCTTTTATTTAGGTGTTTCAGATCGTCAGTTTCAAAATTTAAAAAAAAAAAAAAAAAAAAAAAAGAGCAAATAATATGCTTTTACTTTTAGTTGCTTTGTTTTTATTTTAAAAAATAACAATATTTAAAAAAAAAAATTTACTTCGAGCCGATTTTAGAGTTTTATTCCTATATTGTGCATTTGTTAAGTGATAATTTGTAATTATTTCAAATAACTTGCTTTGTCTCAACACTCCACTCAACATCATGTATGATTCCTATAACGACTCTAATAACAACACCAAGCCCCTTGATCATTATTATGATAGGGTGCCTTCCCTTTTCCCAGTATAAAGACTATCTAGAGGACGTTCATTATCCTTCTAAGAAAGTTAGTTTCCAACTGTGGGACTTCGATGGTCTTACTGGTCGCATGTCATTTCTTGATTGACTCGATAATCTTGAAAATTCTTTGACTTTCCCAACATGAGTGACTCCTGTCGTATTTTTCATGCTAGTATGTCACTTGTCGAATCTGCTAGGGGTTATGAAAGTTTGTCTAGGTCAACACGTTGTCACTTTTGAGATTAGATGATAGTATTATCCGACTCAGTTGCTAGATCAAAATTTTTTTGCACTGTTGGCAAGGTACGTCCACTGTGAACAAATATCTTACTCACGTCGAGGAGCTACTACACAGTTGTGATATTTATAAAGCTCCCCACGTCACATCATTTAAGTTTTTCAATGGTTTGAATCTTGAAATCGTGCGTGACAATATTCTCGCACCCCAATCCTTAGATGAAGCTTACCAACATGTTAACCCATGGGACATATCCTACCGTCTTTGCCAAGCATGTCACAAGCGTGGCCTATCATCTAAGTTTTGACAATCACTTTCTATGTCTGATTGTATTAGTGAGCACCAAGAACAAGAAAATGAAATTTTTTATTATTGAGCTTATTACATATTCTGATAGAGGATGGAAGTTTTGAACATTGTTTAGTGTCCCTTTTTGTGACCACACTTGTAGTCCATATGAATAACAATGATATAGTTGGGAAATTACCTATGGTGTTGCCGCCTAAGCCAAATGGTTTGCCTACTCCTTTGCGTGCCTTTAAGGTTGACTTTGTTATGGCATTACCTCAACTAATTGATACTCTCTGGGTTGCCACATTTTATTCAAGGGTCCGCTTGCATACTTTTCCAATTGATATTCGGTTGGTGCCTACTAATTAACATCATATTTTTTTATGTCATTGATTTGTTGTCAATGTTCCTAATTTTTATGTCGAGATTAACACACATTATTTTCAATCATGAAACTCATGAGTTTGCTTTTGATGCGCAATATAGGACTAGATACTTTAACGGTGAATATGCTTTATTAAGTTTTTCTTTAACTCGATTTTCTAAACATGTTAGGAATTTTTTCTGGATCACTCACGTGAAATTAATGTAATAGATTGGCCATCACACTTGAATGAAAGTTATGTCTTTAATATAGTAGAACTATTTCCTTATTAGGATCCATTTGAGCCTCCGATGTTGCAATCATTTATTTCTGCAAGCCTGTCAACGGTGCTAGTTCCTTGTGCTCCTCATTATGCCCATCCAAGTGAAGTTTTTATGGTTGAATAGTACATATTTGCTTTTTGGAGTTTCTTGTCACTATTGGTTCAAAAGAAAAGATCGTCCCCTTGATCAGATTTTATTTTTGGGGATAATTTGCAAATTCGGTTGTCGTCATATGATCGTTTCATTATTTGGTCAACAAAAAGATCGCCCTCATTGGCAAAAAAATTGCAGTCTATCTCGTCGAAGTCGAGTTCTCTCAATTGGAGAAAAATGATGGGAAATGAAGATACGAAAATTTGATTTATATAGGATTTTAAATTAGAGTTTGATTCAAATTATATCTATTGGAGTAGATTAGACTAATTTTAATATTTTGATAAGATTCTGGTTTAGTAAACTCTTTTGACTTTAGCTTATTTGCCCTATATAAATAGGACTTATCATTGTAATATTTGCACTTTAAGATTGAATAAAAATTGATATTTTCTCTCCTTTCTTCTTCTTCTTCTTTTCTCTCTCTTCCTCTTTATTTCCTCACTCTTGTTCTTGTCCATTGCATCCTACATCTAAAACTCAACAAGAAAACGAAGTTCAGTACCCTAAAACCTAAGGACTTGGCAGAAAATTAATAACAGTAAGCAAATACAACCAATAAGGTCAAGAAATAATAGCTTACTGGTCGAGTTGAAATAGCCTGAGCTATTTTAATATATGCCTGCAAAACAGATCAAATGAAGCATTATACCTTAATCAGTTGCCAATAATTGGATCAAACAACAATAAGGTAAAATCAGCAATAATGGATGTGAAGGTGAATTTTGTGAGAGAAGACAGCAACTAGCAATGAGATGCATAAGTGCAAAAATCTTATCTTAATTTTAAAACTATATTACATTTTGACAACAGTATGGCATTTATTGGATGGGTAGTGTTATATAATCCTGCAATAACAAGTTACAGTAAAGAAAGAGGAACATCTCAAAGAGATAGTCTATGGGGTAGTGCTTCATTAGTTACTTTCTGAGCACCACAATATGTCTATATTTTGAGACAAAAACCTAAAAAGAGAGCACTGAAACAAGAGAATTTTAGGATCCATGTTAGCACCAAGTGGCACTAATTTTAGAATTAAACTTTACCATAATTATATTTATACTACTATATATTTGGTGGGAATTAAATTTGATGTTACACGCTTATAATCATATTTGTCAATTTTACAACGTATTTGGTCACATAGTCGTTCTCATTGCTTTATTTGGTGCCTTACCTGATCGTGCCAGCAGAATTTCATTTACACATCAGTATGGACTTAACGAATGGATGACTTTAAAATTTCAAAAACTGTTGTGACTTAACACATAAAACTAAAAGAATTTACATGAATAATATGTCAAAAAGACTATATGATGTGAATCATAGAAGATATATAATATATGAAAGATTTTCCAAATTGGATACGTAATTAGGGTTTTATATTCAATTGGTACCTCCTCCAGTTGTTGGCATATATTCTCATTTATTATTTCGTTCATTATGGTGTGACCACTCACCTGTCATAACACCCCAATTTCTTGTATGTTCTTTAATTTAAACACTTAATACAATTCCAAATCAAATATAATTCCTTTAGCACTTTTCTTTTTTGTCCAACTTCATCTTATCCTTAGTATTACATCCTGTTTGAACCCTCATTCCTTATTAATAATCAATTGTAAGTATCTAAAACAATCATTCTTTGGAACAACACGATCCTCCATGGTAACTTCACTGTCATTCTTCTTTCTATAATTGAAAGGATTTTCCCATGTATATTGTGAGCTTCAGTGCGCCTTGGTTTTACTTAACCTAAAACTTTTAGATTTCAAAGTTCTATCTAGAGTTCTAACTTGACCTTATCCCCTTATAGTCTCATAATATAATGTTTTTTCACTCCCACTCAATCTACTAAAAATTCAATCCAATGGTGTCAAATTATATCTTCAGTTGTCCATCAGTAGTGGAAATTACATTATATGGAATATAAGTTGGAACGATATGCAGATTGAGATTCAACTATTAGTAAATAGATTAAACTGCCGAATAAGGAAAACAAGGTGTATCACATAGCTTTGTGCAACTAAGTTCACGAATCGGAAATGAACGGGCTTTTATTGAATCTTGTCCGACGAGACCCTAGAGTGGCATATTTTATTAAATCTTGGATGATTATGCACTGTTTTTAACCTATTTGTATGAGGAGAAAATTTGGGTAGGAGAGGATGATCGTAGTCGATAGAGGTTGGCACGGAATTGTATTTTTTCTGTTCGCTCTTATTTTAGATCTCTTTTGAGACCCGTAGAGAGTTCATTCCCCTGGAAGATGGTGTGGCAATGTAAATTGCCTCCACATGTGACATTTTTACTGTGGACGGTTGTGAGGGGACGGTCATTAACTTTGGATAACCTCTAAAGAAAAGGCTTTTATGTAACCGAGTGGTTTATATGTGTAGGAGTGATGGGGAGACGCATGACCACTTGTTCATTTATTGTGACGGTGTTCGTTGGCTGTGGAATAGTATTTTGGCTTTTCAACATATTGATTGGGTGTTGCCTAGACGTATTGAGGACGTGTTGTGGGCATGGAGGAGAAAACTTCGCGATAAGGATAGCAAGCTTGTATGGAATCTTATCTCGGGATACATTGTTTGGTGTGTGTGGAGAGAAAGGAACAACTGATGTTTTGAAGACCAAATACGGATCATAGAGCAATTTAGAGAATTATTTTATCTGTCTTTGTATACTTGATTTAATGCAGCGACTAGTAATCCTGTAGAGGGACTGTCTAATTTCATATATTTTCTTTCTTGTTTAAATTGATAATACACTTCCTGTGTATTCTTAAAAAAAAAAATTATGGCAACTAAAGAAATGGATCCATCAGATTGAATTTGCTAAAATTGAAAATATTTGTTATACATCTATGTGAACCTGAAAGGACGAAATTTTTTAAAATCTTTATAATTATACAAAAACCAACCTTGGAAATATCTAACCATGTAACTCTCTATCTTAATTGTATCAATATAAATGTGATAAATACGTTTTCCCTGATTGCATCTAATTTTTGTTCATATCATTTGCATGATGAGACAGGCAGGTCCTTAAAAATAGACGATCAAATCGCATGCCATAAGCAAGAGTAGCAATTTTAGTATATTCAGGGCTACAGTGGTAATGCCATGTCATATAATAATTTTAGGATCAATCTCAGGGGGTTTGTCTCATATCCCTTATTTGGAATGGGAGCAAATAGACTTGGGATCGGATTCAAGACAGAAATTTAAGAACCTGTAAATTCAAAATAATGCACTTGTATATGCAAGCAAAAACTCGTGGATATGTGTATATGCAAATCAACAATTCCACATCACAAATGCCTGTACACCAATATTGTATGGTTCAGTAAAGTAATCTAACCGTACAGATGAAAGACAAATAAATATTTACACAAATACCAATAAACTACTAAATTTAGTAGTACGAGGAAGAAACCATACATATTTTCATAAATTAACAAGACATACCGGACCAAGTTGTACCAATATCTTTCTCAATTCCGCAGCTCTAACCTACATTTCACAAAAGGTAAAGAAGAAATAAAAAACAAAGACAGATGCTCAGATACGTTTACATATATATGTATAAATACAATAACGGTAAACCCCCTATGTTTCATGAAAGCTACTCGTCTCCTTTTTAATGGAAATATGTTACAATTACTTGTATTTTAGGGAAACACATGGCATTGTTCCATTATAATCATCTTCGAAATTGTCTCTAAACTTCTCTTCTTACTGAACAAATTTACCTTCTTTTACTCTTTTCATTCTTATTCAATACCATTTGAAGAAATTAAAACAAAAAAAAAGTGAGGCTAAAATCCCAATCAACCTTTTCTATATACCAAATGGTTTTGTTATATTCAGAGAAAGGAGGAAAACCTTCTTTTTCATTATCTATTTCGTTTTGGTCCCACAGAGTTAAGAATCTTAACATTGAAGGCGTTGTCTTTTATCAAGGCCTTTTGAATTCAACTTAGTTTGAAATGTGTTAATACTATGTCTTCTACCAGAATAACAGCAAAAGAACCACGTGCCGAATTATTGAGAGCACCGGAGACTACTGCAAAACTTGTTCCCTGTAATATCCTTCTCAATCTCAAATTAACAACCAAATATTCTTTGACCAATACTCAAAAGTTTGAAAAATTATATCAAATAAAAAAATTCACTTTGAATTTCGGAACTATGAAAACTTATCCCATAACCCAAAAGTCTCAATTTTGAAAATTGAAATTTTAATTCTGACCTCGAACATCAGGTCGGAACGCTCGGTGAGGCTATCGTAGTAGCGGAGCGCAAACCATTTGCCAAAAGTGGTGCCAATTTGGAACAGGCGGCGGAGGAGAACAAAAGGCTTCTTCTTATAGATTGCAGAGATTCTCGATATATTGTATTCAGTTAAAGACTCGGCTTCCGACGTGCTGAGCTCGAAAAGATACCCCGAGTACTTCGTAAAAGCGTCCACATCATCGGAAGTGGAGGCCGAACACGCAGCGATGACAGAGCGGCGGTAATTAAGACACACCGGAATCAGCTGGCAGTGGCGGCGGGGAATTAAACTGGTGGCGGGAAAGGACGGCGGGTATGGTGTGGACACAAGCATCATGTTGTAACGGCCTTTTGGCTATTGGCCACTCTGTAGAGTTTATTTATCCTCTTAGCTTATTTAATTATTAATTAGATTTTTTTATTTTTTCCTTTCAACAGATTTTTGGGGCATGAATTGCATGACTAACACTTCTTACACTTCAAGAAACAAGTAAAAATAATTAAATATTCAAAGACATAATAATGTTAAGAATGAGAAATTTATAATATAATTTTTATAGCGTGTTCGGTAGAGATTAAAATTGAAAAACTAGCCGTTATTGTTGATTTTTATTAGACGATTGAGATTCAATAATGGCTATATTAGTTTTAAACTTTCAATCTCGTGAATTTGGCATCTCACTCCTTCAAACAATGCAACCTCGAACCATGGACGCAGTCTTGAGTGCGGATGTTGGTGTTGGTGTTGGCGTGGGGCGTGTAAGAGGAGGCTGACGTGGATGTGGATGAGGTACAACCACTATCGACGCAATGGACAGAACTATCGACAAACAATGTGGCATATTTAAGAAGTACAAATCAAACCACGAGCGATGGAACTCAATATATAATGCTTCAAATGCAACAAGAAATAGTTCATATGAAAATGAGTATGAAATTACATGTAACAGATGTGGAAGGAAAGGACAGTGGTCCGATACGTGTAACATGACACAACATCTTTTGTATCTCTATCTAAACTCAATTAAAGGAAAAGAAAAAATAGAGACTCGTTCTGCTTACCAAAATAATTTGA
This sequence comes from Fraxinus excelsior, assembly GCA_019097785.1. Taxonomy (NCBI): domain Eukaryota; kingdom Viridiplantae; phylum Streptophyta; class Magnoliopsida; order Lamiales; family Oleaceae; genus Fraxinus; species Fraxinus excelsior. The sequence goes on along the minus strand of CM032637.1, from coordinate 13,686,675 downwards.
AAAATGCTATTCATCCCCAGTGGGGATGCATCCCGAGTCTATGTGGCTGTAAATGATTGGTTAAATGATAGGTGAAATTAAATGACTTATTTAATTTCACCTATCATTTAATGCCACATTAATGCCACATGGACTGGGGATGAATAGCATTGCTCAAATAATTTAGTTGATGTGGCCCCCTTAGATGTCTCCAACTTCTTTGTTGATCCAAGCAGTAATACTGATCACTTGATCCGTGTTGGTGTGCTAGACAATTTATATTAATTTATTTTTCATATTTGGAACATGATATTTGATTTTTATGTAAATGGTCTGTACATTGTACACTCGGGCACATTCTCAATTATCAAAGACATGATTTTTGTTGATATATTGGTACTTCTTTTATTATTGTGATTATTGCATTTGTGTGTGATTAAAAATTGACATTTTTGTACTTCAAAAAACAAAAGGAGCATAAATATCAATCAATCAATGGCCAAAGTGAATTTGGATGGCAAATGGTTTTGGTGTGATCTCGTGAATTCATTAAAACGATTAATACTATGTTTATTTGATTGATATACATACATAAAAGAAAGGCTACAACTTTTGTTGACATAGAGTTAAATCTCACTTACCAATCCATGTTTTCAATTAGGCATTACCAAATTTGGTCATAAATTTTCAAGAGGTTTAGTGTCGTCCTTATCAATATCGAGCAAATTTTATATCACTGTGGTGGTTTGCACTGTGATTTGAGTCCTCCATTTTTCCTCTGATTGTGGCAATCCCATATGCAGTTGGGACTTCTGTTGCAATTTTTTCAGTTTGGCCTCGTAGTAATGGTTGGGTCCCTCTTCGTCAAAAATTGATTTAACGCAATTTCCAAATCATGCAACAATCACAAATAAAACTAACGAAGTTCAAACAAATTCTTCTTGCCTACACTACATACATTATATCCATCCACGAGTGATATCGAGCCATTGTGTGGTGTGAATTGAATAACACAACCCATATTTTGTTACAATTATATTGCTTAATTATTTATGGGGACTTATTTATTATTTTTAAGAGTATAGGGACCAAAAGATCAATTATTGTTAATACTGATTAGGTTTGAGAGATGTTGGTTGTCCTCGGATTAAGCCCCGGGTCAAACCAAGGGCGCCATTACTCGGGATTTAATCTCAGGATAACCCGCTTTAGCATTAGGTTTATAGAGTGAGCCGTCAACAACTGACCACACTAGCTTTTCAATTTTGATTGAATTTGATATTATAATATTATAATAATCATTCCACATACCCAAAATATGTAAATATAATTTGATTGGAAATGGTCTATTTTGGGTTTGATTTGATACTTCACAAAAAAAAAAGGGAATGATTGTTCCTCCCATCTTCCCAAATAAGACAAATAATTAGCTAACAACCATATTAATGTCCATTTACTACACTTGATTCTGAGGGAATGTTGGGGAGCAACAATATTGCGGTTAATCTCAAAGATTAAATTATTCAAATAATAGTGGTTGAATGCTATATGAGGTTTAGCTTCTTTTTTTTTTTTTTTTTTTTTTCTTTTTTCACTTAAAGTCAAAATGAGATGGTTACATTCTGATCTTGCTACATGTACAGAAAAATTTACATAATGAATTATATAATGTCACGTGACATTCTATCATTTGTCAATTTAAAACACAATTAACATTTTTATTTGATACTTTCCCTTCATATCATATTATATAATCCATTATGTATATTTTTTATGTACAAATAACAAAATCCTTATAACGATCGCAACTGTTTATATATCACTTTCTAGTGTAAATAATTTTGATGATCTTTCGATGTCGATTCAGAAAATTTCCTCTTCCATTCGTGAGAGCGTGCATGCACCGCGTGTGCACAAATTTGCGAAAGCATCTCCTTTCATGTAAAAGGTTTGTACATTGTACACTTGGGCATTTTGGATTATTAAAGATATGATTTTTTATTGATATTGGGTATTGTTTTTATTATTATGATTATTGCCCTTATACCTGATAAATAATGATTGATTTGTGAACAATAATGATAAATAGTAAAAATCGGTAATTTATATAAATATTCTTTTAGGGTTATTGCGATCATTAAATAAATTTTTATGTGGATTAATGCATTTAATTATATTGAAATACATATAAATACATTAATACTTAATTAATACGATTTGAATTAGCTCGAGAGAGGTTTTCAATTTATTTAGATAAACTTGACTGGATATACATATTAATTGTTTTTATGCATTTATTTTGGGATCCTCCCTCCTTCCCAAATATGACAAATAATTAGCTAACCTCTACCCCTTCGGGGGTGGCTCATTTGATGGAGCAGGTGAACGCGGAGACCGAAAGTCACGAGTTCGAATCCCCTGCCAATGCTTCCTTGGTCGAGCCCGTCGCACTGGATTTGTCAGTGCGGTTTATCTCTCTTATGTGGTTTGCGGGCTACTACACATGGAGAGACGTTTACCCACTGTGCACTCATAAGTAGCTACTGCGGGTTCCTACATCAAATAATAATAATAATAATAATAATTAGCTAACCTCCATATTAATGGCCATTTACTATTCACTTGATCTTGAGTAGGCATAATATTGGAAGCAACAATACTTCGTTTAAGCTCAAGAATTAGGTTACTCAAATAATAGCGGTTGAGCAAATGCATGAATCTTACCAAGGAGGGACTTGCATCTGGTTAGCTAGTTGATGAGGCAATAGCTTACCAAAGCAATGATCGAAATTTAGCTTTCTCTCATTGGAAGTCAAGTAATTTTCACACGAGATGGTTAAATTTCGATCTTATAAATAATATCATAGTAACTTCACTTTCTTATAATTAATTCTAATGATCTCAACAATTACTTATATACATTGGCTAGTGTGAACAATTTTTGTTGACATCTTTTTCGTTGGCAATTCAGAAAAGATGAGTTTCTCTTCCATCTGTGAGAGAGTGCATGCATTGTGCATATATAGCTACTTTGTGTGTGCACCGTGCGTGCACAAACATAAACTAACTAATTCGTTGAATGTACTTATATGTGTATAAACTCGTATACTTAGAATTAACGATTAGACGAGCAATTAGCATAAACAAAATTGATATTATAGTCAATAAATTTTCTCGTTCTTTGTAGGGTTCATCTCCACCTCCATCTCCATACATCGATTTTTTTTTTTTCCGGCCGAGGATTCTACCTTCTCACCATCAAAAGCGTTCATGGTTGTGTTTTTCCATGATGGAAACCGTGATGTATTTGCATGGTTAGACACATTATATTGACTAGGTGGACTATAATTCTTATATAGGTTTGGGGTAAATGACATTGTGGAATTGGGTTACATTCTTCCCTTGGTGTCTTTCATGTAATGCAGGGCAATAGTTTCCCGGTGAACACGATAAAAACGTCATATCGTTGACGTTTTAAGAGAATCTTAGTTATGATTCTTTGAAACTGTCATAAATTCAAATAATCATAACTAAGATTTTCTTGCAACGTCTGCTGCGGTGAATTTTTATCCTACTTACTGAAAGTAGGAGATCAATTCCCTACATAACACTATGTAAAGCATGCCAAAGAAGTGAAGTATATAAAGAATGATAAAACCCAATTAGGAGTTGTGTGTAAAGTTGGGGAGTGCAAATGGGTGTCCCAAGGGTCGGAGGAAGTGGCCTGGCCAGGCCAGGCCTACTCGAAGCCCAAATAATTTTTCTGAAGGTAAAATAAAAAATTTAATGAAACTTTTTTGTTTAGTATTAAAAAAAAAATAAAAAAAAAAAATGTCCCCCAGCTTCGCGCCTAAGGTGTCGTATGCTAAATTTCACAAAGAAAGTTGTCGTTTAGGACTAAAACATGTTATTTGGTCGCTGGAAAGCTTTAGCGACCAAAAAAATAACCTTTAGCGACCAATGTTTTTGGTCTCTGGATCCAATTTTTTTTGTAGTGACACTAGAGTTGGAGCATATATGTGTAATGACCTTGAAATCTTTAAAAGTAATATAGAAAATTTCACAGTTAACGACGGAATTTTTACTTTAAAATCTTTTTCGACGATCCTTCTTCGACGAAACAACTCAAAAACAACTTTTTGTCGTGAAAATATTCATCATTTCTTGTATTCTTATCACAAATCATGCTCTAACATCATTGTGGACAGTAGTTAGGGATTAAGTAATTATATTTTAAATTTCTATTGGGCGTGCCCCGGGGGGGGGGGGGGGGGGGGATAGGGACGATCTTTTACGTCTTCTTCTATTTTTCACTTTTTTGTGTTATTTACTTTTAATTTGAAATTAAGTTGTGCGAAATTTACCGTTCAAGAAGTGAGGTAAGTGCAAGTCACGTGAACTTGCTATGAGCTTGAAATATTAAGGACGATTTTCGCTAAAAATTTAAATTAGAGACCAACTTCTAGTACGAATATATACCAGTAAATGGCTTCAATTTAACCTGCAACTCTAACTTATCACTACAAGCTAAATAGGAAAATTAAGCTAAGACAAATTTAAACGAACTTTAAAAATCCTTCCTCAGATAACTGCACTTTAAAAATAGTCTACTGTCTGCTCTTGATCGTGTCAATTGGAGGGGACGTGGTAGTATTTTCCTTTACACATGCACCGGTAGACGACGGGACATGACTCGGTCGAGCACTTGTAGCCCACAATCACCCTCTTGCAAGGGACGCACGGCCCACATGCGTGTGAACAATCCGGCAGGCTCGACCCCGTCGGGTAAAGTTCCATTCCTAGTCCGTCTCCCTTCGTTTCCTCCTGCCCCGTCATGTAAGGATATTTTATATAAATTGAATGCAATAATCGACACAAATAATGAAAGAAATATGAGGATTTGTATAGCTTTTGTTGTACATAAACTAAGATGAGATGAGAAAAAATTATATCCCTGTTTGAGCCACATTTTTCCAGTAAAATAATTTTACACGTAAAACTATTTTTTTTTCATATTTTTAACCATACATTCTTAAAAATAAAATAAAAAATTTGCACTTTTCAAAACTCATTTTTCACCATAATGAGGCTCAAACACGGGTTATATAACTAAACGATGGGCTTTTGGGGCATCATTTGTATCAAATACTCAACAATATTGTACAAGAAAATCGATAATATTTATTTTGTTTCTCTAGTCAAGTGCCGTGAAACTCATGTCATAAAGAGTACTTATGGTCCATAAAATTACTAGATAAAGTTAAACAGTATAACGAACAATACTTTTGTTTCTTTTCGTTCTGATGAAATTTCGGTAACATACCTGAGGGGACATATGTCTTTGGTCACCCTTGAAAGGACCTTTGCTTTGGTTGGCAACTAAAATATGTTTGCAGGGAAAATCTAAACCTTAGTAAAAACATACAAATATATAAATAATTTCACTTTTAACGACGAAATTTTTTGTCTTGAAAACGATCCCTTTTGACAAAATAATTTTTTTAGACAAAAATTTTTTGTCCATAAGAATGAAATTTCTTGTAGTATAAAAGGAATAAATGAAACTGACAATTTTTTACTTACAGTGATATGGCCGAAGAGTGTTTCCAGTAGCAAGTATCAACAAGAATACTGCAATTGACAGTGTTTTCTTCATTTGTTCCATTTCTTACCAAAAAAACATTGGAGGGAACGTGAGAAATGGGACTAGATTTATAACATACTAGGTGGGGTGGGGTGGGGTGGGGGTATTAAATATTAGTGTGGGACGTACACCGATGCCCTTCACATGATACGCGGCCATCTTTTGAAAGAGTTTCACATGTTTTAGTGAGTCAATCAAAATAATAAACCTAGAACTATGAATAATATGTTCATTTGTTAGACGAGGCAAAACCCTAGAGCACAGCCATTTATTAAATGAGAAAGTTGAACGTCTTTATGAACATCACGACATAAATTCGGTGGCAAATTCAGGAATCCAGGTGAGCATATGTGGTAGCTATAAGGCCGCTCAAGCGGCCATCTAATACAAGGAAAAAAATTCGACAAAGCCAACATGGACAACCCAGGACTTGTCGAGTGCTGGCTTTGCCCTACAAATATCAAAAATAGAAAAAAAAATGCAAAAACTAAATTGAAAAATATCAATTATATATATTTGCATTTAGTCAATTAAAAAAAAAACCGTACACTACATTAGCGCGTGTATACACGACACAACATGAATGGACTAGATATTCCAACCAAAAAAATGGGAACGGTATGGTTATAGGCCAAGAATCGAAAATTCAACTCCCGTTAAAATCATCTAACAACCTTCAAGTTAAACTCGTAAACCGCCCATGTTGGCAAACAAAACTGGCCGGTTAACCCTAAACTAGTTGGCTTACGTCAGTATATTATTTTAATTTATTTATTTAATATTTTTTACTACCAGTTCGACTAGTGACTCTTTACTTTTTTCGAGTTAATGTGAACGTACATTAACGTGAACGTACGTGCTCTCAATTCAACCCTTTTTTTTTTTTTTTGGAATTACTAGAAAGACCATACAATAGATGATACACATATATGGTAGTGAACCGTATTTAATGGAAGGAGTTATTATAAGGAGAAGAAGGGCTGTCATAAACGTGAAGCTAAGAGTTGGGATTAAATGTACTTTTCTTTTTATATACTTCTTGCCTTTATGGATAGTGATGTGTCCTCCCATGTTTAAAACTTTAAACACTTAAAACAGAGTTTGAGAAAAAAGGACAATGCTACGGGGTACATAACTATGTCCATAAAGATGTGTGGCACCCCTCTAATAGGAGCCAAATACGTGATCATTATGGACACTACTATGGATAATACTATGTACACATAGCATTATTCGAGAAAAATACCCGAGTTTTTGATTATTATTTTTATTTAATCATCCTAATTTTCTAACTAGATGCATCTATTTTATACGTCTTATTGAAGAGATCTGTCGTGTCAACAATGCATCTCTGCGTAGGGTTAAAAATATTGTTAGTCGCACAGCGTGACTTGTAGGGCTGTTCTACTTTGGTAATCAAAATTTCTTTTGTTCAGTGAGGCGTGAAATTTTCATTTTTATGTTCATTCAGGCATTTGTTTGTGTTGGATTAGAGGAAATTTTTGTCATGGTTAACCATAAAGATAATGTGGCATGGAAATTTTGTTATTGCATTATTTATATGAAAAATGCTGAATGTACAAAACTATTCATTCCAGAAGTTTTACAGAAGAGTTATATGGATGTGGGTCCCACCCGATTTAAATATTATTTAAAAAAGGGGTAATTGACGCAAAACATCCCTACCTATGACGGTTGTTGTGGAAAACGTCCCTACGTTCGATTTTTTGGTACAGAACGTCCATACCTTTATATTTTCTTGCGCAAAACGTCCTTTTGACCAATTTTTAACATAAAATGACCATTATACCCTCTTATATAAATAAAACAAAAAAGAAAAGAAAAGAAAAATAAAGAATAAATTGCAATCTAGTCCAAAACATTTTTAAAAGTGCAAATCAATCCAAATAAATTATTAAAATATTAAAAATAATCAAAAATAAAAATAAAAACTTTTCTCTCCTATCCCCATTTCTTGTCTCGCCCTTTCTTTCCCCGTCTCCTTTCCCACCTCGACGGAACAACCATGGAACAATCAATAGTATTGAATTGTCATTTTCCTTTTCTAGTTTGCTAATTTCTTGAAAAGATTTTAATGCCAAGCTAAAATTAGAAGATTTTCCCATAAAGTCCTTGAAGGTTTCCAAGAATTTCCGTTAGGTAATGGTTCTGGTTTCTTTGATTTGCCTTTTCAGTGAATTGTAGTTGAAATTTCTTAGAAATTAAAGTGTTTTGAGATGGATATTTGCATTGTCTTGCACTTAATTAATTGGCTGAATTATAAACTATTGCAGTAGATGAATTCATAGTGGGAATTGATAATCATAGATAGTTCTTGAAATTACTTTGCTTGCAGTTTTAAAATATGCCAAGTTTGGATGAGAGCCGAGGTTTTCTTGTGAACCTAATTTCTTGTATATTTAAATTTTCCATATTATTAAAAATTAGCATTAGGAATGATTCAACTAATCCTGACAATGAGTTCGGAAAATTGATATCTTGAAAGGGAATAAAACTGCTAATATTTATTTTACTGTTCTTCTTCTCTTGGTTTTTGTCAACTGTGAAACTATCGTTGTAAGGGAATAAAGCAGAAAAGAGAAAGCAAGACGACTTCCCCCGCAGAACTGTGGCAGAACTGTTCTTCTTGCCTTTGCATTTTTTCTAACAAATTTTTTTTGCTCGATTTCTGGTGGTCAAATTTTGGAACCAAATTTTGATCAAATTTTAGCTTTTTGGGTTGTTGCTTGTGTGGGATTGTAGATGGTGTGAGGCGCTGGTATGGTAGTCTGATTTTCGGTGGTGGTGGGAGGAGGCTGACGGAGTGGAGGAGAGGGATATGAGAGAAAAGTTTTGATTTTTATTTTTGATTATTTTTAATATTTTAATAATTACTTGGATTGATTTGCACTTTTAAAAATGTTTTGGACTAGATTGTAATTTATTCTTTTTTTTTTCTTTTTTGTTTTATTTATAAAAAAGGGTATAATGGTCATTTTATGTTAAAAATTAGTCAAAAGGATGTTCTGCGCAAGAAAATGCAAAGGTAGAGACGTTCTGCACCAAAAAATCGAACATAGGGACGTTTTCCACAACAACCGTCATAGGTAGGGATGTTTTGCGCCAATTACCCTTTAAAAAAGTGGGCTCTACATGTTTGTGTCTTCCTTTTATTTTTTCGTTCGTGTACTCGTAAAATGTTTGTATTTATATCGTCAAACCACATAAAATGCAAATTGTTGGTCAAATTGTCCTTTTGAATTTATTTAGAAAAAAAAAATTAAAAAATAAAATAGAAGAAGCACACTCGATCAAGTTATCAAAAAGGCTTAATGCTGGTGAATTCCAAGCAAGTTTTATGTTTAAGAAAATCTCAAATTAATAAATAATTTGGTTTAGGTTTGATTTTTTCTCAAATAGTTTAAAACGGTTTGATCTGAAAATCTATTAAAAACCAGTTAAATCAGACATTTTACACCCACAATTGATACAAGATGCAACATAGTTATTAGGCTCGACTCAGGCATCGACCCACTGAGGTACTAGATTATCAAGTTGCTAGTTGGATATGTGAGTCGGTAATCGGACCGATGGGTTGCTTAAAATTATTTTAAACTCTTTTAGATAAAATAAAGTAAATTTGTTTGTCATTAATTATTTTTATTTCTTTAAATTATTGATTTATTGAACTCGTTTATTAGTGATTATGGTTGTCATTTTTGTTATGTGCAAACCTTTTATTAGTAATCAATCAATAATCTATGTGTATTAAATATTCCATTCATCTTAATTAAAAATAATTTTTCATACGTAATAAGTCTAAATAAAATAATAAAGTGATGTTAGTTCCTCAAGTGGTTTGGCTGTTCTTCTTCTTATCTGAAGGTTTAAAATTGGGTTAATTTCACGAACGGTCACTGAAATTAAGTGAAAATTACAAAACGGTAATTGAAGTTTAAAACTTGCAGAAACAGTCACTGAAATTTCATGTGCTTTCACAAACGGTCACTGAACTTAGTTTTAGGACTATTATGTTTTAATTCAAATCCAAAGCACCGAAACACCGAAACATAAAAGCAATAGGACTTCAAGTACAAAATTCAACTTAAAATCTCCCAAACCCAAATCCAAACCACCACTTTTTGGCCAACAAAACCACTGCAGCAACATACCACCTTGAAGCCCTCGTTGCCCTCTACATAAACCACCTAAGCACCACCCTAACTCTAACCATGGTGGCCGGAATTTCGTTCCAAAGTGGGCCTCTCACACAATCGGCAGTTTTGTTGTGCGAGACCCATTTTAGGACGAAATTCCATCACTTTCTGGACACCAAACCCACCAGACCAACACACCAACTTGAAGCCCTTGCTGCCCTCTACGTAACCTAGAGAAGAACCTCCCCTAAATCTAACCATGGTGGCCAGAATTTTGTCCCAAAGTGGGCCTCTCGCACAGTCGGCAGTTGCGAGAGACCCACTTTGGGACAAAATTCCGGCCACCACCGTCTAAGTTAGGGGTGGTTTGCGTAGAGGGAAGCGAGGTGGTATATTGGTCCGGTGGTTTTGGAGGTCGAAAAGTGGTGGAATTTCGTCCTAAAGTGGGCCTCTCGCACAGTACAAAACTGTCGACTGTGTGAGAGACCCACTTTGGGACGAAATTTCGGCCACCATGGTTAGAGTTAGAGGCAGTTCTTAGCTGGGTTGCGTAGAGGAAAGTGAGGGCTTCAAGGTGATTGTTGGTCCAGTGATTTTGGTGGCTGAAAAGTTGTGGAATTTCGTCCCAAAGTAGGCCTCTCGCACAGCACAAAACTGTCAATTGTGTGAGAGGTCCAATTTGGGACAAAATTCCGACCACCATCGTTTGAGTTAGGGACGGTTCTTGGGTGAGTTGCGTAGAGGGCTTCGAGGTGGTATGTTTCTCTGGTAGTTTTGGTGGCCGAAAAGTAGTGGAATAGGGCGCCAAAAGTAGTGGTCTGGATTTCGGTTTGGGGGATTTTAAGTTAAATTTTGCACTTGAAGTCCTCTTGCTTCTATCTCCGCGTGTTTTGGTGCTTTGGGTTTGAATTAAAATATAATAGTTCTAAAACTAAGTTCAGTGACCGTTTTGTGATTTTCACGTAATTTCAGTGACCGTTTGTGAAATTAACCCTTTAAAATTCAATTCCTTGCAACCTAAAATTTCATTTGAAAATTTTGAAACTGATGGGTTAATTGAGCCAATTTTCAAAAATTGTCAATTGATCCGGCCGTTGACTGAACTAGTTGCATTTGGATCATATGATACAACCTAACCCGATCAAGGACCCAGGTCACCAGGTTGTCATACCGATGGATCAAGTTAGACTGATTTTTATATTAATGAGCTAAGAGTATTTTTGTTGATGGATTGGGAGAATGGGGAATTATGAACATGTAGTAATCTATTCATTCTCATTCACAATACTAAACCCTTGTTTGATCCTCATTTTCAGAAATATATATTTTTTTTTTCTCGATAATACATTTTCAATCATAAATTTCAAAAGATCCATAAATGTTATCTATTTTTAACCATACATTCTATCAATTTTTATCAAAATCTAATGAAAATTTAGTTAAACCAAATAGGGGCTAAACGCCTTTGAAAATGATCAAATTCCTTCAATTTACTAACTCAAGCTTGTAGGTGGTGTGTGTTTGAGCCTTTGTGGCATCTCCTACGATATACGTGTGAATAAAATTTATATTTGTTCAATTTTAAGAATTTTAAGTTTTTCCAAATACGCTTAACACTTTCTATGCATTTAGTTTGTTGTTTTCATGCTAATTTTAAGTTTTGTGAAATATCCAACACTTGTTTGGTTTGGTATTCAACTAGAGAAAGTTTATAACATAAAATTCAAAACAACTTTTTTGAGGGTTGTCACTAACAACGCCCAAAACACGTAGATTAAAATAAAATTCAAATCAAGACACTCAAAATCAATTCATGACATTAGTTTTTTTTTTTTTTTTAATTATATTTCTTTCAAGGCAGTTTTATTATTTATTTGTATAGAGGAAAAAAATATTATTTTAGATCTACCAATTTTAAAATGTGTATATTATTGGATAATATATTACCTTTAAATTGTTCTATTTACTCAATAATCAAAATCATTGAATAAAATGTCATAGAATGACTCCTAAAAATTCTAAACCTTTTCTTAAATTTTCGTTTTGATAAATAGTTTTTCAGAATCACAACCCAAAATCTTAAAAGATACTCAAAATAAAAAATAAAAAATGAACTCAAAACTGAAATGCAAACCAAATTGTCCCTTTACTTTTGGTGATAAATGTTAAGATATGAATCCCACCAATTAAACACTAAAATATTCTAACATATAAATACTTGTGCTACTTTATCTAACAAGATTGTCTTTTTTTAAAAATAATCTTAAATCTTTAAATAATGTTAGTCAACCTCATTGATGCTATATAACATTATCCTTGATGCTTAGTGTTGGAAAAAAAAAAGAGTTGAATGACTGATTTTGGCATAAATTTTGAGTGAGACCCGTTTGCTTATTTTGGAATATCAACATTGATTTGTGTTCTCCTCCGCGAGAATATTGAAATCATATATTTACTTGCCAAAAATGAAGTTCGGGTAAATGAGAAATTGAAATTCAAAGTGGACCATTAAATTATGATTTATTTTAGAGGGAAAACTAAATTTGAGTTTATCCCACATGGAAAGTTTATGAAGGCAAGAACCACTTTATATATGGTTTATACTTAGAGGCTCTCTCCACATGCGCACGCAGATTGGTGCAAATCACGGATCAAAATAGGCTTCAAACCTTGAATTTGTGTGCGTATACTAATATCTGACCGAATTGACCAAAAATTGGCTCCTTAGAAGGCCCTACATTTTCCCAATTTTTTTACTTTCAACAACTGACTTTTGATTTCTAAAACTGCTAAAACTCCAATGATTATTGTCATTAATGTTTGAAACGGTTGAAACTCCAATGGTTATTGTCATTGAGTTAATTGACATATTTAACTCATTATTACTGGGGTTAAGCTTATATGAAGCCTCGTTTTTCCACTGTTCCAGACATGAAGAATACATTGTCTGCATTACAATTCCAAAACACACGAAAAATCTATGTCTACATGTGAAATTGTCCTCTGTCTGCATACATAATTTACTGTCTGTCAAGGTCTTGGTGGTGGTGATATTGTTCAGTTGCTAAGGCAATTCGCTAGAGTAGAATCTATAGTATTCGGACTCTACTAGTTTACCATTGTATCTGAAAAATAGATGCTCAAATTAAATCTCAAACACCAACGATGAGGGGGCGAATCTGTTTTAAGGATATTGTGCTCACACAGGCTTCGATTTTTAAAGTTCAATTGAATTTTTATTCTCTACTATTTAGACAATTTGTTCTATTTTATTGTAATTTATACTTATTTTGTTTGTTGCAATTAGCAAATTATTTAATCTGTTATATCTTAGTTATTATTCGGTAAGTTATTATCTACACGGTAAACTACATATTCGATATGTTAGTTGCATATACTGTATGTTAGTTGCGTATATGGTAAGCTGCATATTCGATATGTGTTGTAAATTCGATATTTGTTAAACCGGTATTTGTTCACGAATATTTTATCTAACACTTAGTGTCAGTCTAGATATCAATAATTAGCATTATTAAATGATTGAATATATCTTTATTTAAAATGTACAATTATTATGGACATCTAGACTTGTGAAATAAGCACAAATTGGGATTAAATATCATTACTCCAAATTTTACTATGATATTAGAACTAGAGATGGCTCAAGTTTACGTATTCTTGAAATACGTGTGAATTCCATGAATGAGATCAAATCGTTTGAATGTTAGCGTACAAATAAGCCCATGTTTGTCTATCATTAATGTAGGAAAATGAGTTTTAAAATAGTGAATTTTTGAATAATATGTGATTAAAAAGTAGGAAAAATGTTTGTATTTACGTGCAAAATATTTTATTGTGTAAATTTGTAGTTGAAAAAAAAATTGAAATAATGGTAGACAAACTGAGGCTAAATGAACATTAGAGCAATACTCGGATGTCTCGGATCAATTGAATTATTAGCTAAGTTAAAGGAGCCCCATTCAAATTATGATGAATCATTATTTATTTCAGGTTGAGAAAAATCAAAAGCATATACTACTAAAGTTTAGTTTTGTGCACAATAGACATATGTTTATTTAGATATTAAAAGATTAACGCGTAAATAGGAAAAAAATTAATTCTACAGATATTAATGAAAAAGGTTAAATAAATACCTAAACAAGGAAGAACCTTCTAACAAATAAACTCACATTGCTCAAAAGTCTTGTATAATCCATGTAAAAGTATCTAGGGATGACAACGAGATTTGGATCGGGATCGTGGTAGCCATTCTCATCCCTTGTCCCCATCAAGTATACTTATCTCCTTGTTTCGTTCCCATACCTCGGTTAAGATGGTATGAGACCATGGCAGAGGCAAGGGCAGAGTGGGGCTGTGAGGAGGGGTCAGATCCCCTGTTCCATAACTTTTATTTATTTTTTTATTATTTTTAGTTGGTGAAAACCATTACTTTCCAATTTGTAAAACCTAAGTTTCCTCTAAAAATGATGGTGATTATTTTATTTTTATGTTATAAAAAATTTATATTTTGAAATGGACTTCAGAGTAGGAATCATGTTTCTCATACATGTCCCGTCTCCCACCCTGGCAACGACCCATTATCCCATCCCCGCCTTGTGTACCCGATTAGTCGAGATCAGTAAGTTATCCAAGTTTGTTGGATGGCAGCGACTATTGTTGACGCCCGGAGGGAGGGATGAAATGTCTGATCTGCATTGCTGCACTATTATACAAGTAATATGGGCGAACATATTCCTATTCCAATTTCAACAAACATAAAATCCAACTATTTTATTATCGAACGTGCAGAATCATTTATAAATACAGTAATATTTTAATAAGCGAATTTTCACACAATGCCTCGACCAGGGTCGAAGCGGGATGATAAGAAATAGAACACGGGAAAAAGGAACGCCAAATGAAACTCAACCTTACTGATTCTGGGTTGATCTGGAATTTTCTGTAAAAGACAGAGCATGAGAGCTAAGATTTGAGCTTTGCCTAGTGTACAGGTTTGGATATGAGAGAATTGTGTCATCGTCCATTGAAGGTAATCTGTGAGGTTGGTGAGCATTTCCGGGGCTGACGACATAATTGTTGGGCGATGAGGTATTCACTTCCCCTTTGGCATTGTTAGAACCAAGGTCTGACGCCTGATGCATGCAAGGAGATCCCAAAACACTGTCAGAACCAAACGAGCTTTGATTATCCAAAACAGGCTTTTCTATGTCATCCAACGTGGCTTTGTTACCATGAAAAGGGTTTTCAGCTCCACCATATGAAACCACGTCATTATTTTTCCTGATAAGTTCACTGATTCTAAGCTGAGCAAGGCTAGCTGCAGAGCGGGCAGCAGCTGCTGCACGATCAGCACTATCAGCAGCCGCCTGAGCAGCAGCCAATACATCCTGTAAATCCACATTGTTCTCACTTTTGATACCCACGACAGGGGTAGGTATATTTCCTTGTCTCAAAGGAACAGACGCAGAAGATTGTGATGGAGGAGATATGAATGGCACAAACTGTTTGTCTTCCACTGGACCCAATGAAATATTGGGGGATTCACGTTCTTTGCTAACTGATTTCTCCAGCGACACTTCTTCTGACTGACTTCTGTTATCTCCAGAAGGTTCTGAATCTTCTTCGTAACTTTCAGATAGGGCAGATGCAGGAAAAGGAAGCATTTCTGGTGCCGAGACTGTGCCTTTACTTGACTGTAATGGCTGCTTAGGAACTTCTGGAAAATCTAATACTTCAAAATCCGAATCAGAATCAGACTGTTTCTCCGTGTCTTGTTTGGATGCAGAATACAGCGGTTCATCATGTTTCTCACTGTGAGAGGGCAACTTAGAACCACCGACAAATTGTGTCGGACCGCTCTGGAAAGGAAAGGCACACACATCAGGCATGAAGATATAAATGGAGTTTAGCAATGAGAAGTAATCTGTACCAGTAAGTCTTCATGTGGCTTCAGCAATTCAGTTTCAGACGCACTTGGATCCCAGTCTAGCTCATGCTCTTCAGCAATTTCCTTGAGCAGCTTCAGTTTCACATTAGGAGTTGGAGCTCGAACAGATAATTGCTCCACCAACTACAAGTGTATAAAATATCACAGGAAATAAGAAGAGAAATAAAGTTAAAACAATTTCAAAATCTGAATAAAATTTAAGATGACATTATTCAACCTGGCGATTTACACCACATTCTGGCCTAAGCTCAGTTGCAGAAGAAACAAATTCTTTTCCATATTTTCCAGCAAACAGCATTTGAACCTGCAGTAACTCTGGGAGATCGGCACACCTTGGTGCAGCAAAGCATACACTGGAAATTGATTCTTTCAAGTCTAGAGGACACTCCCTAAACATTGTAAAGAATGTTTACATTCAGATCATAGAACAAGTCGGTAAAGTTCGTTGTACCTCAGTGGCTCAGTCAGAGAGTAATAACGTAATCTCTAATAAGAAATTGAAGAAAATACTTCATATAGCCCCATCATTCAACAATCTGCATCTCCAACTATTGATATAGGGTCAAAGGGGGCGAGACGGAATCGAAAGACAGAAAAGCTTAAGGTAGTACCTAAAGCATCAAAATCAGTTTTATTAAATATTAGTCTAAACCCAGACAAGCTGAAGCATTTGGTTAGTCCAATTTTACATTCTATCTGGTTTTTCAGATGAATTTTGCAACCGAAATGGGAAAGCAAACACAATATTTTCTATATTTCTTTAATTTTTCCCTGATAACGTTCTATACCATCAGGAAAGACCCAATTATAATTTTCAGACTAAATGATCAACTTCAATTGAAGATTCCTACTTTTCTAAACCTCTTACCAGAGCCGTGGAGGTTAATATCACTGTCTCTAACCAAACAACTATTACTGACAAGTGGCCACTCATTTACAAGCAAGGACAGGTTAAATTTAATGTTCTATTATATGAAAAGAATAGATTACATGTTGCATTATTGTCTCCGTAACTAAAAATAAGCTTTGACCATCCTGTAGTTGGAGTCCGGAAAGACCATGGACATGTATAAATCAGGTCGAACTCAAATTTCTATAGACAGGCCAAGTAGGATTGATTTACAACAAATGTAGTCTAATTTCTTAGCTTTCCAAATCTAGCGTTGAAATTTCATGTCAGAAAAAACAAAATAGAGGCAAACCAGGCCAACAGTATCTCATCTCACAAACAAGCCATCTGTTTCAAGTTAGAAGTCCCTGTCCATTACA
This sequence comes from Fraxinus excelsior, assembly GCA_019097785.1. Lineage (NCBI taxonomy): Eukaryota > Viridiplantae > Streptophyta > Magnoliopsida > Lamiales > Oleaceae > Fraxinus > Fraxinus excelsior. The sequence continues at coordinate 13,669,658 of CM032637.1, read as the reverse complement.
ACAGTGTTTTTATTGAATAAATTTTACTTCAGGAGGGAGGAATTCCCAGGAAAGAATAATTTGTTGAAAACAGTAAACAGGAAGTTTCAAGGAAGAGTACATGTGTGAAAGGCTTGTATGTCTTGAATCCAACTACAAGATGGTATAGTACGTATGCAGATACAAGTGATGAAACATCCAGGAAGCCCATACACAGGGTACACTATGGAGTACATATGCAGCAATACATCATATCCCGAGACCCTAAGTATTCAAAATTAGTTTTCAATTCATACATAATCGTGCAGTGCCCATGCTGGATCTAAGATTCAATAATTTTCTTAATTAAAATCATATTCCTAAAATTTACAAACTTGCCTACTCATTGGACTGAATTTTGAGAACTAACATTTTCTTCTCTAACAAAAAGGAAATTGACTTTAGTGTTGTTTTGCTCAGACTCGGGTATAGGTGCATATCTAAGAGCTAGATCCTTGCTTAAAAAATCAGAGGTTATGGGAATACGGTTAAAAAGACCAAATTTTGGATACCGGTATGGGGATCCGTCTCACATAGTCCAATCCAAATTTTGGATACCAATATGGGGATACATCTCACATAGTCTTTGTATAATAAGGTTTATTTACTTGACCAATCATCACTTCAATGGATTCATGTTTTCAATTTATCACATTCGTTTCCATCTAGGCACATTCAAGCCTACTCAACTATTTTTGCACACAATTTACCATCCAATTCATAATGTTCCCTTTGCCTCTAACGTGCAAGGAAAAAGTTCTAGACAACATAATAAAAATTTTAATATTAGAATACTTGTATGAAAAAGTCGAAATAACGTGAGGGAAATCATAAGAAATTTGTCTAATTTGAATTAAGAGGGTGTTTGGTGTAGATTAAAATCAGATTTTAAGTGGATTGTGATAGAAGTTTTTGAAATGTATGGTTGAAAAGATGTAAGACCCATAAAAGATGTGGTTGATATTGATTGTTTGATTTTGACTTAAATTAAAATCAAATTTTAATCTGACCCAAATAGGCCCTAAATCTACTTTATGAATTTTTCTTTCCCTGCTATTTTTAATGTAGAGTTTAACCCAAAGATATCTTAACACAGCAAATGCCTCCTCTAAATCTAAAGATCTCACCAACATAAATCGAAACCTATAAAATCAAAGCTTAAAAAGGTAATTATTTATTAATTAAATAATAGAAAGCTATAAAGATAAAAAAAAAAAAAAATATAACATATAAATACATGTGCTTATACGATCAAGGTTTGGGACAACTGATGAACAAATTTGTCCTTTGGCTACAATCAATTAAAGGTTTGAGAATATGGGTACCACAAATGAAAAGTTAGGGTAAAAACTGCAATCAAGTGAAAGACTTAGGACTGTAGCTGCAATTTTTCCTTAAAATTTGACATTTATAACAATAAACTTATTTGTGATTTTTATTAAAAAGAAAATTCTTATGAAATATGAAGGAATATTTTATCCCCGCTATTTAAACTTTCAATACAAAAGCAATCATTGCATGTGCTTTTCTCAAATTGGATGTGTTGGCGCATTGGCATTCTTACAATTTGTCTCACAAACCATAGATCTTCACAGTTATACAGATGCAATTTTTGTTTACTTTTGTATGCAGAGATGAGAGGAGAAATGGCATTATTTGGAGATGACACAAAGATGTGATCATACGTTAGATTTTAAAAGGATATTCTCAATAGCTTATTGCATACGTCTTTTATCGAATAGTGATCCTGGAGTATGATTTAGTCGACATTAGAACATCCTTAACAAGTAACTTAACCACAATATAAGTATGTTTTGTATGATGAACAATTAAGTGGCTTACCGTCCCCAACCATTCTTATTTTTTCAATTTTCATAATTACTTCACCCATAGGAAGGAGTAAAAAGACTCCAAAAATGCTCACACATCCCAGAAAAGGCCAGATAAAAGGAAAAGCAAGATAGAATAGTCTCAAAATCATTAGGGAAAGAAAATATAGGGAAGTTTTCACTGAACTGAAAAAAGAAACCTATGACGAAAAAGATAGCAGTGGGAAAGACTTGGATATCTTCTCCTTACTGATCTCTCCTAGTTTTTGGTTTTGCTACATAACAATTACCAGAACCTTACCTGTTTCTGCTCCCTTATCATTGAGCTAAAGTACCTATATATAGATATTAAAATAAGGGGGTGGTGGAGGACAAAATACCTTTGCGCTTCAATGATTGGAAGACGTACAGCTATAAGCTCACAGAATAGCTCAATTATCTCCTGTGCTGCCATCATCTTCTCTTCTCTTATTATATGCTCAACCTAAATTACAAAATAATTATAATCATTTTCTGCATGAAGGCAAAGACAGCGTGTAAAAATCAAATAAGTTTATAAGAACGAAAAGGAGCAGATTAATACTCGAATCCGAGCAGTTGCTTCTTGGCCGGTCTCAAGGAGCTTGGCAATTTCTCTACGCATTTGCTTTATTTGTATCTCTCTTCTGTTTCTCAGTAGCTTTATTCGGGGAATTGTCAGTTTCAACAGAGTTTTACTGTAACATTAAGAGAGAAAAAAAATATCAGATATACTATCCTCACTTCAACAATCACCACCACTTTAATATTTCCCCAAATTTATTTTTAAAAAAAATAACGCCAAAAAGCCAATCAAATTTAATCGAGTATAGCAGCACATAAAATCATCAATTAACAATTATACACTTTTCATCTTGAAAATATCATGCTCTGATTTGATCGCGAGTCCACAATTTTTGAACAGTTCCTCACCAACTTATCCAATTGTGTATACTTACAAAAACCCTAGAAACGAAAAAATTATGATTAAAAAATTAAAAATACGATAGGAAAAAATAGATTACCATTTCGCAGCTTTGAATCCTCCCTTATTCATAAAAGAATCCATCATCGACGTCACAATTTTTTTCTAATCACAGTACGCGAATTGAACTAATTGACTAGCAGATGGTGAAATATATATAATTATTGAGATAATTTGATGACTTGGGGTCTCAGTATAAGATATAAAGATTTATCAGATCGAAAAATCAAATCGAAGAGGATTGTAAATATTTGTTTACCCGTGTGTTAAAAGCGTGGCAAGTCCCCAACTTTCGAGAAAGGTTCATTTTAGTCACTTGACTAGTTTTCTAAACTTATAAATGCAGTTTCAATTACATTACAATAAGGATTCCACCACAAATTTAATGGCCGTTTGGTATGGCTTTTGTTTTAGCTTTTGCTTCATGTAGAAGAGTTTTTAGAAGAAGTTACCTTAAAGTTTCGTTTGATATGCTTCAAATTCCATGGAAAATGGAATTCCAACATTTGTCATGTATGATACCATTTTTTTCCATGGAATTCCTTTTCCATTTTATGGCTACACATACACAATTTCCTCATTTTCAAGGAATTGGATTTAGGTGGGAAATCTAATTCCAGGTTTTTTTTTTTTTTTTTGGAATGGAAACAAATTTCATAACCAATTGTTAAAAAAAAAAAAAAAAATTTAATGGACAATTTTACATGTAAAACAAAGTCAAACGAATACTAAACTTTGATGAAAAAAATATTTTTTTAGGGAAAAAATTCTTTTCTTTTTCCTTTTTGGCGATGAAAACAAATTTTATAACCAATTGTGGCAAAGATTGTCACTTTAATGGACAATTTTCATATAAAACAAAGTCAAACGAATACAAAATTTTTATTTTTATTTGAAAACTAATTTTTAAAAGCACCTCCTATTCCGAATGTGTTTTTAGAGGAAGTCACATTAGATCAATTTCGTCTAAAAGCTGTTTTAAATACTAGAAGTACTTTTATAAAATTAGTCAAATAAATCCAGAAACAGCTTTTTGGATCTCAAAAGTTTCTTTTAATTTTTTAAAAATCATGTCAAACGGGCTCTAAGTGTTCCTTTCTATCTAGCAAGCGAGTTTTCTTGCATCGACCTCTATTTTATGTTAGTTTGCTACATTGGTGTGCGATCGTGTGACAGTGATGTAAACATTCATTAATTACACAACCATTAAAAACATACTCTTCCAAAAAAAATGTTTTTCTTAAAAATAAGGAAAATTAGACATATTTTTAAAAGTTAGAAAATATTTTTCATCGAAAAAAATAGCAATTAGTGGCGGCCGGTGACCACCTAAGACCCCGCTTTGACGAGAGCCCCAAATTTTATAACATTAATTGTCATTGGTTGGTTGAAGAGAAACTAAAATTATATTAGTGAAATTATTTAAAATAGAATTGTCATATACAAACACAAAAAATATATATATAAATGACATAAGATTTATACTTACATTTATTTATTACTAGGTTTAAGCAACGTGCAATGCACGTTTGCTTAGTTTATATTTAAAGTTTTGTTTTGTAAGAATTTATTATTAAAATAAGGTGTAATTTTTTTTATTAATTAAATAATTAAAGATGTAATGTTTATATAATTGATAAAAATTAAATAAAGTGCTTCTCGCTGTCATTTCCAATCAAATCACAAACAGAAAATCAAGGTATGTTAAGGAGTAAGAAGATGAGTTTACTTAGGCTCTTATTTTTGATTAATGTAGAATGAGAATGAAAAATATAGCCGTTATTGGACCCCACAGAAGAGATAGAAATTCAAAATTGATAGATTGATGTGATGGATAACGGTTATATTTTTTATTTTTATGAGTTTTTAATGAGAAACAACGGAGGCTTAAACTTTTTGCATGGCTTAAGTTTTTACTCTTTTTTAAGTAATAATGCAATTCATTTTATCGTTAAAGTATGATATGTATTACGATGATATATGTATATCATGTGTTAGACTTAGTATTGGTAAGTGACGGGTAAATTTTCGAGGACGAAAATATTTTAAGGGGGTGAGAATGTAATACCCAAAATTTTTCATAAAATATAATTCAATTTTTATATACTATATTTTAATATTTTGAAAGTTAGGGACTAAATGATACATTTATCAAATTATATTTTATTTGTGTCAAATATTTAAATATTGATGGAGTTATCGTAAATATATGAATATTGGTCTCGTTGGATAAATCGTAATTAGATATATAAATCAGATTCGAGAAAAAAGTCGATTCGGATAAGTTAGCTCCAAGATATTTTAGTTTGAAGGAATTATCAAAAGCTAATTTATTATTATTATTATTTAATTATAATTTTGAAAGTAGGGGTGGTTAAAAACAAGAAATTCCGTTAGTTTTTCCGTTAAATCAAGAAATTCCGTTAGTTTTTCCGTTAAACCAACAAATTCCGTTAAATAGGCACTTTTTATATATAGAAAGATATAAATATATCACAACCATGACTTTCTATTTATATAACTAATTTGACCATTTATCTTCTAAACATCCCTTTTCTTTTTCTTAACAAAAAAAAGTTTTTTTTGTCTCTTCAAATTCCACTCCAACAGTCATCTACCATTATTTTTTGAAACTCAACATAAAATAAATTCTCTTTCTTTGAATTAAACTTTCAAAGATACAATATTGCACTTTGTGATATGGTAAATTCTTGTATAAAGGCTAAATCTTTTTTTTTTTTTTTTTGGGAATTGTGCAATGCATATATATATATTGTTTTCATCTTCTACAAACCGATGAAAATTTTTTCAAGATAATGTGAAAGGTCTGACAATTAAGTCGCCATATCAAACACATTGGAAAAGTCCAGTCAAAAGTGTTAAACCAATAAGATTTCAAGTACTTGAAATAAAAGCCGCTTTAAAACATTTGGTGGAAACATGGGATGATCCTAAGACATATAGAGATGCTCAAGGCTTATTTTATGATATTCTGGATTTTGAATTCTTAATTGGCATGGTTATTTGGTACAATATACTGTCTGTTATTCATAGAGTAAGCAAAATGTTACAAAGTGAAGACATGTCAATTGATGCTGCTATTAGTCACATGAAATCGCTTATTTCATATTTTGGAACATACGGAGAAACGGGATTTGAATCTGACAAAATTACTACTAAAGAAATTGCTGATCAAATGGAAGTTGAACGTATATTTCAAGAAAAACGTATTATTCATAGAAAGAAGCATTTTGATGAAAATGTTAATCATGAGATAACACATTTAGTTGAAAATTCATTTAGAGTTGATTATTTCTTATATATAGTTGATCAAGCTCTTTCTTTGCCTAAGTTAAGATTTAAACAATTTCAAATATGAAAATATTTTTGGGTTTTTGTTTGATTTAAAAAAATTGCAAAATGCATATGATAGTTGTTTGAAGTGTTGGTGTGATAAGTTTGAAGAATTTTTAAAACACAACATGGATTCTGACATTGATGGATCGGAGTTATTTGCTGAGTTACAAATTGTGAGAAATAGTTTGTCAGAAGAGACTAAAAATGCGATTGAAGTGTTGGACTACATAGGATTGTTTTCCAAATGTGTGGATTGCTTATAGAATATTATTGACTATACAAGTTATAGTTACATCTGTCGAGAGGAGCTTCTCGAAGTTGAAGTTGATAAAATTTTATATTTGATCAACAATGTCACAAGAAAGATTTAATGAGTTGACCATGATATCTATTGAAAAAGAAGTTCTAAAACAGATATATATATATATATATATAACTAACCCACCCACCTCCACCACCCCCGCCGTTCTGACGACAGCCCGGTGACTACTTCGATTCCCGCAACCGTTTCGACGACCATTCCAGCGACGACTCCGATTCCGACCACCGTTTCCGACGACTGCTCCGATTCTAGTGAATATTTCGATGACCGTTCCACCGTCAATTTATTCATACGACTACTCCGATTCCGACAATTGTTCCAACTTGGCGAATATTCCGGCAACAACTCAAGTCACAGCCCAGCTCACAAGTCACAAAGCATGGTTTTATTTATTTATTTATAATGATTGATGACATAATAATGCTCATGTCTCACATTTTTGTTAATAGTCACGAGTTATTTTCAAATGGTCACAATATAAGTCACAGAATATATTGCACATGGCTCACGATTTTGTTCATAGTCACATGTTATTTTCAAATGGCCACAACACAGGTCACATAATATTTTTGCACATGGCTCAGGTCACAGCATTGGTCACAGTTATCTATCAGTTATATATTTTCAAATTTATTAGTCACAGATTAATTTTTGTCACAATTTTAAGGTCACGGTTAGATTTTTTTGGTGACCACCCCCGAGACCACCAGCGACTTCTGTGACCAGCACCACCGACTTCAATGACCACCTCCGTGACCATCACCAACTTCTTGACTACCCATGTGACCACCACTTCACCACTGCCACTAGCCGCATCACCGCCACAGCCAACAACCATACAAATCATCCACGGCAAAACCACCTCACCGTCGCCAATATCCACCACCAACATCACCAAATCCACCTGCACCACCACCAACAAAAAAAACTTCGAAAACTACCTCCACCACCAACCACAGATCCACACTCACCAACACCGCACAATCACCAAATCATTATAGATCCACAATCACCAACAAACCTCGCTACCACTGTTGCTTACCACATAACCCAACTCTTCTTCCACAAACATCGCTTCCACCGTTAACCAACCAATTCCACCACTGTCACCACCTATCTCCCACCACCACAATCAATCTGCATCGCAGCCAAAACCACCACTACCATCTCCCACCACCGCATCACAACCCGCCAGATCCACCTCCTCAAAACTCTGCAGGCGAATAATTCTTTCTGTTATTCAACTAAGTGAGATCGCTATGAGGAAACATTGAGGCAACCAGACGAGGAGAATGGCAGTACTGTGCACGGCAACGATGCTCGTGTTGGTGCCAATGAAAGGCGAGACTATCGTGTTGGTGTTGTTCCCGCTGGTAAAGAAAATTGCGAATGGAGGAGAGATAGAGAAGAGAGAAGGTGGCACATGGCTGCCTCTCCGACGATCTCCGAGCCTCAACTCCGCTGCGCAGGGACGGGAGAAAAGTCTAGATCGCTACATGGCTGTCGCCGAGCCTCAATTCTGCTGCGCGAGGGTGCGCCTCCGACGCACGGACCTCAAAGCTGGAGTTGTGGTGGTTGGTGTAGAGAAAGGCGGCGGTTTGTAGAGAGAGGATGGGCGGCGGTTTGGAGAGAGTGAGAGTAATTTGAGAGCTAATTAGAGTTTGTAACGTGTATTGCAGTATATAAATTAATTTTTATAATATTTTTATTAATATTTAATTAAATATAAAAAAAACTTGTATTTATATATAAAATATCTGATTTTTGAACATTAAATCTTCACATCTGATTTTTGAACTTGGATCTTCAAAAGTAGAGATTTGGGTATGTGTGTGTGTGTGTCTATATATATATATATGGCCACATATTTGAAATTGGCATAAGGCCCCCAAAATATTCGGGCTGGCCCTGATAGCAATCATGTACTTCAAAGTGAAAATTTGGATGAAAAAATGACATATTTCATGAAAAATAAATACAATCAAACACACCATAATATAATTTTGTTCAAACAATTGTACACTTAAAATATTAATATTTTATTCAACTTTTGACCAAATCTCCACTAATCGGATACATCTAGATTATGGCATATTGCGAATGATGATTAAATAGTTCTGAACTATTAAAAAAATAAAAATAAATTAAAGTGTTTTTATTATATTATTTGATTTGATTTGGTTCGACATACTAATATACACTAAGTTTGTCAAACATGTGTGACTAGAAGTGCAAGACGCATCAACCTAGGAGCTATAATGCATCATTTAGGGGTGATACAGATTGAACTCAAGTTCGTCTTGTCTTGATTTAAACTCGTTTTGAGACGAGTGATTTAAGCTCATTTTGAGACGAGTTATGAACCGAATCAAACACCTTTTTTAAGAGACGGCTCAAGGATGGATCAGCTCATCCTATGCGGCCTGCAAGCCGAGACGAACTCCAATGTCCCAGCTCAACCCATTCTCACCACTATTGAGTGATGTTGTCATAGTCTTCCTACATATATCACATCACCTTTGTCAAGCAACTACTCGATCTATTCAGCCAAACTCACACAATACTCGACGGAACACGAGTGAATCTTTCATACACTATTAAGCGATCCAAACTTTAAAATCAAATATGTAAAAACTGAGCGAGCTAACACCCCCCCACCCAAACAACATCCTACCCCCACATCCTATTCATGTAAAATTAATTACATATAGGTACATTTCAAGATAAAGTTAATAAGTAAAAAATAGCACATGTTTTGATCATTCAAATACACCACCAAGAGGCACGCTTCATCCGAAAAGTCCACTACTCGAAATGGCTAGCAAATGTCATGGTCCCAAGGAGAACAAATAGGTTATAAACGAGAATTCCGATCGACTAGGAAACCCGGTAAACCAGCCAATTTTCATCTCGGTTATCAATCCTTGTGGTCTCCATGAAAATCCCTTAATGCAAGGATATAAATGTTAAAACTCACTAGCTTGAGTAAGACACAATTATGAGTTGTGCAACTGCTCCTATATGCAATTCAACAAATGTCTGCCAATTTTCTATGCACAAATATAATCATACATTCACAACAGGCTATCAGGAGACTTGAAAGATGTTATTTTCTTGTAAGCCAAAAAGGGTTAAAAAGAAAAAGTTTTAGTAATTTCCTCTCTTTGAATGAGCCAAGAGGGGTCACCTTGGACCCGACAACTCGACTGCGTGTAGATTTTCTGTCGAATCAACTATCCAATCTGAACTTGGATGCGGAGCAAGTTCAACTTCCTGGCGAAGAACTTCAACTTTCTGCCACTCGTCCCACCGTTCAGCCAAACCATCGCCTTCTAACATTCTCACCACATCCGACATCTTGGGCCGGTCCATAGGAGAGCTCTGAGTGCAAAGCAGAGCAACCTGGATTAGCTGTTCCACCTCTGACTCCACATAATTGTTCTGCAAATCAGGATCAACCAGCATTTCCAATTTCTTTTCTTTGAGAAGTCCTTTGACCTGAAAGGTAAGACGTAAAACTCAAATGCCTCGAGTTCCCAAATTTTGTAAGATTAAAAAAAAAAAAAACAGGGTATTTCACAAGTTAGTTTTGCCGGAAAATTTGCATTAAGGAAGATGCCTCTCAAATTAGCCAGAACAAAGAAGTGGGTGAAGATACAAGGAAAGACTAAATTGGAAGCTTAAATAGGTCCTTAAAAAATCGAACTAGAAATATGAAAACCAAGTGCAAGTTAAGGTGGCGTACCCAATCAAGCAACATGACGTCGTCATCGTTTGCAAGGCGAGCTAGATCAAATGCCCGCTGCCCAGTTATTAGTTCAAGAAGCATAATTCCATATCCAAAAACGTCAGTTTTCTCTGAAGATTTTCCTGTGGACAGATACTCTGGAGCTATATGTCCGATCGTGCCACGTACAGCAGTAGTAACGTGGGTATCCTTATAATCCATAAGTTTAGCCAAACCAAAATCCCCAACTACGGCCTCAAACTCTTCATCTAGCAATATATTTGCCGCTTTCACGTCACGGTGAATGATCTTTGGGTCGCAATGATCATGCAAATAAGATAGTCCTCGTGCAGATCCCAAAGCAATGCGTTTCCGTGTGGGCCAATCAAGAGGTGGCTCATTTGGTTGGCGTTCTGCAAATATTTTCAATTAATTAAATTGGTGCATGATTGGAATGAAAGCATATCCACCCTTCCCAGGCTGGACATTTTAACCATAAATTAAGCCCCTGTTTGAAACCCATTTTGGGAGAAATAGAAATTTTGGAATAGTGATTGATGTGAGAATGTGTGATGGAAAAGTGATGAAAAGTTTTTGATTTGTGTGTAATATTATTTTATTTGAAGAATGTGTGGTTGAAATGAAAAATGAGAATGAGAAAGAGAAATTAATGGGTGTCAAACATGAGCTAAGATTAGAACCAGAAAAAAATGGAAATTGGGACATTTTAAAAACAAGATCATGGTGCAATGGAGGGGAAAGAACATGGGTGAGTAAAATAGTATCATTCTTAACAATCATCACCTCTTAAACATGATGCAACACTTCCATTAGCCATATATGGATAAACCAGCAGGCGTTCAGTTGGAGTCATACAAAATCCACGCAGTCTAAGGAGATTACGATGCACTGCCATACTGATCATCTCAACTTCGGTTTGAAATTGAAGCTCCCCACCAGGAGTCCGCTCCTCCTTAAGCCTTTTTACAGCAACAAGTGAACCATCAGCTAGCCGTCCTTTGTATACTTTTCCGAAGCCACCTCTTCCCAGAATGTTTTTATTGCTGAAAGTATCTGTTGCAACTTGCAACTCTCGAAGAGAGAATCGTTTTAGCTGCCCCAGATGGACTTCAGGGTCCTCTTCAGCTGCAAAGATATGCAGATAAGTTATGTACGGAGAATCATGTTCAATGCAAATGAATGTATAGAGTCAAACTACCAACCAGGTACATCAAAGAAATATTCCTTTGGTTTCCTCCGCCGCCACCATGCAAACGCAATGGCCGGGGCAGCAAAGAGCAGAGCAGCACCGGCAGCAACCCCACCAGCAATGGCTCCAGTGGCACTATTTTGTCCTACGGTTTCATTCCTTTTCATCAGCAATCACGCAGTGAAAAACTTGTATAATAGATTTCGCTAGGGAATACCACCTGAGCCCGTTAAAGAGCTAATGGCAAGTAATTCACAACAAATTACTTTTATATGTTCAAAATTAAATATAGACAGTAGAAATAAGCCAATTCAAAACTGAAAGTAAGCTTAAAAGACCATTTACAGCACCAGAACTCGTTTAGATCTTCTAATTTTTGGGTGAAATTCCTTTTACTAACAGCAGAATCAGCGTCCCATGAAGAGTAAAAAATAAAAGACTTCTCAATCTTAGCAAGTACCAAACAAGACCATTTTTAAAACATTTATACTGATAGCAAACTGTGAATATACAGAGAATTTCTTACTTCAAAAAACAAAACAGAGACAGATGAACTCTATCCTTACACGTACTCCGATTAAAAAATAAAAATAAAAAATTGACGATTGCACTCATCTGGTAAGCACCTAGAGTAGAGTTGCTATTTGCACAAATGCCACAGCCTAGCAACTTAAACCAACACTTAATATAATAATTACCTGGCAAAGAAACTGGGGGTGGTGGAACAAATGGAGGCGGTGGAGAGAATGGAGGAGATCCAGGGCAAGGCCGTCCCGTAACTGGACCGCATAGACCCAAGTTATTAGCAAAACTGTAAATTGGCAAATTCTCTACGTCAGCACCAATTCAAAACCATGATACTGTCTGTTCAAATTAATGCCAGGCGTATATCAGCAAGAAACCTGATAGGCGTGAATAGAGAAAATGAACCATTATCTGGAACTGCCCCTGAAAGACGGTTGTTGGATAGATCCCTGCATATAAATTTGACATGAACCCGTCACATCATCCAGAAAGAATCGCGTGCCTACATCTAAGAGAGTGTAGCATGGGGAAAAGACAAACAGAGTGGAAAATTACAAAACAGAATAAGTAAATTAGACCAACTTGGGCACTTACAGCACTTGTAATGATGAGACATTTGTCAATGACAAGGGGATTGGGCCCGTCAAGCTGTTGTTATTTAGACGGCTATCCTTACACAGAAATCACCAAGAGTGCAGGTTAAGATTCATGATGTCTCGTGAAATATTACAGTAATTAAAAATTGCAAGTAAGCCACATGGAAAAACCATAAGAGAACATCAACATGTTTCCATCTGACACGTCAGTATTCCATTATAAAATCCTCATATAAGATGGCATTAAGAAAAAAGCAAACTCAAATCCTTTTCAGAACACCAACATGCAGAAAATCTCACGCTAACATTAATCCAATCATAGTCTTCAAGATATGTAAATTCTGTCCATCTCTGGATCTTTTCCTCGTTTGCTGTCCTTTCTTTCCTAGGTCAGGGGTTGAATGCGAGGAAGAAGTTTCATGTTCCATTTTACTTGCCAATACTACTGTCACAATAGCTCAAAATTACATCAACAGCATCACCAACACCACTATTGTCAAAATTTCAGCACCCAAAGCAAATTCGTTATCTTGACAAAGTTTCTCAAAAGATGATCATGCAAGTATGCCTCTACATAGTTAATTAGCTCAAATGGTGAACAAATAGATTTAAACAAAAGAACCAGAGTTAAGCCCTCAGCTTTTCCCCATTTTTCCCTCAGTTTAGCATTGTCCCTCAAATCTTAGCAACCTCCAATATGTGGTAGACACACTGCTAACTGTCAAATAATAAGAATCAGTGATCCGTCTGTTGTCAATTTCTTGTTTGTTCACAAGTGCCTTTCTGATGACGAAACAAAAAATAATTTCCTCTCTTCTAGTCACTATATATCATATTCCCTTGCTCATAAGCAATTGAAATTACACTTTTATTAAAGATGTTTCTTTTAGTTAACGCATACATTTAAAACCACTTCTATATAGTAAACCCAATTACTTTCAGCACCAGGATGATATTCGCAGGTCGCAGCCATTCTACCATTTAAAACAACAAAACCACCTCAACAAAAACTGTTCTCGTTTCCTAGAAAAAATAACAAAGAAAAGAAGCAATCCTAGCAACACTCAAGTGAAGGCTTACAACATTCGTTTCCATGTATGCTTTACTGCCACAATTAAGGTGACAAGCATATAACTTTGTCTGTTGCCACATGCATGGTATGCTTGGATTTGCACATGGGGATAGGGACAAGGGATACAAATCAGGCAAAAAAATTGACACAAGTCAAAGACCATAACAAGCAATTCAGATTCACAATATTATTCCACATCCAGGATGAGTATGCATACAGGAAGCGCAATTTAGAAAGCTTTCCCAATGTGTCTGGAATGGGACCATCGAAACTGTTCAGGTACAGATCCAAGCTCACTAAATTAGTCAGGTTTCCAAGATCACTGGGGATTGGACCGCTTATACTATTACTGTAAAGCTCCCTGTCAAAAAATCAAACAAGTAGACAAAATCATTAAGTTAATGCATTCAGAAAAACATGTGAACAAATATTTAAAATTAATGCTTGCAAATATTTGCATGTATATGTGTGTACAAGGCATGATGATTTCATATTAACACATATTACGCTAACTTTCAGGTTTATTTTGTTAGAGTTCACACAAGGGTTTTCGTCCATGTCCGAGGTCATTCCAAGGCTCCTAATCGTGTTTATGGCCGAAGCCTCCTAGCGTCTGTGTATTCTTTGCACAGTGACGACTGACGCCTCAACAGCCTACGTGCTCTTTTGGTCCGACAAGCCTAGTGAACGAGACATAAATATCCATCCCATGAAACGTGCACGTGGTGTCCTTTCCATGACTGATATGGCATCCACGTGGACTATAATTATTTCAGTACGTAATATTAGTTCTCCAAGTTCGAGTTTCATATTTATGTAAAATGAAGGATTTTGATATTTCTTGGCCTCTAGCTCTTGTTTGATCTCCATTATTTTCAAAATACAGTTTCCTCTCTCTTCTTTTTAACTACACATTCTTCAATAAAATAATATCACACGCAAACGCAAATATTTTCCTTATTTTTTAACCACACATTCTCCATCAATTTACTATTCAAAAATGTATTCTTGAATAGAAATGGGGTTCAAACATACTCCTAGTATTGAAATCTTTCAACTTTAGTTTTAACCGATGCACGATTTCTCTTACTTCTTCGAAGTATCATACTAAGCAAAGATCAAAGCATAGTAGATCAACTTCTATTGATTCCAAGGCTTTTATGTCAAATGAAATCTTTTTTTTTTTTTTTTTGAAAGGTAATCAAATATTTGAATAATTGACTTCTCTCACTACTCTTTTCTTCCTAGGTTTTCATGCCAGAGAAATTAGAAGTTTGGATAGTTGAATGGCTATCCAATCGGAAATTTATTTCAATCCCCAAGATATTCAACCCCATATTCTTTCAATTCGAGACCTTCTGTAAGGGATGGGCATTCAATCCCATGTGAGTTTGGCTTCTTATTTGTTCCAAGACATTTTCTCCTTTCTGCAGAGATGGAAGGATTGTCGTGCCTCTTCTTCCTTGATTTCTCATTGCTCTTTGATTTGATTCCGCTCATATTTCTATGTTTTTTGTTCCTAGTGTGTTTTATTCTCGTGATTTTGGTAAGATTTCCCACATACGGTGTCAAATTGTTGACCTTAAAAGATGGATAATATTTTTTAATGCCAACAATAGAATTTTATCTCCAAATTCATCAAGGTTTTCCTCTTTTTGGAGACTTTGGGTGTTTAGAAGCAAAACTTTTGTGAGAGAAAGAGAGATGTTCCGACATTCCTTTTGTCGGAGTTTGCTTCTCGATTGGAGATAGTCTTTCAATTTTCCAAGAGGCCCGATCCCACATGTTCTTTCAATACAAGGTCTTTTAAGAGAGATGATCTTTCAAACTTTAGGAGTTTTTAAAGTGAAAGATGGAATATCTTTATTGGGCAATGGTCTATTTAAAGGTAATTTATCAGGGTATTTTAGTCATTTTCATGAGTTAATATCCTTCATCATTGTGTTAGTAGTCATAATTAAGTCACATTTCCGAAGATTATGGATGCTTGTGATTTTGCGAAGTTTGTCCGAAATTCCGTTGTCTGCACGCAAGGGCTTAGCGCACTAACTTCCAGTTTGATTTTGTCAAAGTTCGCATCGTCCATGTCCAATGCCCTCAATCCTGTTTGTGGTCGAGACCTCCCATCATGTTTCTAGCCAAATGTTAGGGGTCTAAGTGTTCTTTGGTTAGTGACGCATCTCTTTTGGTCCAACCGGCCTCTGGGAACAAGGCGTTAATATCTGTCCCAAGACGTGTGCACACGGTGGAACCCTTCAATAGCTGACGTGACATCCAGATGGACCATAAGTATATTTTAGTACAAAACAAAATATTTCCCAAAAAAATCACTAGGAATGATTTTTCATGAGATAGGTTTCACATATTCAATTGTCTAATGAAAATGATACTCTAAAACTTTGTGACCTGCCGTATGATATCAAAACTTCATATGACATCATTCTCAAACTTTCTTAGTTTTATAAATAGTAAAATTTGTTTCTTTCTCGCATAATCAATATGAAATAAGACTGCAGTGTTAATAGAATGAAATCTGAAGCACAATGTCACTAATTTTCCCTATCGTCATCCTATTCATGCAAAAACCAGGTGCTGACAATTTACAAACGTCTTGATGCAGTTTATCCATATAACTAATGTTCTAGTAAATATCATACATTTTATGTTTGATGCAGTGAGATTCTAGCCACAGGAAAATCTTATATTTGTCACAAAAAAACCTTAAAACAGAATATAATTGCCAGCAGATTTGTCATTCCAAGCATAGTCCGATTTTCAATGTAATATAATTGTCATTTTCTGCTCATAATGCTGACTTGGTTATGATTTTTAAAAATAAAAATACAACAGAAACAGCAAATTTACTTGACGTACAGGTACTGTAAATTCTTCAACTGACCAAGCTGTGGTACCAATTGACCTGATAAAGCAGCATTCCCCAGATCACTGAAAATAAAAAATAGACGTTGAATGCCTTAAAGAATGCTACAATTGGCAAATAAACTTGTTACACCAACTTCGGAAAGTAGCAATGAACGCATGAAAATGGAAAAATTAACTAAAGCAGATTCTTACACTCTTATAACACTGTTATCATTGTTGCATGTAACATGGAACCATGTACAAGGGTTGACAAGAGTAGGGTCCCAACTCTGCAGCACATTGTTTGGATCTTCTAAGTTCGTCCTGAGGCTATGTAAAGCATCACCTGTCCATATATGCAACTGGAAAACTTAGAAGCCACAGGGTAATAATACTGCCTCAAGAACAATACCATCAAATTTTAAGGGACGTTGATAATCCCAAATTGCCATATTGAACAACTAAGGAATGGTATGAAGATCAAGGTTTTCATAATTATTTTAGTAAAGTAAAACTATTTCCAAAGAATATTAACCAGGAAATAAATTTATTGAGAATGATTCAAGTAAAGAGTCAATTAAATTAGAAAGGCAGTTCTACAATTTATATAAGACTTTGTATAATAAGATCAATGCCAGCGAATTGATATAAATTTAACAGTTTGTCAATATAGGTCCCCAATATGTTAGGTGCTTAAGTATTTTTGATTTATTTTTTGGCATAACATCCCTAAATTGAAACGATGCATTTCAATAAATCCATTCCATGAATGGCACTATATATTTTTTTTTGAAAGGTATGAATGGCAAAGAACAAAAACGTTGAAGCTTTACAATTAAAACTATAATATTGCGAAAATAAATTCAAAACAAATCTAGAGCCTAAAGAACAAAAAATAAAATTACAGCAAAAAATTAAACTGAAAAAAAAAAAAAAAAATATATATATATATATATATATATATATATATATACACACACACGAACCTTCCATGTTAGCATAGATGAATTTCAGTGGACGCACCACTAAAATCAAACACAGCACCAATGATACCATGCCCTCTCTTTCCATCAGCTTCATATGAATCTGTGCAAATAAGTATCCAAACTCACTGGTTCATCAAAATGTATCTCAGATCCAAACACACGCGAAGGGTTCACTTAAAAATCCCACAAAACTACAAAATAGTATCTCACTTCCTGCCCAAAAACTCCAACATTGCACTCAAATAATGGATCCAATTACATAACCTCACTCTCTATAATAACAAAAACTGAAAAAGAAAATATTTTCTATTTTTTTAACTTTGAGATACTTTTGTAATTTGTTGAGAGCACTTTCTATGGCTCTCTGCAACTTTTCACCTCTGTACTGTACTTACTTTCCTCTCTCTCTCTCTCTCTCTCTCTCTCTCTCACGAGTCTATTTTCTCTGTGCATCGAGGTGGAGAGAGAGATTGTGCGAGTTTGTGGGATAATTATCGTTTTCTTTTTGAGCGTGTGCAGTGTTTATGAGAAGCTGCCCGAACGGTGGGGTCTGCCCGCGTTACCCGAATTGCCTTCACCCAAAAGTGGCTGGATTAACCTATTTGACACTTGTACAATTGTTGTTTATAATTATGGTTTTGACAACATTGATATTTTCAAAATTTAGACCATTAACTTAAAAAATAATTTTTAAAATTGATAAATGTGATATTTTCAAATGTGAATTGTCAATCAAGATTGTAAAAAAAAAATTGTCCAAATAGCATGATTGAAAATGGCTTACCTCATTTCCATTAAAAATAGAAAATTAATTTTCAATAGTGGTTTTTTTTGAAATGTGATTAAAATGTATGAAAATTTTGAATTTACGTGCAAAATATTTTATTGTGAGAATATGTGGTTGAAATTTAGTTTTAGAAAAAAAGCATTTTTAAAGAATGGTGGACAAATAGGTGTTTCGTAATCTCGTGTGCTAAATATAAGATGGGGGTGTGGATCGGATTGAATCGGTTGGGTCTCATTCTACATCAAAATCGATCGAGTTGATTTGAGTGAATTGAAACCCAAGCCAACTCAACATTGGCACACAAATCAAGCTAACTCAAATTGAATCTATTTGGATAATTCGATTTTACTACCGATTTCCACCATCATGTTATTCAAATCAAGTTCAAAACTCCCAAACTAGAAATCATTTCCATAATCCATTATCAGTTTCAAAAATGAGAAGTCAATGAGATTCAAAATAAAAAAAACGAGTAACACAAAACATTTAAAACTAAAAGTCGAGAGTAGGAGAAACAGAGAAACTTGGAAAATTAGAAGCTTACCTTGACAAATTAAAACTCGATTGTTGATAGGAGGTGAGATATCATCCATGGTTTTGCATAAGACTAGTGTAACGACCTGCCTTATGTGCACAAGTCATTATATCATATTTATGACTCGTTTTGGAAGAACATATCCTCTTACCCCTTGTGGATTTCTCTTGTATCCTTTAGAATGCTCTCTCAAAGCAGACAATACATATGTCATAGAAGTTTGGGCATGAAAGTCGAGTCATTATCGTGAGAGAAGACAATCATCGACGAGGCAATGCGAGGCGTGACACTTGCTAACGTTCTTTTCCAGTCGGTGGCAACCAGAGGAAGGGACACGCCAGAGAGAAACACTAAGAGAGATGGCAAGAGAGAAAAATGAGTTTTGGCTCTTGGGTAGGGTTTGGGAGATTAGGTTTGACTACACTCTCGATCTCTTATCTCTCGAAGATTTTAAAGGATTTGAGTGTTGATTTTTGCTTGAAGGTTATGAGTTTCTAACCTTGCTTTTCATTAACTTATGTGGATTTCAATCGAACAAGGTATGGCTAGGCCTTAGCATACATTGTCCTCGTGCTAGGACTTCAGGATTCTACTAACTTCTCAATAATGTCTATGGATGAAAGTTGAACAATGTGGTGGTAGGACAACCTAGAGAGAAGCTCTGTGCCCCGTCCCAGTCCCCAGGGCATTGAGATTCTATAATGATTTTTCACTAATATCCGTGTATGACAATCGAAAAAGGTGGGGTCGTGATCGATGTTCCTTGTCCCTTGTCCCCATCTTATTTATTCGTTTTCTATTTTTTTTTTAGTTGACACCTAGGCTCTTTTATAAGTTTTCAATAATTTTTCCTATGAACTTTTATTGTAACGCGCGCATTTCCAAATAACTCGGAAGACGCTATCTAATTTTGTTTGATATTACGTAAAACAACATGATTTTATAACTTGTTTATTAGAGTGATTTGCTTAGTATTGAACAACACTCGAAAAAAAAAAACATAAAATCTTGTATAGAAAAAGAGACTGAATGAAAGAAATTCCACCTCCATAAAATTATTCTTCTTTATTATTGTTGAAAACGGAGATGATACCGGATAATTTCAATACCAATTTGTTGAAAAAATACAAGATTATAAGCACAATATGAAATAAAGATCACAAGAACGAAAATAATTTGTAGAGAATATAGATTTTATTATAATATGGAGAAAGAATACAATTTTTTGTGTTTATGATTCGTCTAACTTTTAATGGGATAAACAAACCTCTAATAAGGTTAAACCAACTTATAATGAGGTTAACAACCCATAATGGGGTAAAACCAACCCAACTAAATAGTATATAAGAGTCAAATACATATAAGGATCAAGTAGGGGACGTCCAAACCCAAGTCTTGATGTTGTAAAAGGAAAATGATGCTAAAAACATGTGTAAAATGCAAAACAGATCTTACCTCGAAAAGCAGCGGCGCTCAAGCGCCACGAGAGCTGCTAGCTCGCAGTGTACGCCGTTCGAGCGATGATTGAGCAGTAGTCAAATGGCAAGGGCAGCACTGTAATGCTGCTTGTAAGGCGTCGGTGCACTGAGTCTTTGGAAAAGGTTTGTTCATTTGCTCAAATTGATGCCCAAATCCAAATATGGACCTCTTCAAGTACAACACAAATTCCACCTCTCAATAGGTCTTCCAAATAAAATTTAATTAGAATTTGCAAAGTGAACTTGAATAGAATTCCACTGCAACATTCCAAATAAAATTTCTCTTAACGTGTACTTTAATTAAAATTTACAATTATTTTTAATAAAGAATTCGGGTCACACCCCTAATTCTAACAATTATTTTGAGGCGAGCAGCTTGACCTACACTTACTTCAAATCAACACTGTGTGTCAAGTATGTGCTAGCATACTTTCTCCCTTGCAACGAAAATGTATTGCTTGCTCATTGTGTTGTACTATAATGAATAACATATTATTATACTTTACTTTTTGAAAGATGGGATTAGTCCACGAAAAAATAAACTAAATTTGTTCACTAGACAAATTTTATTAACACAAACAAATAAAGTTCCAGAAAACTGAATACCTGAACTATAGAGTTACAATAACACAATATACAATACATTACCTCTATTTAGAAGTTAAGAAATGGAAATGACTTTACTAGATGTTGAGGTTATCCCACGTTAGTTGGGAAAGGGGTTGGTGGTCAATTTATAAGCACGGGGGAAAGTCTCACCTCTTGAGCTAGATTTTGGGATTAAGGATGCCCAAAACCATCCAATACTAGTATCAGAGCTCAAGTGTAGCATGACGTGGCACTCCAGATTCACAGAATTCAGGGCGTTACATCAGGTTATCAACAAATCTCGGTCCAACAGTCCACGAAAAGTACGGGTTTGCTCCCACCCAAGACTCGATGTGTGAGGGGGAGATTATTGACATTGATCGTGGAAGGGATTGGTGATCAATTTATAAGTGCGAGGAAAAGTCTCGTCTTTGAGTTAGCTTTTGGGATTGATGATGCCCAAGACCATCCAACACTAGATTTTCGAGATAAAAAGGCTCTTGAAATTAGGTCAAAAACAATCTTTTGCCAAGAAGTCGAATAAATAATATCCATTAAAATATTTAGTAAATAATTTATTTTTAATTAAATCAAATCAAAATAAGGTTGAACTTGCACGTGTGGAAAGTTGAACTAAAATAGATTAGTCAAAACATTATTCAAATGTTTTCATATGTATATAATATAATAATAAAAAGCTTAACAATCAATCTCATATATATATTTATAAATATAGTTATTTATTTGATTTAGACATACATATTGAAAGATTTATATGTGACAAAAATAGACCCTGGTGGAAAGTGACGTATGGATATTGAGCCGTGGAAAGTAACGGGTCCCAAATGATGACTGTGGGCACCCACCGTTTTCAACTCTTCGTGTCCTAGTCAATATTCCGTTTTGAGCAAAAAAATAACGTGGTCTGGTCTACAAGATGCTGTTTGGTTTGGTCAACGTTATTTATTTGTCTCTATGCATTTGGGTTGGTGTTTGCTGGTTGGTTTTGGTTTTGTCCTTAGAATTTATTAGGTGATTCTACACTAGGTTAGGTTAACCAAATTCATGCGGAACTGACGTTGCATAATGGTGATTCTACACTAGGTTAGGTTAACCAAATTCACGTGGAACTCAACTGACGTTGCATATTAGTGTAGAAAAAAAAAAATTCATGTAGAATTTTTTTATTTTACATAAATTTGGTTAACCCCCACCCCCACCCCCACCCCCTTTTTATATACTTATTTTTAAATATAAATTCACACAATAAAATATTCTACATGTAAACTAAAAAAAATTCTGACGACTTGATCGCACATTTTTCAAAAATTTAATATTCAAAATATTATTTTTTTCCAAATAATGATCATCAAACAGGGGGGCTAAATCTGTACTCGCATCATTATGTTTGATAAAATGAATAAGGGAAGGTTCAATCGAACGATATTGCAAGGAAAAAATACATCGAAGATGAACTTGTTCCCATAAAATAGTCCAAAAAATAAATAAAATTATAGTATTGTGCTGCTTGAAGAACCCCCAAGAGGCTAGTGTATTCGGGTCCCACATCATGGTTTTTATTTCGAATTACTTTTTTTTTCGTGTGTGGTGGGGTGGGGGTGCATATTTCTTGAAACTTATTTTTCCTCCAAATTCATTTTCAATCGAGCATTTTTTGGGTTTCACAACTTTCAACTACACATTTCACTAATTTTTATCCAAACTTATTAAAAAAAACTATTTTTATTCATATCAAATAGGGGCTAAAGAAACTCAAATTTGAATTGGGTGCTAGTCTGATAAAGATTAATTAGGTCAAAATTCGATTCAAATTTAATCGAAGACCAGACTATATTTTGACTAGAGGATTGATGCGCTCACATTTTTCATTAAGATGGTGACGAGTATCATCACTTTTCCATGTAGAATGCTACTAAGGATCTCACAATTTTGAGGAGAGTATTTTGTTGACTACTAACATTTTTTAGGAGAATAATTTGTCGATTGCTGTTCAAACTTAATGATCGGAAATAATTCCTTCTTTTTCACTTTTTCTTAATCTAAAGACTACTGAGAAACAATTGGAATGATTCGATTGTGAAAGTGATGGCCAAGAGTTGACTTATCATATCATGGGATGCGTGTTTTGCTTTAAATAATTTACTTTTACTAAATTAATAATTTTATTGCTTGAACTCTATAGGATTAGGGACTTAATTGATAATTTAATTTGTTTCACTCACTAGCACAATTTTTTATTTTTTTTCCCCCAAGATAATTAATGATATTATGAGGGTGTTTGGTGTAGATTAAAATCAGATTTTAAGTGGATTGTGATAGAAGTTTTTGAAATGTGTGGTTGAAAAGATGTGGGACCCATGAAAGATGTGGTTGATATTGATTGTTTGACTTTGACTTAGATTAAAATTTGGCCTAAACATTATTATGATAATGTGGAATTATAAAACATAATATACTGTATAATTTTTCCTCCGATCGTAATTATTTTCTCCTATATAAAAAGGTATTCCAACGGGTCTCTTTTTCTCTTTTCTTGGTAGGGAGAAAATAGAGATGTGTGTAAGTTCATAAATGTATTGTAATATTTTATATATATATATAATTACGACTTTACTAGGGATACATCACCATGTACATCGGGGTGTACACCCCCCTCACATGGAGGTAGGACCCGCTCGAATAAAAAAATATTTTCTACAAGTTGGTCCCACCCCATTTGAGGGGGGTGTACAACCCTATGTACATTTTTTGATGTACAACTAGAATTATTCATATAATTATGTTCTACAACGTCATCAACTCTATGTATCTCTCATTTTGATGGTGAACAACTATTTAATCCCTTTCTCTATCTTCGCTATACAGTTTCATATATTAACATTATTGAACTGAGGAAATATGTGGTTGCTCAAATATGGGAAAATGTGACATATGCCACTATCTGATTTGGAAGATTTTCATCTACAAAATAACATAATTTTATATAGAAGTGTGTGAATTTTTCCTGAGAACTTAGATTACAATTTGTTTGTTTTTAGCCAAAATATGCGTAATTTGTTTTCATTCCGATTACAATTTACAAGTTTTAATTGAATGGGAAACCTTTTTAATATAAACCAAAATATGCATGAAATTTGTGACTTTCTAATTTGTAATTCTTTTTTTCACTTATTAGAAAGCAATTTATGAAAACGTAGATAAAAATAAAAATTCACATGTAGCGTGATAGGAATGTAAAATACACATTTTACATCTTTATTTAAGTACTCATATGACTATTTTATGCCTAAATGTACTTAGTATTCTCATATTTTGATTTATGTGGCAATTCGATAGATATAACGTAATTTGAAATAAATAAGGAGAAAATGACCAAAATGGAAAAAAGTGAAAGTTCAAGGACTAAAGAGCAAATACTATAAACTTGTTTCTAATCTTGGGATGAAGATTTGAGAGTGTTAGATGTCAATTGGATGAAGAATGAGTCAAAGTGATGAAATATAACCAAGACATTATCACATATCAACTTTCAAGTTGAAAAGTTTTGCATTGATTTTCAGTCTCATATTGAGACCAGTTTTGGACACGTAAAACGATCAAATTCGAAGATTATATTTGAAGCAAAGTTGTAGCCCTCGGAGTTATCTTTCTAAAGTTTCTTGAATCACCTCAATCAGACATCAGAAGAGAAAGTTATGATGAAAATACTGAACACTGCCCAATGAAAAAACTCTAAACCTATGCGATCGCATATGGTTATTTCCATGCGGTCGCACATAACCCTTTAGTGACTTTCAGTGGCCAATTCAAGTCTTCTATACGATCGCAACACTTATAACTATGAGGTCGTATAGAGTATTTCTGAGGCACGATTTTCAATTTTCTAATTTACGTCAAACTCTTATGGAAACAACTTTTTTTTCGACTTTTCAACCCTAAATACACGTTAGAACGCACCAGAAGGCCTCCAACATATTTTCTCTCTATTTTTCTTAGATCTATCATGTGTAACTAACTTTTGGTGCTTGATTGAAGGATACCGAAACCTTGGAAACATTATAACTTTGAGATCCACCTAGTTTTATTGTTTAATTTATATTTTCAGTATTGAATATTCTTCTATGCATAATTTTATGATTGTCATGTTTGATTGCTAAGAGATCTATTAGTTTTTCACATATTGTAATCTATAGGTAAGTTAAATCTCAAATCCGTAATTGTTTAAATCATTTAACTTGTGAAGCACTAAGATTTGATAATTTTCTGCGATAAAGGTTATTAAATTTTAAGAAGAATGTTTAAATAGATTGAATACAATCGCTAGTGTTTGTATTATCTAGTCATCGATTTCTCTATTATTTAAAGTTGTTATTAAATTGAATATTTAGCTCTGGTCTGAGATTTTTTGATAATTATGGTTAATTAGAACGTTGATTTCTGATTAACTAAAATTAAAGAGAAATAAAAACTTATTCCAATGATAAATATTGTGAATGCGAATTGATTATTCTTTGTGGATTGATAAATGGTTATAAATCTCCAATGGTGGAAGTTGATTTTGATCAAGACTCATTTCATTGATTTAATATAACTCGTTAATTTACATTGTTATTTGTTATAAGATTGATTTCTTTATAAACAAAATCCCCTCAATCGTTATACGAAGCATAAATTGTTGAATTGCACACTACTTCCATTGCTACATTAGTTTTAGATGTTTAAAGACTATTTTTGGTACCTACGACGGCACACCAAATTTTGGCGTCGTTGCCGGGGAGTGGTGTTATTTATTTTTGTACTTCTTAGTTGTTTATTTTATTTGTGAAAAAGAAAAAGTAAATGCTCATACTTTTGATGATTGCTTAGATTTTGAGGTTTTATTCAATGGACTGCCCTTAAACAAGGAAATCGGTTAGTGACTGAATATATTGATCAATTTGAGGAATTTCGAATGAAATGTTATGTCATTAAGGATGAGACCCTGACTTTAAGTAGGTTTATTCAAGGTTTAAGAGATGATCTTAGGCGTGGGCTTTTTCTTAGGGGTGTCACTACTCTTAATCAGGCTTACTCTTTAACCCGAGATTTTGAATTGATTATTGGTACTCCATATAAAATGTATGGTGTCAACTATACACCAATATCCTCAACACCACATCCTCTTAAGTCTATTAGGAGACCTTCTTCGTCAAATGTTCCTCCTGTGTTGAAAAATAAGGGAACATTTTCTGAAATTCCAAGGATCTTTTCTCACTTGCAGTGCTTTAATTGTAAGAATTTTGGCAACATCTCTTCCATATGCCCTAGCTAAGACTTAGTTATTGAAGAAAAAAAGAATATAACAGATGAGCGGTTAGAAGATCAAATCTATATGCCTAAACTTGAAGAAGTTGATAACTTCGATGACAGTGAGAACACCTCTTTAGGGAGTATTCAGACTTTTTCTATGAATGTAGATATTGTACCCCTTGTTCCAGATACCTTTCTGTCAGATGTTGTTTGTCGTACCCTTATCAAACCCAGTTATCCAACCTAGATGTGCCATTGATTTGCGTAATCATGCCATTTTCAAGAAAAATTTTGGAAATTGGGATTTTATTGTCCTAACAATTCAAAATATATATAAAAATTTTGTGTATAGGTCAATAAGTACGAGTACCTTTGAATTTATTCATGTTTATAAGCCTATGAAGCCTTTAGATCTATTCACATGTCCTCACATGCTAGTGTGTAAATGTCAACTAAGGCATTTGTATATCATTTTCATGATTTGCTTATTGAGATCAATAAACAACTTGAAAGTTGAAACAAGTAATGCATCATGTAAATCTCAAAATGATTTGCATAAACGAATTTTTGAATTTAATATTGGAGATTATGTGCTGGTCATTTTAAAATTTTATAGTATGTTGGTCCAAATACACGTCACTGATCTCTTCTCACATTTTGGCTATCACTCTACTTTAAATATTGAGGACTTCATTACTTACAAAAACCGTTTCAATTCCTTTGATGATCCTTTATTATTTAGTTTTGTAGACCCCAACCTATCCATCTTAATGTTTTACTTCAATACAATATGTTATAGTACACAAAGATACAATTGATGTTATTTTAGATGAACAAATTGTGTTAACCAATGATGAAGAAATTTGGTACTTCCTTGCTCATTGGGTAGTTCCACCTGATGCAAATCATATTCTTGGGGACAATTTGCAACTAACGTTGGCATCATTTGTTGAATCTCGATATTTGGTTCTTACGAAAGATCGTCTCTTGTAGTCGAAGTTTATCCACTCGACAGGGTCGAGTTTTCTCCCACCTAGGGAGAGTTTATGCGGAGATCATTGGATCCATCGAGATCTATTTTTATTGTTATTGGACCTTATTTATATTATCGTTATTGAACCATATCATTTATATTTTCTATTTATTATTGTTATTGGACTTGTAGTAGTGGGTTGACCCGAACCCGTTAGGTTTTCGCTATTTATATGATTTTTTCATTTTTATTGTAATAGTCGATGAATATGATGAATTAAAGATTTGCTTGCAGCCATTTTCTCCCCCTCTTCTTCACGACTTCTTCTTCATATACTTCTTTTCTTCTTCCTGTGGTAATAATTCTTCCCCATTCTACATCAGTTCCTCAACAGCACTTCGAGGTACATTTAGTTGTATTATATGAGACTCGAGATATTTTCTCGTGCACATGCCTTTTTTGCCTTAGGAGGTATCGGAGTGGAGTTTTGGGTTTTTCCCTTTCGGTGTCTACTAATTCTCTTAGAGCATTGCCAATTGTGGTTTAAAAATAGGTGTAAACTAATTGGTATCTATAAAAACACTTTTCCCCATCCTGATGGATCTAAATTCAAATTTTGCTCCAATAATTAATATATATATATATATATACACACACACACACACACATTTTCCGTCGAAAAACGCAACTTACATTTCATTTGCATCTCTCAATTGGAGATCTAAATCACAATATAAATATATTTTATACAACGATTGGAGATGCTCTTATATGCTCATTCTCTATTAGAAGCTTTAGTAGAATTCATGTCTTTTCTTTCTTCTTATTTAATCAATAACAACAAATTCAAGTAACTTAAAACGAAAAGACATTACAACTCAAAAATACGGGATCTAATATGTTAGGTTAAGGCACGTCTCATCGTAGCACTCAAAAAGCATAATTGGAGTTAGTTTGATGCAATTGAAGACTAATCGGATTGAACTTGATTGACACGAAGCATTAAGAGAGCAATTGGAGAAAAGTCATAAGTTTTATAAGTAAAATTCAACCTATCAAAAGTTTGAGGACTAATTTACACATTTTTGGAAAGCCATTTTCGAAAGGCTATGGAGATCTAGAAACCAATATGAATACTCTTAGGAGTTACATGATCGATAATGAAGACCAAGACGAAAATCATAAAGTATGAACCAAATTGAAATAAGTTGAAAAGTTAATGGCTGACCATGGTCAACCAGGATTCACTACTAGAACCTATTAGCCAATTATGGGCTTTTTAGGACACGAGTCCTAAAGCACTTACACTACTAAAAGAGACCTTGTATAGTTCTTAAAAAAGGTTTATAGAAGTTCCAACATATATTTTTTGAGGGAAAAAAAAAGAGAAATCAATAAATTATGGTTTTCAAGATTGAACGTGGAAGAACATCATCTTCTTCTTCTTATTTCTTCATATACAATTGTTGACGTCGAGAATTGTAGGAACAAAATTCAAGCGAACTTGAGATGCAGATATGAACTTTATTAATAGTAATCTGCAAATTACAATGAGCTCAGCATGTCATGTCATCATGAGTTAACTTTACATGTGGTCCACAACAATTAATGCGTTACTTAGGGAATTAAGCTGAGGCATGTGATTGGTAAATTTGGTGGGTGCTGATGTAAGACCTTCCATATGTTACTTGTCGATTGACTATTTGTACAATCTGTAAAAAATCTTTAATCATTATATCCCCTTAAATCTCAGTAAATATCGCAATTCGAGCTAATCTCACATATCGAGCTCACATTAGCATAATTTTAATACATATAACAAACTGTACTTAATGACCAGTAGGTTGGATGCCAACAGCTACCCCTAGGTCAGTGCTTGCCTTGGTGACTGGCTGACCTTGAGTGTAATCGACATGTGTTTCAATTTTACATAATCATTACAGTAATAAATGGCATGAACAAGTGTCACGCCGTAACTCGCTAATGAGCTATCATGCTATTTATTTTCTTTCCCCAGAAGCTTCATCAAAAAGGCATCGTCTTAAATTAATTAAATCTAGCCATCCATTTTTCCCTCCATTTCACCATCTTACAGCCCAAATCATGTCCTTTAATATTCACTCCATTTAAATAAATTTTACACCCTCATTTTCTCACTTTCGCTTTTCCTCTTTACACTTTCACTTCCCAAAAAGTTTCTTCACGTTTCTTATTTATTTTTTGAGTGAGGTCGTCCATATTTAGATATTTCCCTTAACAAAATTACCTTTCATTTTCCTTTGTGTTATGTTTTACCTCAATCGTTTATATGAGTTCGGACGAATCGATGGTACAATCTTGGGGTAACCAACATGAGGAAACAATACCTTCTTCGTCTTCTCCTTCCGTTAGCTTGTCCTCTGCTAGCTTAGACTGTCAAGAGGTTTTAACACCAATCCCCATTACTTCAGTTTAACCAAAACACTTAGGTACTTCTAGGAATATGGGACAAAACAGTGAAGGGGAATAGGTTAGATCCCATGAAGGTAATGGAGAAAATACCCTGAACGAGAGGGCTGATTCATATAGGTCAATGGTTATGGGAGACATGCTTGCCAGTTTGAGAGCTAAGTATAATATTCCCAATTCGGTAGAGTTAGTTATCCCGATTACATCTGACCAAGCTAATACTCCACCATCTAGATGCATAGCTTTAAATTCGGCTATTCTTA
The DNA here is from genome assembly GCA_019097785.1 of Fraxinus excelsior. NCBI lineage: Eukaryota > Viridiplantae > Streptophyta > Magnoliopsida > Lamiales > Oleaceae > Fraxinus > Fraxinus excelsior. The sequence goes on along the minus strand of CM032637.1, from coordinate 13,639,769 downwards.
ATGTCGGTTTAAGACTACCTTTTCATAGAATAATTCATCAATTTATTTCTTTATGGGGAATAGCCCTAATCCAAGTTTGCCCTAACGGTTGGAGAACTTTGATTGATACCCTGATTTTATGGAACAAATTAGGCTATCCTGCACTGAGCGTATTCCAATTTAACTCTCTTTTTACTTTCAAAGATGACGGGAATGATTATGGATGGTGGTATGCCAATGCTAGGCCTAGGACGAGAGGTCCATTAGTGTTGGATACTATTTTTGCAGTTTCATCATGCCGCTAAATAGGGAGAAGAACGTTGTTCCTACCCTCTATCACCCGTTATGTAAGTAAACATCGCCTCCGACATCTTTTCTTGATTTTGTGTTAAGTTCACCTTCCTACTAACTTAATCCTTCTTCGCAGATTACAAGAAAGCTACCCTGAGCTCGGCCACACAAAAACAAGCCAACGCTATCAGAGATCTTCCCATGAAGCAAAGATCCTGCAAGTTTGTGATTTCAGACACAAGCTTATTTCAGGCAAGATTGTTCCAGTCTTTGCCACCGACCTCAGCATCGATCCAACCTATGACTTCAGCCCTTACCTCTTCTTGTAAATGCTTCCCAAGTATTTTAATTAACTTTTACTACAACTATTGAATTTACATGTGTTCATTCCTACCTCAGATCAAGACCAAGAAATGTTAGGATACGAAGCGATGAAGGCAACAAAGCTGCTAAGGGCAAGAGAAAAGAAATTTCGACCGAGGCCGTGAACCGATTTAAGGAGGTCGAACCCTCAACCTCTTAAACGCCGTTGATCAGTTGAGCTGTCGTCGAAGTCTACTCTTGTGGCCTCGTCGCCTTCAAGATTTGTTCATATGCCAGCAGTACTTGTCGCCATTCCAATTACTATTGTGGCTAGCTCCTAGAGGTCGCAAGATAGGTTCACAGATCTGTAGAGGCCCAATGTTGATAATTTAGTATGCTACTAACCTAATATACTCCTTTATTTTCTCAGAGCTCCATCTCCTTCTAGGGAGTCCACTCCATCATTTTATTCTCCATTCAGAGAGCCGGCTACTCTCCTCACCAGAAGTTGGAACAATCGAGAGCAGCAATTCCTTGCTGAAATGCTGGTGGGCGAAGCAATAATTTCAGCCCAAATCCATAGCCACAGCCTAATTTTATATATGATGTTTGTTGCAGATAAGGTAATCTTTCATGATCAAGTAAAACTTATTAAGTTACGTGAGTGCCATGATCCATAACTAAAAAAAAAATTGTTTTTAGGTAAAGTCCGAGCTAGACAAAATTCTCGAAGTAAAAGACCAAGTCTTGACCTTGTTTGACAAAATGGAGGCAGAAAAGGAAAAGTTTGTTGAGAAAAAAAAATGATTATAAAGATCGCCTAAACAAAAGGGTGGAGGTGAACGATAGATTGACCACGGAGCTCAAACTCATGGATGATAATAAATCTCCACATATCTGGGGGAAAAAGCCATTGCTCAAGCTAAAAATGAAAATAAGAGAGCTAATGAGGAAAAAGCTTAGGCAAACAAAGTCGTTAAAAGAGCCGATGAAGCTGCTAAAAATGTAGAAGAGGCAGAGCTCAAAGCTTCCAAATCAATTGAAAACTAGAGGGCATCTCCTGAATTTGACGCATTGGCTCAGGATGCTTACATCGTGGCCTTAGGTGAAATAATAAAACACATCAATAGAAAAAGGCCAAGTTTTGACACCTCCTTCTTGGTAGAGGCCTACAAGGAACAATAGAAGAAAATCGAACAACTGTCAAAGACAACAGTAGTTAGATCTCCCCTATTGATGAAGATGTTAACAATGAGTTTCTTGCTCCTTAGGACCCACCAGCTTCTTAGCTCTTTTGTTATGTTATTATTTGTTTTTGTCAAACTTCAAAACTTCTTTTAGGAACTTTTATTGTAATCTTGATTCATTAGTGAATGAATATCAGTTAGCTTTTTCTTTTACGTAAAATATTATTACTTCTGCAATTTTTATTAATAATATACGAAATGAAACTTGCTATGCCTGTTTGTACTAAGTGTTGCAGCACATGCAACCTTAGTTTGCCCTGCTCATGAGCAGGACTTAAATGATTTTCTTGTTTAGGAAATTTCTCTAAGTGTTGGAGTGCATGAAATCTTAGTTTGGCCTACTCATGAGTAGGGTTTAAATGATTTCCTTGTTAAGAACATTCCTCTAAGTGTTGCAGCACATGCAACCTTAGTTCGCCCTACTCATGAGTAGGGCCTAAATGATTTCATTGTTTATGAAATTTCTCTCAGTGTTGCAACATATGCAACCTTAGTTCGGCATACTCATGAGCGGGGCTTAAATGATTTCCTTGTTTAGGTGAATTAATATTTCTGTATATTTTTTCTTTTAACAAAACGCACATTTTTATTATAGATAATAGATGCGTGATACGAGATATGTTCAATTTCTAGTGGTAACACTTCTTAAGATGTTCTGCATTCCAAGGATATAGCAGAGGTCTACCCTCCATATCTTCTAGCTCGTAAGCCTCCCTTAAGTAGTACTCTGGTTACTCTATAAGGGCCTTTCTAGTTAGGTCCTAGAGATCCAGAGCTAGGTCCCCTTGTAGCCAGAAAGTCTTTCCTTAACACTAGGTTACCGACCTCAAATTCCTGTTTCCTAACCTTCTGGTTATGGTATCTCGCGTTTCGTTGCTTATATACGACATCCCTGATTTCAGCCTCATTTTTTTCTTTTTTACTAGATCTAGTTCTCTTCGCAACGTCTTCACATTTTCTCCCTCACGGTACATCATTGTTCGAATGGAGGGTATTCCTATCTCAAGTGGAATCACAACTTCCATCCCGAAAGCTAGAGAGAAATGGGTTTCTGATGCAGGAGGATTCGAGTCAGACGCGGTCGAGCTTTCTTATAGTACGTTAATGACGCTGAGATACCATGATTTGGCAGATCAGCGCAAAATTGGCAAATAATTGGCGATATTTCCTAATTGGGACCATCTACGAGCATGGTTAGATATTTTGGCCATAACTTTTGCTACGGTTGTCAGAATCACTCTAATGACCCCAATCCGAAAAGGTCTTTTTGGCACGCACGACGTGTCGAAGCCGAATTCAGCTGTTTTCCTTTTTGAATAATCAATTTAAGTTATTTTTTGTTGTTTATGATAATATTTCGATTACCTTTTTGACATAAAATAAGAGTTCGGTTTGAGCTGAATTTTGGTGATGTTATTTCTTTTATTGAGTATTTTATTTTGGTAATAAAATTAGAAATTACCATTTTTGGTAAATTTTCACTAATTTCGCATATTCGGCTATATAACCCAGCTTGTGGGTTATTTTCCATTCAGTTGTTGAATAATAAAGATTTCTTATCGTTTCATTTGGTGTTTTTCTTACTTTATTCCTTGTCTTTGTTTATTGATCCCAGTTTGCAGAATAATCGTTATTCTGTCCGGCGTCAGTTGGTAATAGAGAATCAGCATCTTCTTGGGACTAGATTTCATCAGTCAATCATAGTTAGTGTTCGTGGTCGTAGAGAGCAGGTTCCGAATGAGGAAGTCCTACACCGTGATCGTAACGTTCAAGAGGTGACGATTGAAAACTTCGAGAGGTAAATTGCAAAGTTAACTCAGCATCTAACGGTGTAGGATCTCGATGATCACGAACTGGAGGGTCACGAGTCCGATACTAGTTACGAAAACCCGTATCACAACTATGCTCGAGTCTGGGAGCGTCGTGGTCGGGAGGATCATCATGTGGATTTCGGCTTTCGGGTGGATCTACCAGAGTTTTTTGGTACGTTACAGGCTAAAGGTTTTGTTAACTGGCTGAATGAAGTGGAATGTATCTTTTAGTATAAGGAGATTCCATGTCACATCAAAGTAAGGTTAGTTGCCATCAAACTTAAGGAGAGAGCATCTGCATGGTGGAAGTAGTTGAGGCGTTTACGCAGTAGGCAGGGTAAGGTCAAAATCACAGATTGGGAGAAAATGAAGAAGAAGATAAAAGGTCACTTTCTTCCTTTCAGCTATACTCAAACTTTGTTTCAGCGACTTCATTCTTTGAGGCAAGGCACAAGATCGGTTGATGACTACACAGAAGAGTTCTATCAGTTGGTAGCTCAGAATGATTTATCTGAAATGGAATAGAAGATGGTAACGAGATACTTGGAAGGGTTGCGACACTCCATACAGGATGTCCTCAGCCTTCACTCATTGTGGACTGTTTCTGAAGCATACCAGCGCACACTTGTTGTAGAGAAGCAGCAGAATAGGAAACCGGTGACTAGAAGCGAAGGTAGTCAACCATTCGCTCTCAAGCACCTCGTCCTACTCAACAACCACCCTGAGTTAATCCTAGTTCGGGTATTAGATGCTTCGGTGTGGTGAACAGGGACATCGATCAATTGATTGCAGAAAACCAGATAGTCGGACTGGTAAAAATCTCTTTATTGATAAAGAAATTACAAATGAGGTTGAGGGAGTTGGAGAACCTGTATATGATGATGATGAAGAGGAAGACGTACTGTATGGGGACGGTCATGAGACTCTAGTTGTTCGAAGAGTCTGTTGACTCCGAAAGGCTACTCGAGAGATGACTGGTTGAGAACCAACATCTTTTACACAACCTGCACGGTAGCAAATAAGGTTTGTAAACTGATCATTGTAGTGGAAGCTGCGAAAATGTGGTGTTTGAAGAAGCTGTTCGAAAATTGCAGTTGAAGACAAATAGACATCCCAAGCCATATAAATTGTCGTGGTTGAGTAAAGGCAATGTAGTATTAGTTGACAATCGTTGTTTAGTGTCTTTTTCGACCGGCAGAAAAATATTTTGATAATGCATGTTGCGATGTTGTGTCGATGGATGCTTATCACATATTATTGGGATGACCTTGGCAGTATGATCGCAGTGTTATTCATGATGGGCGGAAAAATACGTATTTCCTTAGCATCAAAAGGAATAAAGTTGTATTGGCACCCCGTAGAGAAGAAGTCACTCGTGCCCCGATAGCTAAAAATTCCAACCTGTTTTCTATGTCCAATTTTTTGGGAGAGATTGAGCATGAGGATGTGGTCTATGCTCTTATGCCTCGTGAGAATCATACAACAGACGAGAATTCAGATTTATCGGTAGAAGTACAGCCGATGCTAATGGAGTTCTCTACTTGATGCCTGAAGATCTCCCTCCAAGGTTACCACCTATGAGGGATATTCAACATCAGATTGACCTTGTTCCAGGGTCGAGTCTGCCTAATCAACTGGCTTATCGCCTCAGTCCCAAGAAAGCTGAGGAATTGCAACGACAAGTGGTGGAGTTGTTGGAGAGGGGTTACATTCGTGAGAGCATGAGCCCATGTGCAGTTTCTACTCTACTAGTGTCGAAGAAGGATGGTTCTGGCGTATATGTGTTGATAGTAGAGCAATCAACAGGATTATAGTGAAGTACAGGTATCCGATTCCACGTTTGGATGATATGTTGGATCGGTTGTCCGGTTCTAAGGTCTTCTCAAAAATTGACCTTAAGAGTGGATATCACCAAAGCAGAATACGGCCAGGAAATGAGTGAAATACGTCGTTTAAAATGCGGCATGGTTTGTACGAGTGGATGGTCATACCTTTTGGACTATACAATGCACCCAACACTTTTATGAGGTTTATACATCAGGTATTACAACCTTTCATGGGAAAGTTTGTGGTGGTCTACTTTGATGATATCCTCATCTACAGTCCAACGTGGGTATCTCATTTTGATCACCTTCATGCATTTTTTGATGTGTTGAGGACAGAGTGCCTATTTGTTAATCCGAAAAAGTGTTCTTTCTTCACTACTTCTGTTACCTTTCTGGGTTTTGTTGTGTCTACTGATGGTGTTCATGCAGATCAATCTAAAATAGATGCGATCTTGGAGTGGCCCAAGCCAAAAACCTTGCATGATGTCGGAGCTTCCATGGACTGGCATCCTTCTATCGCTGGTTCATCAAGAACTTCAATACTTTGATTGCCCCAATCACAGAGTGCCTCAAGGGACACTCTTTCTAGTGGTCTGAGGAAGCATAATCCAACATTTAGTTGGTCAAGCAACGGATGACAAAAGCTCCAGTGTTGGCACTTCCAGATTTTGATAAGGTATTTGAGGTAAATTGTGATGCATCTAGAGTGGGCATCGGTGGTGTTTTGAGTCAAGAGGGGTGTCCAGTGGCATTTTTTAGCGAGAAGCTCTCAGGATCAAAGAAGAACTACTCTACCTATGACCTCGAATTATATACCATAGTTCAGTCTTTGAAGCATTGGCATCATTACCTGGTACATAGGGAGTTTATTCTTATCACGGATCATGAGGCCCTGAAGTACATCAATGGTCAACATAAATTGAGTAAATGGCATGCCAAGTGGGTGTCATACTTGCAGGAGTTCACATTTTCACTAAGGCACCAAGCTGGGAGCTTGAATCGTGTTGCAGATGCATTGAGTCGACGAACATCACTTCTCACCACCATGAGCACCAATGTCGTTGGGTTTGAGGTTTTTCCGGATATGTATGTTGGAGACCCTTCCTTCGGGAAGATACTTCAGGAGGTAAATAACAATCAGCGGCATGATTTCGTTTTGCATAATGGGTATCTATTTCGTGGATTGCAGTTATGTGTTCCATATTGTTCACTAAGGCAGCATATTGTTAGTGAACTTCATAACATGGGGCACTTTGGACGAGATAAGACACTAGCATTGGTTTTCTCTACCTATTATTGGCCCAAAGTGAGTAGTGACGTAGCTCATCATGTTGGGCGTTGTTATATGTGCCAGCGGTCAAAGGGGGCTCTTACTAATGCGGGTCTTTACACGCTTTTGCCAGTACCTGAAGCATCTTGAATTGATGTCAGTATGGATTTTGTAATGGGATTGTCCCGTACCCAACGAGTCTCAAATTCTAGTTTTGTCGTGGTTGACAGGTTTTCAAAGATGGCTCATTTCATAGCATGTAGGAAGATAATGGATACTATCCGGATTTTCCATCTTTACTTCAATGAAATTGTGCGTTTGCATGGTGTGCCTCATTCTATTACTTCTGATCATGACACTAAGTTTATTACTCATTTCTGGAAAAGCTTGTGGGTAAAAATGGGGACATGGTTGAATTTTAGCAGTACCTACCATCCCCAAACAGATGGTCAGACCGAAATGGTGAATCGGAGCTTGGGTGATCTGTTGAGGAGTCTGGCAGGAACTAAGCCAAAGCAGTGGGATTTGGCATTACCTCAGGCCGAATTTGCCTATAACAGGTCGAAGAATAGATCCACAGGGATGAGTCCATTTGAAATTGTCTATGGTTGGGTTCCAACTGGGGTACTTGACTTAGCCCCTATTCCCCGTGTGGATCGTATAAATCATAAAGCAGATGAGATAATAGAACAACTTCGAGGAATCCATGAACAAGTGAAGTTAGTCATTCAAGGGAGTAATGCCAAGTACAAGGTTCAGGCTGACAGCCATCGTCGTCAAGTCCTTTTCAAAGTTGATGATTTTATGTGGGCAGTGTTGACTTGTGATTGTTTTCCAGTTGAGGAGTACAATAAACTGAAAGAGTGGAAGATTGGTTATTCTGAGGTTTTACAGAAGATCAACGACAATGCTTACCTACTACGCCTCTCCAGCCATTTGAAGACTTCTGATGTCTTCAATGTGAAACACCTAAACCCTTGTTTTAGGGATCCTGAAGACACCTATGTGAACTCGAGGACGAGTTCTTTCCAACCAGGTGCGACTGATGCAGAAGGATCCGAGTCAGACGAGGCCGAGCTATCTGAAAGTACGTTAATGGTGTTGAGATACCATGAGTTGGCATATCAACGCAAGATTGGCAAATAATTGGCGGTATTTCCTAATTGGGGCTATCTAAGGGTATGTTTCAGTATTTTGGTCATAACTTTTGCTACGGTTGTCAAAATTACGCCCATGACCCCAATTCGAAAAGGCCTTTTCAGCGCGCACGATGTGTTGAAGCCTAATTCAGCTGTTTTCTTTTCCAAATCATCAATTTAAGTTATTTTTTTCCGTTTAAGGTAATATTTCGATTATCTTTTTGACATTGGTGATGTTATTTCTTTTATTGAGTATTTTATTTTGGTAATAAAATTAGAAATTACCATTTTTGGTAAATTTTCACTAATTTCGCATATTCGACTATATAACTCGGCTTATGGGTTATTTTCCGTTCAGTTGTTGAATAATAAAGATTTCTTATTGTTTCCTTTGGTGTTTCTCTTACTTTATTCCCTGTCTTTGTCAATTGATCTCAACCAGTAGAATAATCACTATTCTGTCCGGCGTAGGTTTTCCCTATGCTATTCCTAGATGTGGTGCGATAAGACCATAGCACGCTAGAGAGTTCTTCAGCACATCCTCCCTTAAGAGCATCAAGTTTGACCTTCAGCGTATGCTTGATGATCTTATTAATTGCTTCGACTTGGCTATTAACTTGAAGGTGGTTCGACGCGAAGAAATGATTTCGTATACCAAGTTCTTCACAAAAATTAGCAAAATGAACATTGTCAAATTACTTTCCATTGTCAGTTACGTTGGAATGTGGTATTCCAAATTTGCATACAATGGACTTCTACATGAAGTCGGTGGTTCTTTGCTCGGTGATTTTAGCCAGGGGTTCAGCCTCCACCCGTTTAGTAAAGTAATCTAGTACGATGATCGCAAACTTTGTTCCTCATTTACCAATAGGCATGGGGCTAATTAGATTGACCTCCCACTTGGAGAAAGGCCAAGGTGCAGTTACACTATTTAATTTTCCTGGTTGGAGTTTTATGTTAGGAGCAAATCATTGACATTTATCACATTTCTAACAAATTCCAATGCATCTTTTCTCATTGTGGGCCAAAAATATCCTTGTCAGAATACCTTTTTGAACCAATGAATATCCACCGAAATGATTTCCACACACTCATTCATGTATTTCTTGCAAGGCATAAAGTGTTTCCTCCTCATTCAAGCATCTCAACAATGGCACAAAATATCCTCGTTTATAGAGAACATTGTCAATCAATGTATACCTTGCTGACATCATCCGAAGTTTTCTCACCTCAACGGGATCTTCTGGAGATAATACTGTTTTCATGTATGAATTGATTTTATCCATCCACATAGGCTTGGGATCAATCATCATAGAAACTATCTCCAGTCTTTCGATGGCTGGGTGAGAAATCCTACCTACAGGGATACTATCAAACTCATATATCCTTTCACTTGTTGCCAATCGAGCTAAGGCGTCGGCATGACCATTTAAGTTCGGGGAATTCATTCGACCAGCATAATTTTGAAATTTTTGAACTCTTGCTTGACAACCTGAAGGTAGTTGTTCATCATTTCTTCATTAGCTTTGTAAGCCACGTTGACCTGATTAACCACCAATTGTGAATCATTGTAAACTATCAATTGAGTAACTATCATGTCTTTCGCCATTCTTACCCCTACTATGAGTGCTTCGTATTCAGCCTCATTGTTCGAGTCTTTGAAATCAAATAATAATGAGTCGCAAAATAACTGGTGATTCAGACTAGTTAAGACAACTCATACCCCCGACTGAGTTTCGATAGAAGATCCATCAACGAAGAGTTCCCATGGAATGTCATGAGGCAGTTCTTTCTGTTGGATTTAAACTGAACTCCACAACGAAATCAGCGAGAGCTTAGCCTTTTATGGAGGTGATGTGCTTGTATATTATGTTGAACTGACCCAGCTCTACCGTCCACTTAACCATCCGACCTAAAGTATCAGGCTTTTGTAAAATTTGCCTTAATGAATAATTGGTTAAGATCTCAATTGGGTGTTCTAAAAAGTAGGGTCTCAACTTCCTTAATGCCATAACCATAACATAAACCAGTTTTTTTAAGGGAGAACACTGAAGCTCAACTTCATGAAGAGCTTTGCTTACATAGTAGACATGATGTTGCATTTCTTTTTCTTCCCTAGCCAAAACAGCACTAGCAGCATGTTGAAAGACTGCTAGATACAACATTAGTACTTCTCCTGCCTTTGGTTTTGATTACACTAGCGACTGTACCATTTGTTGTTTTAACTTATCAAAGGCGAGCTGGCATTCAGGGGTCCATTCAAACTTATTTCCTCATCGTAAAACATCGAAGAAAGGTTTGCACTTATCAGTCGACTTTGACATGAAATGGCTGAAGGCCGCTACTTGCCCAGTCAAACTCTGAACCTCTTTAGGCTTTATTGGGGGATACATTTCAATGATGGCCCATATCTTTTCTGGATTTGCTTCGATTCCTCTATGATTCACTAGATAACCCATAAGCTTTCTTGAGCTCACACCAAAAGCACATTTTTGCGGGTTTAGCTTTATCCTGTATTTTCTCAGGATTTCGAACATTTCAACAATATGTTGTCAATGGTTCCTGGCATCTACACTTTTTACTAGCATATCATCGACATATACCTTCATGGTTTTACCAATTTTCTTGGTAAACATAGTATTGACTAGACGTTGTTAGGTAGCCCCAACGTTTTTTAGACCAAAATGTATCATTTTGTAGCAATAAAGACCTTAGTCAGTGATGAAAGCAGTGTGTTCCTGGCAAATGATTCTTGGATCAATCCCTTTCATGTCTGAATGGTTCCAAGCGAAGACATCGAGGTTCTGTTGAATGAACTCAATTATCTGACATCGAAAGGGTGATTTCAGTTTGTGGCCTATTCTGAGTTCTTTTGGTGGGTCGCTTGATCCGACCTCCATTTTATCCAGCTCCTCCATTGGTTCTCATCCTTTTCCACTTACACGTGGGTCTAACGAGCTGAGATTGGATTCGATCAGATATACCATATGGACTTCTAGGAGAACATACATATCATTCTTTGTCGAACAAATCTTTATCCGACATTTCTCAGCAATATCTCTATTTTCCTTAACTTGCCCTATACCATAAGGCATGGAAAATTTGAGAGAGTAGTGGTACATCTATACAATTGCTCTGAGATTGAATAACAGAGGTTGTCCCATAATGGTGTCATAAGGAGAATTAGTTTCAACACTACAAACTCTGTATTTAGTTTGGCGTGGAGTCCCCGACCTCAACAGAGACCTTAATCACCTATTTTGCCTCGATGAGGGCTTGTTGAGTCCCAAAACCACATTTAGGTACGGTTGTAGAAAATTCAATGGGATCTCCATTCATTCCAGTGTGTTAACATAAAGTATGTTGAAAGAGTTTTCTGTATCAAATAAAACTTTGGGAATGATAACTCATGCTATTGGTTTTGAGATTACCATGATTCTAGGATAAGGATATGGATCTACGTTATTTTCTCCAAACAAAAGTTGATCATCTATAGCACTTCTGTGGTGTTTTTTAGTAATACCAATATCAGTGAGGTCGGCAACTATAGGACTTTGTAACCTTACCTTTCATGTTCGCCCATTTCATTATCTTCTCAACATTTAGATTCGGGGGTTAGACAAATCAATGTTGCAAGCCATTGCCTTGACTTGATTTCCACGCAATATACCAACTCCATTTGGAGTTGGGAACTTCGTGCAATAATGATATATCGAGGTGGTGGCTTGTAACTCACGCAGTATGGGTCTCCCTAATATGACATTATAGTTGGAAGGAAGATCGACAACAATAAAATCTGCTAAGATCCTTCTCAAGCAAGGGAGTTCACCTAATTCTACACTCAGAACAATGTGTCCTCGAGCTTCAATGGGATCATTGAAAAACATTTGTAATCTCTTAGAATATGGCCGGAGGTAGCGTTATTGGATTCCCATTTGTTATAAAGTTTGGGAATACAGCACGTTGACCGAACTCCCATTATCGACCAGAGTCCGATGTACATGTACCATTGCGATAGCTATAGTTATTACCAATGCATCACTTTGGTCCTGTAAAATCCCATATGAATCTTCTTTCGAAAATCCAAACCACCCTGAGCATGACACTAGGTCAATTTCAGATTCTAGTAACATCACATTATAAATTTGCCAGATGCAGTCATTGCGTGCTTGTCTACGCATTACTTTTTGGACCCTTCGAGGCATTGATTACCACTTACTAGAGTTCTAATCTTGGGTCGGAGTAAAGGATCTCCAGCTTGAGGAATTGACTGAAGTCGCTGAGTCATTCCTTGTTGATTAGGTTGATGATTGTTGGCTGGATTCGTTGCTTTGGGTTTAGCCACAAACTTTTGTAGATGACCTCGTCAAATTAAGGATTTCACCTATTCTTTTAAATTTCTGCAATTATCAGTGTTATGTCCTATCGTCATGTGGTTTCGACAGTACCACTTTTGATTTTTCCTTACCAAATCCTTTTTTCTGAGGATGGGGTCTACGAAATGTTTCTTTCTTTTTCGCTTGCAAGAAAACTTCCTCTAGGGTGGCATTTAGCGGATGATATTCATAGAATCTATCTGGATAAGGCTTGGGACGACCCTGATCCCTTCTATCTTTTCTTCTTTCATGACTAAAATCTTTATCCACCTTTTTGTCATTTACTTGATGTGAAGACTGTGGGGCACCTTGAGTTCTTCCTGGTCAGATGTTGCTTCCTTAACACTTATATATTTTTCAGCTCGACTTAGGATCTCATGGTACGTCCAAGGTCCGTCCTCGTGTACACACCACCAAAACCTCATTATTGGCCTTAGCCCTGAAAGAACTGACATTAGCGTGACATCATGGAGATCTTCTCAATTTCCATGGACTACTTATTGAATCTGCTAAGGTAACTTTTGAACGATTCAATCTTTCCTTACTTAATGCTCACCAATTGCTCATTGGGTGTGGTTCTCACTTTAGAGCCCATAAATTGGGCCAGAAATGCTGTGGCAAGATCATTCCGATTTTTTATGGATCTTTGATGTAACCGTCTGAACCATCTTTGAGCCTTATCTCTCAAGGTCAATGAAAAAGCACGACCATCATGGCATCTCTTACTCCTTGCAGTTCCATATAGGAAGTGTACTTGTCCAAATGGCTAAAAAGGTCTCCTTCTCCTTCGTACCCAGTCAATTGTGGCATTTTGAGCTTTTCGGGCAAGGGCAATGATATCTTCAGCAAAGGAAGAATGGCATTTAGTGAGAAATTCATCTATGCTTCCTTAGGGATGGCAATTCAAACTGTTAAAATCAAAAATCGTGATTAACCGAACCGAATGGGGCAAAAAAAAAACCAAACCGATGGTGCAATGGGACGGTTATGGTTTTGATTTTAATGAACCGCTTCATTTATGGGCGGGTATGGTATTTAGCGATGGTGCCCCACCCCGAACCGATTACCCGTTAAAAAAATTAATTGGACAATTGAGCTTTCCATTATTTTTTTTCAAAATTAATTGGACAATTTTAACGATTGGGCTTCCCAAAATTTTAGCCCAATTAACATTAGGTAAACTTTAACCCAATAACATAGCCCACTGTCCAGGTAGCCCAATTTTAATATACCATACACGTTAAAACATAGGTTTACAGTCTCCGGACTACACTTCTCCACTCAAAAATTGTATTTTCTGTTCATCAAATCAATGATTAGTTTATTAGAATTTTGTTTGTTTTAATCTGCAGCTGGATGTTTGTTTAATTTTAAAAAGACAGTGGAAGCGCTTCATAAAATTGTGATTTTTTGGCGATGACATGTTGTTCAATTTAATTTTAGTAAATATGTGCATTGAAGAAGAAACCATTCTTGCATTTCCTTAATATATTGATCCAAATCATAAATTAGCATAAATTATTGAATTGTAGTGCAAGTATAGGATATATCTTAACCCTTTCTTATTTGCTTAATTGCTCATATGATACAAGCAAAGAAGAAAGATTTGAATGTTTTTTCAAGGTTTAGGTTAAACACTTTCGATTTTGAAGACGTGCAGAGTTATTATTTTTCCTAGGTTAAGCAGATTAATTTCAAGTACTAATAACTGCATATCCATTTTCATGGCCGAATCAGCGAGTGCCGGCCCTCCGTTCGTTTGACTTAATTATTGTTGATAGTTACAAAATTACAAAGAACTTTTTCTTCGTCTAAAGCAAAGAGAACCTCAAGTAAGTCAGTGTTTAGTAAAAGTGATAGATTTGTGAGTCCACATAGAAATAGGCTTCACTCGAAGACTTTAGAAACTTTAATGTGTGCTCTGATTGGCTTTGGACTGATATTCATGATAAAGAGTTGTGGGGAAGAATGAAGATTGACCTATGCTAGTAAGAGTCTTGACCTATGTTGATAATATTATTCGTTAAATTCGAATTTTGCATTTGGAAGTTGGGATATTGTTTGCTAAATTGGCTTAGTATTGTGTTTTTGTTTTTATTGACTTTTCTTCATAATATTTTTTTTTTCAATTTAAAGATCCGAGTTTGGACTTATAAAAAATAATTTACTTTCGTGGTTATTAACCGAACTGATTTACGTGGTTATGGTGCGGTTATGGTATGACAAAAAATTTGATGGTGTGGTTATGATTTTGGTCGAACCAAACCGTTGCCATCCCTATTCCTTTGTCCTTAGCTTCCAAATCAGCAATGCGTTTTCTCAAGACACTTATTTTAGGCTCGGTTGTTCCATTAATCGTTTAACATGGGGCTCGGTATGTTTACTCAAAGGTGTTAGGGAGTGCTGAGAGCCCAGTCTATCAAATACGCTATTAGCTTTCCTAGCAGCCGACTTTGCTATTATGTGAGAACTCTTGATCTTTTCAGTTCGGCTTTTGGAGGATTCTTCTCCTGAGAACTGGAGAGTCCTTCTGGTGGGAGGTCGTCTGGTTCTCTCCCTGTGTGGAGATTCCACCTCGGTATCTTATGGTGGAGCGTGGATTTAGTTTCGTTCCAACCTGTCAACTATGTATGTATACTTCTCTATGGCTTCCCTCATTATAGTCATTTGAAGGCCGACAGCTTCGTTTTAACCTCATCTTCTTCCTGCATTTTGTGGATTGCTGGTTTGTTCAAAATGAGTGTGAGAATGATTTCTGGACGCTAAAAAATCACGTGGTGATATTTCTTCATGAATTTTATGGAGAGAAATGGTTGTTTTTACAAGCTAGGGTCCTCCTTCTAGCGCCAATTGTTGACGTCGAAAATTGTATGAACAAAATTCAAGTCAACTTCAAATGTAGATAGAACTTTATTAATAGTAATATGCAAATTACAAAATTTAATTGTAAATATTTATTTTTTCTCTTATAGGAGATATTTGAAATATGAAGTGTTTTTCATCCTCTGCCTTTCACTTAATGCTCCACTCCCTCCTTTTATAGGGAAAGATTTACATGTATCCTTCATTTTTCTGTCTTATCAACTATAATACCGAGCTAAGAAAGTACATTACTAGCACGTTCGGATTGGTTAATGAACTCGACATGTCAGGTCATTATGAGTTAACCTTATATGTGGTCTCCAACAATTAATGAGTTACTTAAGAAATGCATCTAAGGCATGTGACTGGTAGATTTGGCAGGCATTGATATAAGACCTTTCATATGTCACTTGTCGATTGATGGTTTGTGCATTGTGTAAGAAATTCGTAATCATTATGTCCCATTAAACCTCAGTAGATATCGCAATCCGAGCTGATCTCAAATATCCGATCTCACATTAGCATAAGTTTAATGCATATAACAAACTATATTTAACGACCTCGAAGGTCGGATGCCAACAACGACAATATATTCCAATTATTTCTTATATTTATCTTATTCTCCATGCCGTATAACTAAATCCATAGTTGGAATGAACAATATAACCTAGTTTTAAGTTTTGACTTTAATTTCTCAATAATCTTGAGTTTAATTGTTTCATGTATTTATTTTATTTCTGTTATTTAATGCTTTAAAATAATTGATCGCTATTTTATTGATTTGTGAGTTTGTAACCAATCGAAAGATAAGTTATATATTTAGATCACGTAGTGAAATTCGACAATTAAATAAAAAGGTGCATACGTGTGTGCACGTGTGTCCACTTTTGTCGTTGTTGATATCTTCAATTGAATTCTGAAGTGATTCAATGCTTTTAGTTAAGGCTTATCATAATTCACATAGAGATATATTGAGTTGACTCAACTAGATATGATTGATTTGAATTCGAGACAAGTAAATTGATTTAATAAGTGACTTCGACAGAATACAACTTCATGAATTGAACTCGAGAGGCAAGATTAATGGAGATAATTATGGTGAAATCGTGAGCCACAATACTTTTCATACGTAAGTTAAACCTTATTTTGTAGATTGGCGCCCTTCTTGATTGCTTTAATAGATTAATAAATTTTAAGTTCTCAATAAAAATTAATTTTAAATTTTTTTACTTGAATAAAAGTTAGGAAGAATTAAATCAATAGTTCGACGGACAGTTCTAGTTGGAACAATAATCTTGTCTCTTTAGGTTTAGGTCCACTTTACTACTTATTTAATCGACATCATACACTTCCGAATAATATCACAACATTAATCATTTTCCTTAACAATCTACTATAAAAACTTTAGAAAATAAATGAAAAACAAATTGTGACCCTAATAAAAAAAGGCCCAAAAATATATCAAAAATATTAAACTAATAATATCAAAACAAACCTTCCATGTCAATGTAAAACGCCTTTTAGTGGACTTTGACATCGTTATTTCCGTTTTAAAAGGACAGAGAGAACAACAATAGATTCTAGAGGTGATGTGGCAAGGAGCCTACTATCACTTGTACAATAACGATTACAAATATAAACTGCATATAGTTATGATAGTGACAAGTCAACACCTGTCAAAAAGTTTATGTATTACCCTTGACCCCTAAATTTTCTATAAGAATAAAGCTATACGACCAGAGGAATTGATAGAAGCCCTAACCTAATTTTGTCATTTTGTGTTAAAATTGTCAAATATACCCTTAGCTCTATATTTTAATTGTTTTCCGCATTTTACCCCTATAATTAGTATCAGAGCCTAGTAACGAAATTGAAGAAAATTTTTAAAATTAAAATAATATATTTTAAAATGAATAGAAAAGATAAAATGATTTTAGAAGAATATATTAATATTTTAACTAATACTAATCGAATTAAATTGCAAGAATTAGCGACAAATTTAAGTACTAAATATAAAACTTTAAGTGAAGAAATACAACAAATAAATAGTTCTCAACAATTAGCAGAAATAAAAAATAAAGGATTACAAATTTTAGTAAATGAATTTTTCGAACATAAAGAAAAAGACGTTATAATAAATCAATTTTCAAAACAATATGATAATTATGTTCAACCTTTAGAAAAAATGGATATTATAAATCAAGATATTTCAACTCATATAAAAAATATAGAATCTAATTTAGAAGTTATAAATGATAATATTAAAATAGGACCAAAAATCATATATAAACAAATTGAATCAAAACTTAAAAAGAATTCTTATATATCAATGGAGCCACCTTTACCGGCTTATGTTATAGAAGAATTAGAAACTAAATTCTATAAAGCAACTGGAGAAGAATTAGAAGTCTACAAACAAAGCTTAGAACAATTAGCTATTCAAACTGAGAATATTTATATGAATGATCCTCCTCCCAAAGAGGAAACTACTGAAATTAATACTCCACCTTTAAATCAACAAGTTGAAACTCAACTGTTAGTTAGAAAGACAAGTAGAACCAATATTACTACAGATTAGACTCAAGTCGAATCTGAAGACTGGAATCTAGAATGGATAAAAGAACATGGAATAACTGAAGAACGAAAATGTTACAATTTTAGAAAAGGACCCAAGATTATATCAACTAAGCCTATACATTTTAGGGATAATAATCCAGTTAAATTATTTACTGAACCAATTCTTACAACAGGAATATGGCTAGATGTTGATGATAGCAATAATAAAAGTGAAATTATTGACTCATGGGCAAAAGCTACTGATTTAGTTGTTGCTTTTCATAAATGGAATACAACTCAAGCTTATAACTTTTAATCACACCTTTAGAGGATATCCAGAGAAGGACTTCTAAAGAAATCAAAAATAAAATTAAATATGGAGAAAAATATATTATTACTATTCATTGTAATGAAAGCTTAGAAGTCGAAAACTTTAAAGAAATTTTAAAATGAATGGAAAATTCATTTAGACACTTACGCTTAGGAGAAGTTATATCAGAAACAAAAATTGACATGATCACTCAAGAAGCCTTACAAGTAGAAAGAGAAATGAAACTATTAAAAATCTGCGATATGTATGAATTAAACGAATATAATAAGAAATTCGAAAAGATATATATCAAAGCATCTAAATCCATAAAAGAATGGAATCTATCAGAAAAAGATGTAAACTAAACAGATATTTTCTTAAACTACATTGGCCATGCGGTCAGAAATTATTTGAAAATTACCAAATTTATTGAAATAAAATGGAATGGGAAGATCCTAACCATAAAACTGATACATTAGGAATGAGAACTTCATTCGCTAAGAGAAAAATATCTGAATGGTGTAAAAAATATGTACCAACACCTATTTAGAAAAGATGGTAAGAAAGCAAGTTTATGCTGTTATGGAGAAATAGCAGCAATACCGCAATTTGGTTGTCACCAACCCTTTAGGAAACTATATTTAAAAGGAAATTTAAGAAGTATCTTAAATCTTGGAAAAAAAAAACAAAGAATTTAAAAGCCATAAGAAATATTTTAAAAAGAAAAAATCTTGAAAAAAGGAATATAATCAAGAGCCTATTTGGTATGGCTTAAAATCCAAATAAAATTGAAAATATGGTCGTTATTGGGTCCCACCCGTCTAATAAAAGTCAACAATAACGGCTATATTTTCAATTTTAATCCGATTTTAATCTCTACCACACACCCTCTCAACATAAGAAATCTCAAAAAAAATCTAAAAAAGAATTCTATAAAAATGTAAATGTTTTACATATAATGAAATATGGCATATATATCACAATTGTCCTAATATGAATAAAAGAGAAAATGTTAAAGCCATTAAGTTAATGGAAGAAATATAATCTAACTCAAACTATGAGATAATTGAAGACTTAGACGAGTTATCTGAAACAGACTCAATCTATGAGCTAGACATAGAAGAAATTGAAGAATCAGAATTGAACAGATTTATATGAATCAAGAAATTATAGACACTATTGAGACTAGCTTAAATAATGAAGAAGAAACTTCACAAACAGTCATATTTGATGAAAAAAGATATGGAGCCATAAAAGAAAAACAAATATTTTTAAAAGATAGAGATATTTTTGTAAGACTAATACTACCTTGATTTAACAAAACAATATACATTGCTAAATATGATGAAGTAACTATTAACATCGAAAATGTTAAAGGCAACACTACTATACCTCTAATAACTAAAGAATGGATTAATAGAGAATTAGCAAAAATAAATAGATCTACTAGAGAAAGATTAAAAAACATAGTGATTGGAGGAATCCAAATAATGATCAAAGGGTATTTTAGAGAATGAATGGATATTCTTATACAAATGTACTTAATGGATAACAGAATATTTCATGATCCTATGGACGCTCTATTAGGAGTTGTCTCTGAAAATCTAGTATATAAGAAAATCATATTATAAGGCCTGAATTTGCTATGTCCTTATTAGACGAAAACTTAAGTATGTAATTAAATCTATATCATATAATTGATAGATTAATTATGCCACCAAGAAGTAAAGCTGCAACTTTATATTGTAAAGCTTTATATGCCTTTACTACTACACACCAAAAAGAAATCAATAAAGTCTCATGAGATTTTATACAAATATATGAAGATTTTAGAGACCTAGCACAATTTACCAAGAATGTTAAATAATAATAACATTTCTTTACCATAAGATATATTACTTGATTTTCATCAGTAATCTAGAAGAATAGATAATAATGTAGGAAATCAAGGATTAGTTACCTTGAATACCACTGGACAACTTATAGCCAGAATGCCTAGTAGAAGGATAGAAAGAAGTATTAGTACTAGAAAACTCTCAAACTCTAGCAGAATATCTAGAAACTACCCAACAATGCCTAGAAATAGCATTGATATTGACCTTAGAAAATGTGAGGAAGATAATTTCCTAATTTTAACAGAATATGTAAATAATAAAAATAACTACGAATAAATTATAGCCCTTGTTAATACAGGAGCAAATACTAGTCATATTAGAGCAGACTTAGTTGATCATTTACTAGAAGAAAAATTACCGCAAGGAATAACTCTTACGGATTATCGTGGAATTAAATATGAAATTAACATTTGTTAATTTAGAACTAAGTTTCACAGATATAAAAGGAGAACAATTTAAACTAAATCTTAAAATTCATAAAGATTATAGAAAGGGAAAAGATATTAGTCCAATATTATTGGGAAGGAACTTTCTTGAGAAAGTCTCACCATTCTATATCCAAAAGAATACTTTACAAATAACTATAGAAGGAAGACAAAAAATGATTACTAGAGTTAATAAAAACAAAGAACCAATCTATATGATACAAGAAATTAGATCAATCAAAACTAGCATACTTAGTCCATATATTGAGATAACTCTCAATTTACCAAATTACTGTATGATAAAATTTAATGTTATACTTGATATTGGATCAGGTATTTGCCTATGCAAAAGATATGTGTTCTCAGAACATTACTATAAAAGATACTTTAAGAAAACAATTTATGGACAAACAACCAGTGATATTATAGAAATCTATAGAGACTTTGTAGAAAATGTTCCTATAATCATAGGAAATAGAGAATGTTTTATACCTCGAATATATGCAACAGATAAAATCGGATGTGATGTCCTTTTAGGAGAAAATTTTATCTATACATATAGCCTTTTTACACAATATAAAGATAATTTTGAATTTACCACACCTTGTAATCACAAAATTAAAACACCAAAAATCTATAAAGCTATTGGAATTGCACATCAACCAATTCACCATAAACCCAGACATCAGAGTTATGCAGGTAATCATGGTGGATGTTATATATAAATTAATCAAAAACAAAAAAAAATCAAGTATTAGGAATTAGCAATTTAGAAGAAGAATTAGAAAGTATTAAATTAGAACTAAAAGAATGTTATCATGAACACCCCTTAGCTAAATGAGATAAAGATAAACATATGGCAACCATTGAACTAAAAGACACAGATGCTAAAATTTCAGGAAAATAATTTCCTTAGAGCGAAGAAAATAAAAAGGAATTTGAAATACAGATTAAAGAACTCTTACAATTAGGAGTAATAAGATAATCAACCAGTCCATATAATAGTCCAACATTTATGGTTAGAAGTCATAGTGAAATTAAAAGGGAAAAAGTTAGAATGGTAATTGATTATAGAGATTTAAACTCTAAAACTGTACCAAATAGCTATAAACTACCAATAAAAGAATTGTTAATTAAACAAATATAAGGAAATAAAATATATTCTAAATTTGATTGTAAATCTGGATATTAGCAAATAAAACTAGACGAAACATCAAAACTTTTAACTAGTTTTATTACCCCTAATCCATTAGGACAATTCGAATGAAATGTTATATCATTTGAATTAATAAATGCACCAACAATATTTCAACAGGGAATGAAAAAGATTATTAGACCAATAAAGAACTTCTACATTTTTTATGTAGATGATATTCTTATTTATAATAAGAATCTAAAAGAGCATATTGAACATCTTAAGAAATTCAACTATATTGCTAGAAAGTATGGATTAGCCTTATCAGAAAGAAAAGCAGAAATCGCTAAGACTGAAATTGAATTTTTAGGATATATTGAAAAAAAAAATACTTCAACAACCTCATATTGGGAAAAAGATTATAGAATTTTCAGAAAAAATTAAAGATAAAAAAAAGAGCTACAAATCTTTATCGGATTATTAAATTATTTGGAAAATTTTATTAAAAATTGTGCAAAATACAAAGTTCACTTTACCGAGAAACTCAAAAAAGAAGTTGAATGGGAATAGACACAAGAAGAAATGATAAATAAAATTAAGAGAATATGTGAAAATCTACTAGAACTAAATATTTCAAATGATGATGATTTCTTTATTTTAGAAACTGATGTATCTCTATTACATTGGGGAGCAATCCTAAAAAAATCATAAAGAATTTCTTTGTAATCCATTATATAAATGCTCAGAAGAGCTTGTTGCTTATACTTCAGGCACATTCAAAAATGTCGAAACCAGGTATGATATCAATCGTAAAGAATGTTTAGCCGTTAAAAAAGGCGTAGCAAAATTTGTACCTTATTTGCTACCTAAGATATTTTTTATTAGAACATATAATACTCAGGTAAAACCATTGTTAACAAATAAACTTGGAACAAGTGCAGCCGAAAGGCCACTTATTAGGATACAAATGTGGTTTGCACCATTTAAATTTGATATTGTCCATATTAAAGGAAAAAATAATTTTATACCAGATTTTTTAACCAGGAATGGAGCAAATCATGAAGGAGCTAGATGTATTGAAGTTCGAGATGAACATAAACATTGTTGTAATAGAATCCAATATAACTTTGATGGAAATGACTGCTGCTAAGCCAATATCTGAGAAAGCCAATCAGGCTATATTATCTGAAGGCCCTAGTGCCAATAAATTTGAAGGCCCTGGCACCAGTATTGAAAAAGAAGCATTAATGCTTCATAAATTATCAGTCAATGAGAATACTACTTTGTCTCCTTCACATGAGAGAAAATTTACAAATAACAATATCTCAATACAAGAGCTTGATTGCTCAAATATTATCAAGGCCTGTAACACCCCTGGTGTTATGGATATCAAAAATAAAAATGATTTTATTCTTGCATATGTATTGTTTAATCTAGCCTGCTGCTGGTTTACCAGTATTGGAGGATGGATGAAAACTCTAACATATGGAACATATAACAAAGTTAATCTTTATCCAGGAGCCCCAACTTATAAGGCTCGTGCTCTCTATGAAATGGGAAATATAATTTGTATTTACCCATCTGAATCCTTAAAAGAAATTTCTATGTTACCAAGAGAAGCGGATCGAGCTATTGAAAGATATTATCAAGTTCTTAAACATAAGAACATATACATCATATTTTTCTCTATTAGTCTCGAATGGGATAATGAAGAAGATAGGCTGCTGCCAGTTAGCCATGTCATAAGGATTGCCACTACTTCTAAGTATCTTCAACCTGAGAAGAGTGAAATCCATTAAACTACATCAGAAGATGTCATTAACATGACAGCCTTCTGTAGAGCCAAAGGATACAAGGAGCAGTTTGAGCATATTCAGAAAATTATTGAAGAAAAACAGAAAATATGGGTGTATAAGTCACAAGACCACCTGATTTACAGCAAGATTGTGGTACCCACTAAGCAAGAAGATTGGCACTATCTTGATATATGGTGTGATCATATTTTTGGAGGAAACGCTAGTGAAACACATAAGACTAAAAATGAGCTGTGTAAACAGTTTTGGCGTTATCCAAATCATAATTGCGAGTGTTGTAGCAATGAAGAAAATGGCTCACCAATTTCACTAGATCCAGAGGAATTTTCGGATGAGTGATTTGAGTCTCATATGGAAAAGTAGAGGACCCCCTTTATCACTACTTTATCATAATCACTTTGATAAAGAAAAACCGTGAAGTTTCACCTCAATAATTCTCCATATTAAGACAAAGAACTTTAGGCCACAGTAAGATTCTCATTATCTTATACAGTAACATAACAATAATGAAGGATAGCTGGCAAACTTTTCGAGTCTATAAATTGAAGATTAATTCTCAGAAGAAGGCATCCAATCCTTAAGCAAAAACTTACAAATCTTGTAACAAATTTTAGTTTCTCTCTTTTGTTTGAATATTGTAATAAGGTAATCTCTATGGAGTTCTAATCTCTTTAAAGAAAGTACCAAGAGTGTAGCCAAAGTATGTATGTATACTCTCATGTAAGAGATATTAGTATGATGTGTTTATGAAATCAAAGTTGTTTGAAGACACTGTCTTTTTATCCTTATTATATTATCAAAAGCTCTTATCTTACTTATACTCCAACAGTGAAAACCTTGATGGTTAGTACAAGTATCTTGTTGCCGTGTGTATTCGTTTTATGCGTTGTTAGATAAAGTCTTGAGAACCCTGTTACCATTCAATGTGATGTTTTAACTAGGAGCTGAAAGGAAAACTGTGATTTCGTGTGATCCATTGTGAGATATGCAAAAGAGTCAGAGAGAAAATCAATAGGTGTGCGGAAGCCGTGTTGGACCATAACCCACTTTCTTAAACTCAAATAACACCGATTACTTATATCTGAGTATACTAACATATGGGAGCAAGCTCGAGGGAAATTTCGTTGATATTATTCTGCAATTACCTTCTGCTTCAATACTATAAGATCTTTCTTATTTATGTCAGTTACTTGCATCAATATTTATACTCCTGCTATTTATTACGTTTTAGTTAATTGCATTTAAAAATTAGAAATTAACTGTGAAAAAAAAGGAGAAAAAATTAAATCATATTATGCTGTGCTTGATTATTTTCTAAAAAATAATAAAGATATACTTGTGCCTATAAAAGAAAATATAATCAGAATTAATAAATTAGAAAATTAAAACATTAACCAATTGATTTGATAAAAGATATATAGATAAATACGAGCATAATTGGCTTTTCCATTTGATATGAGAAATAAATCAAATTTATCCTATATTAGGAATGGAAAACCTTGATTTGACTAAAGAATAGAGGAATGATATTTATGTCTTTTTAAACAGAGAATGTCATCCAAGGTGTCAACCAAGATGGTACTGTAGCATGATTGTTTCTATAAATACCCAAAACTTGTCAAATACAAGGAATGGAATTTTTAAATGCTAGTCAAAACACTGTCCATTTATTTTTCCCACACTTAAAGAAAGAAAGTATGTTTGAAAACTAATTTGATTGTCAAAAGTACAAATGATCGCCTGACCACCCCAGAATAACGGCCTTTACATTATAGTGGTGTCCAAGTGTAGGGGTTTCATGGATGGTGACAAGGGATTTGTTGGCGACTGGTCATTTACATCTGAAGGTAAGCAAATATGACTGTCAATGGATTGAATTTTGATTCGAATTCGATGAAATTAATGGGAGGTGGATTTAGGGTCTCAATCCGATAACCTGATTAAGATTCGAATTCAATAACTCGTTAACTAAATGGAACAAATATGGACATTGAACGTTACATTCCACCCTAATGTCATTATTCTAAAAATAGTGATGAGGTTTTCATTATTCACAAATCAAATATTTCATATTTAAATATTAATTATACAATTTTCATCGGAAATCCTAATCAATTTCCTTAAACCCTCAACGTCACTTTTCCTTTCCCTCTTTCTCTCTTCTCAATTTCTCCACCTTCTCCAACCCCAACTATTCGGCACCACACCCACTTCCTCATCCGGCATTGGAACCACCACTCATTCGGTGGCGACAAGGCGATGGCGCATCAATGCATCACTGCGGGAGCACCGCTACGTGCAGCGAGACGACGCTACTGTTGCCAAAGCTGCGCAATGTTGCCTCAGAGTTTTGGTTGCGCGCAACAATGTCTTGTTGCTGACATCATATTTTTGGAGTTTTTTTGTTTTTTTATTCGATCTACTGTGGGTGGTGTGCAGTTCTTTTTCCCCCTATTTTTTTGTTAGATGACCTATACTTGGCAGTGGTTGGCGACGGTGGTGGTGGTTGCAACGGGTGGTTTGTGTGTGAGATGGCATGGGTGACGCGATCTGGTGGTTGTTTTGGTGGTGAGTTTATGTTACTGTGATGGTGGTTTTGCGTTGCTATGGTGTGTTGTGGCTGCTGTAGTAGTGGTTTTTGCGCGGTCTGATGGTAGTGATGGTGACGGTGACGGTGACGGCGAATGTGATGACGATGACGATGGTGGTCTCATGGTCGTTGCAGTGGTCGTGTATGGGATGAGTTAGAGAGGAGTGGTGTTTGTGACCAATTATTTATTTAATTGTGATCAATAATTGATTAATTTGTGACAAATAAATAGTATGTGACTTAAAAATTGTGATTGTGATTCACAATTTATTAAGTTGTGACCAATAAATGAATTATGACCAATTAACTTGATAATTTGCAACGAATAAATGAGTTATGACCAATAAAAGTTTTGATTCTGTAATTGATGAATAATTCGTGATTTGTAAAATTTGTGATTTGTGTTATTCATTGACCTATAAAAATTTTGATTTGTTATTTTGAAATAATCTGTGACATATAAACATTTTTATTGTGACCGAGAAAAATAATTTGTGATCAAATTGTATAAAATTGTGAAGTTAATATATTTAATTAATAAAATAAATGTTTTATAATTTAGTTTATAAATAAAATTTTAAAAAAATGAATTTTGAAATTTTAAACTTTGTTTATTAGTTTTGAAATGTCGCATACTTAATCCCCTATATAAGAATTTTTCTTATATGGACATAGGTCAATTCGATTTGTTATAATATTTTAATATATTTTATATATTACCACATTATTTATTACACGTGATTTTTTATTTTTTTATTTGTATTATACTTTATGACTTCTAATGAAGAATGACAAACCTTTCAAATTCCAATATAACATTAATATTTATTATAATGAATTTTGTATTGAGGTTGAGAATCTCCTCTTTCTAAAATATTTTGGATTTGATATCTAATAACATAGCAAATCGAATATAAATTTAACAATTAAATATTCGTTGAATTATCGTGTCAGATTCATGAATTATTCTTATCAGATCGGATCGAATATAGACAAATCTAGTTCATATCCAATCCATTTACAAAGCTATCAACAGCCAACAAGCGGTGTGTTGCATGTCGTCGTTCATAATGGAGATGTGGGGTTGTAAGTGAAGAAGAGAATGAGATAATGTTAATTATGTTTTATTTTTTATTTGTACCTTTTATGTTTATTTTTATTATTTATTTAAGTTTTTCGAGTTAAATATAAAGGTAAATAAGTATTTTTTGACAAATTTTTGGCTTGTTAAATTAAGGTTAAAATCGTGTATCAGGGACTTAAATGCTACAGAAATGAAATTTTGGAGACGTAAATGCTCATTATTAAAGATTGGAGATTTTTCTCAAGATTTATGTCCAAATTTAGAGTTTGGAGAACAAATTCCACAAGCACTAATATTAGGGACTAATGTTGCAATTTTCCTTTGATTTTAAAGGCCGGTTCAAACTGGCCCACTATCTCTAACCAAAATGGACCTTCTCAGTTGAAAGGCCCAGATCCTTCTCGAACACAAATTTTGACGGGTGGTGTACTTGTACAGCCTTCTCCAGCAAGAAATTGGAAAATTGATTCATATATAATTCTCAGATACCCTCGAAGCTTGATTCAACCAACCTGAAATCCCTCAAGATTAATTTGTGATCACTGAAAGGAAGAAAACATAGATGGATTTTGAACTGAGAAGAGCCAGCGAGAAGCTGGAGAGAGAGCAGAGAGAAAGGAAAGAGAGGGCCAAATTGAAATTGGAGAGAGAGAAGCGAGCCAAACAAGAAGCCGTTCACCACCGCGAAGCAATCGAAGCCGTTCAGCGTGCTCGTCGCATTGAAGCCGCTGAAGCCCAAGCCAAGGTCCGTTTTTAATTTCCCCTTTTTTTGGTTAATGAATGGTTCTTTTTCGATCTAATCTTAAATTGATTGATATTTCATCTAATCTCGAAGTTTGGCACTATCCATTAATATCACAGCTCTTATCATTTTGTTAATTTCGTGAATTTTGTGAAAAAAATTGCCTTCTAGCTTTATGGGAATGGCTTTGAAATTAACTTTTTTTGGATACTCTAAAACCTCACGTTAATACTAGAGATTGTTTGATCGTGAAAAATTGATGGATCTGGACTATACAATTTGTCATTGATAGTAAGTTTTAAGGGTGTGCTTGAGCCCCATTATCTTGGTATAATGTATTTTGGAATAGTAGATTGACGGCGAATGTGGTTGAAAAAGAAGGAAAAGTTATTGATGTGATGAAAAATATTATTTTATTGAAGAATGTGCATTTGAAAATGAGAATTAAAATTTTAATGTATATCGAATAGGGGCTAAATTACATCCCTCTGCTGCTTACGTTAGTTGAAAGATTGTGCTCATCACAATTTCTAACTAATCCTTGTACAAAACCCTATCCACCTTCATGGTAAGTATGAATTTTATTCACTAAACTTCTGCTCCTTTTTGTAAGTTATTAGGTGAGGAGATTCTATGTTTATCAAGCAGGTGTTATATGACACCCAATCATAAGCTTTCTCAAAGTCAATATTATTGTTACCTCCATCGTTTTGATATTCTCAAAGCCAATATCTCCGTATACGTTTTTATATTGGGAGGCGCAAGTTATCTTTCCTGAAATGTCAATATAGATATACCCTAGGAAAGATCTTGCTTGGTTAAGGATTACCCAAAATAACACATTTATGTCTTCCAAAATGGTTACTTTCTTGCCTTATCCTAACCCTATTCGCAACACTTACGTGCTAATCAGAGTTATCAGCTCTTTACTCTTCTTTTAAAAGAAGACTTAACTAACATAACCTTATTATGGATTAATTTATCTTCGGCGGTTTCTTCTTTTAGACCATATTCAGCGAGTAACTGTACTCCATCTCTAGGCACGCCAAAGTTACCCATCACTTATCGGGGGTACTCTCAGCTTATTTTTGCTCACTTTTCTCTACAAGACATTTCTATCCTAACTATGATCAAAATAAGAATACTTTCTTTGAATTGTACGGCATTTAAGTAATGTAGCTTAACATTTGTATTTCAAGAATACAAAGAAATTTTGGACTTTCAAACTAAATAAAATAAGAAGAAGATGATGGAAATTTTTTCAAGTTCATTTAAGTTTTGTTTTCATTTTTGTGCATGGGAACTTGCATTTTATATTTTCAGTTTTAGTTTTCTCCGTGTCTCAGTTTGTTTTCTTATGCATATTTTGATGTCTCCACTGTTCACGTATGTTCGCATTTTCCTTTTATTCGTGACTCCCAAATACTGAAGTCGCTCAACTTTTATGTGGACTCGGATCCGCACCTCTTGGCTTGAAGACAAGTGTCTTACCTTTGAGATTCCATGATTACCTCTTACTATCCCTCTGTTTCAAAATGAATCAGTTTGTGTTGTCTTGGACTTTATTCAAGAGTGATAGTTCATATTATATAATTAATCTATGCACGAAAATTTCTATATGATTTTAGATTCAAATCAATGCTGCAATTTAGGAAGTTGCTAGAGTTGAGATCTCAAATAAACCAACGTAAGACGTTTCTCCTAAAAATCATCCAATGGGACAGATTGTCAAGCTTAATACTTAATATTCTTCAATAGATTTTGATTTTAGTTTACGATCCTTTCGATTTTGTACAGTATATTATTTTTTATATTCACGTTGCTACAGTAGGTTTTTTATTCTAGCTTCCAAACATTGACTTGACGAAGATTCATTTTGAATGTCTTTCCCAGATAAATCAACAACTGGAAGAAGATTTGAATGCTGGTCGTGGAGTCATTTTTTCTCGTACTTTGGAAGCTGTACCTTATCAGGGTAGTGGAGATAAGATCAAACTGCCACCTTCTTCTTTTGTGGAGTTGTCTGAACAAGGAGCTTTCGACAAAGGACCATTGCATTTCTCTCTGTCCTTGGTTCACGCTGAGGGTGCTGGAGAAGAACAGTACAGGATGACACATGCTGGTGTAATGGAGTTCACTGCAGAGGAAGGTTTTGTAGCGCTTCCTCCACACAGTTGGAGTAACTTATTCCCTGCAGGAACTCTCAAGTCTTCCATGGTGGAAGTACGTTATGTTTGGCTGCCAAAAGGAACTTATGCTAAACTTCAGTCAGATGAAATTGGTTTTTCTGACATTCCCAATCACAAAGCAGTCCTGGAAACAAGCCTTCGCCAACATGCAACTCTTTCGGAAGGTGATGTGCTCACAGTCAATCATGGTGCCCTAACATATCATCTACGTGTTCTTCAGTTGAAACCCTCTTCAAGCGTATCTGTTCTAGAAACAGATATTGAAGTTGACGTTATGGGTCCCGAGTCCGCAGAAAAAACAAACCATCATGTGCTGACACCTCTCATCTTTGGGAAGCTGGAATCTGGAGTGGTTGATGAAGGAAACTACTCGTACTATAAGTTCTCAATTGATGATGATACTTGGAAAATAATTTCTTTGGCGGATGCCAAAATTGAAATTAAGCTAGAGTCACAGATGCAAGATGGAGATACTGATCTGTATGTTTCTAGGCATCCACTTTTGTTCCCAACACGCCACCAGCACGTCTGGTCTTCCCATGATATGGGTCCAAAGGCTTTGATACTTGGCATGGAGGATAAGAACTTCGGACCAGGTAGTTACAGTGTTGGTATATATGGCTTTAAAGGGACATCCAAATTCATGGTTTCAGTAACTATTCGAGATAAGCCGAGGGAGAAGGTGGGTCAGAATGCTGCATCTTCTTCGTCATCTATGGAGGTAGATACTGTCGAATGCAGAAATTGTAAGCGTAATATTCCTTCCAGGACCATAGCACTTCATGAAGCCTATTGTAGCAGACATAATGTCATCTGTCAGCATCCTGGTTGTGGGATTGTTCTTAAGATTGAGGATGCCAAAAGCCATGTGCACTGTGGAAAATGTGGACAGGCTTTCCATGAGGTAGAGATTGAGAAGCACGTCAAAGTTTTTCATGAGCCACTTCATTGCCCATGTGGAATTGTCCTCGAGAAAGAACAGATGGTAATGATTATGCTTTTCTGTATCTCTTTTTGCATTCTTGCCAACCTTGTCATGTGATGCGTAGTTTGTTAAAATCTGATAATTCCTCGAACTTCTCCATTCAAATTTTTTATTACTTATTGTGCTGTTAGATCGATGGCTCAGTTTTTGGATACGTTATGGAAGTCGTGTAAAGGGAATCCGGGGGAAATTTTGAATGGCACAACACTTGTGCTGGTAAATTGATGGGCCGGTTAATATTATCCTCTTCAGGGCAGCTTTTAGGACACGAATTACAGCTATATTTCATTTCCCCTTTACCCAAGTTTCTTATAATCAAATATTCTTATTTCTTTAACAGGTGCAGCACCAGTCTTCAGATTGCCCATTGCGTCTTATTACATGTCGATTCTGTGGAGATATGGTTGAAGCTGGGACTTGTGCTGCTGATGCACGGGACAGGCTAAGGGGTTACTCAGAGCATGAGAGTGCGTGTGGATCGAGAACTGCTCCTTGTGATTCATGTGGGCGTTCTGTGATGTTAAAGGACATGGATATGCACCAAATTGCTGTTCATCAGAGGAACTAATCCTCGAGATATTATTTTGAACGGCGATTTAGGCTCTATTTGTACATCTATAGTGCGTCCGATTGCATTGAGCCATGTTTTATGCGTAAAATGTGACCTACCATGGTTACTTGTATCGAAATTTGAGTGCTTGTCCAAAAATCATTAGGAAAATGTTCGAGTGTCCCATTCATTAATATTAAATAGAATCCCCTAACATTATCATTTGAATGCAAGATTTGCACGAAGTTCTTGTAAATTTCAGTGTTCAATTTCAAATAGTGAACGGTATTCACCAGTTCAGTTTTATATTTTTCCCTGATATAAACTCGTTTTGCATACATTTCTTTTTTCTAGTGAAAATGATTTATTTTACAATGTATGGTGAAGGAAAAGTAGTGGGATCACTAGAACGTGTTGAAAATAATTTTGAGAAAACTTCGTCTAATAAACTATAAATATATTCTTTACTTTTGGATGCATAATTTTTGTTCGAGTCTGAAAAGTTGCGTAAAAGCGAATTGAAGAGGTGTATAAGAGCTTTCTTATTCACGAGTCTTATTGAGGTTATAATTTCAATCTATGTAGCGCTAATGTGACAATAAATATAAGTACAATTAAATGAGTCATTTAATTTACATTTCATTTACATATAACTTAACATTACATAGATTGCGTTATAACCTAGTGTGGCTAAATATCATTATTACGTAAATTTTACGATTAAAAAATTAACAATTCAATACTCAATCACAGCGTGACTAGTCAGCAAGTGAAACCTCTTGCGCTGATAGATGAGCGAGTTTCACTCATTATATTAATGCTACTTAATTTTGATATTTCCTTTGATTCTTAGGGTCCGTTTGATTGCAAATGTGGAAAATTGGTGGAAAAAAAATAAATTCTAGGGAATTGAATTACCTAGAAATTATTTTACTAGAAATTGTAATTAATTGTATTTGATTGGTATAATTTTTCACCTGAAAAATGTTGAAAGTTTGGTGTCCGTTTGACTTTGTTTTTCATGAAAAGTGATGATTTTTTTTACCATTGGGTCTAGAATTTGTTTCGCTTGCCAAAAAAAATAAAAAAATCATACCGAATATCATTCGTTTGACTTTGTTTTGCATGAAAATTGTTAACAAAAGTGATATTTTTTTAACATTAGGTCTAGAATTTTTCTCAATTGCCAAAAAAAAAAATGAAAAATGAAAACCCACCTAAAAGGTGGGAAAATCAATTTCAACCAAAACAAGGAAAATGTGCACATGTAAGATAAAGTGAGAAAAAAGTTTTCAGGTAAAATTTTTGCAATCAAACAAGTAAAAAGTAGCCATAGAAAATCAATGGTATCAAACACGGCCTTAGAGTTAAAACGTTTTGATTTGTGTTTTTCGTGTTAGTTTATACATTAGGTGAATTGGTATGAACGGTGCAAAATGTGGAGAAAAAGGTGATGTTGGCATGAATCAATAAGAAGTTAATGTTGATTTGGTGAAACTTGATTATTGGAAGTGAAAATGAAAGAATACGTGAATAATGACCAATAAAGGTGAAATCCAAAGTTTGAAGACTCAATTGAAACTTCTCAATAGTTGATTCGAACTATAAAATGATAATTGAATATTGTTAAGGGTTAATCGAATACAAAAAGTAAACAAATAATGAAATATGATAAAAATATTTTCACATATAAATTTTTAGCCGCACAAGTATTTTCAAGATTTTTAGGATACTTGATGATTGGAATTGAAATACAGGAATATTTTTTGCTCGGCACTCGAGAGATGGAGTAAAATTACATTAGGGTTCTTATAAAATTAGAAAAATCGATTTGAAACAATTATATAATTAAGAAACATATTTGATTGTTAGGTGGAATCAAAAGCATATGCTTTCTCCTATCGATATGTTTTTCAAACTTGCATTGATATCATTGAATTTGTCACCATATCTATCATTAGATTAGTTTAAAACCATTGATCTCATAATTTGATTGTCTAGATAAAATAGAGGCTACATAATTATAGTATTTAATAATAAATTAAATTTCAATCCCTATGGGCCTGTTTTTCGTGCTTGATATTTATACTACAAAATTTGACACTTTACACTTACGACATATTTATGTTACAGAAAACGCGCAACACTTATCAGATTAATTTGTATTAAGGCATAGAAATTGGGTGTCTACCCAGATACTTCAATATCTAAAATCATCCATTACACTTTGGATATTCATAAATAAAACCATTCGGGTTCACGGTTCCGATTTCTGATTCTACACATAATACTTTTATCAGAACTCATGAGCTGACAATACAAATTATATTTCCAATATCCAGTAGAAATAGAAGGATAAAATGCCATCAAATATATAGTTTAACGGCTTCTTAATCAACGTCAAACATGCCACCAAAAAAGCATCCAACGTATATAATAGAATTCAATTTCGACTATAACTCTGTTTGGAGAAGAAGATGGCAACGAAAGCTTTGGAATTGTGATTATCACAAATGAAATGTTTTGGTATAATCAACGAAAAAAATTAAAGGATACAAGGGCATAATAAAAACTTCTCATTTCTGACGTGATAAGAGAACCTTATTTATGATATCGGAAAGGATAGTGTGGTGGGCGAACAAATGCTTGGAATTTTACTTTGTGGTGTGCGGAGTAATACTAATATGGCACTAATAAAATAGAGGTAGTGCGCTTGACTATATTTTTATCAAAAAGGGGTTGCTTGACTCAGACGTGATCTTGTGTTCACAATGGGCACAATAAATACTTTTCACTGCTGATTTGACACTCTTTTATTATTGTCATCAGTGCCCACCAACCACACTACCGTCTCCAATCATGGATGGCTTCATCACCTTTAACTTCTGTTTGATTTAGTTAAAAATCAAAATTTTATTAAATTTTAATGAAATGTGTAATTGAAAATTTGATAAAAATTATGAATCTCATTAAATAGGTGTTTAAAATAATTTTTTTAAAAAACTAGTAAGACGCACGTGACACGGTTTAGTTGAGCATGCAATAGCGTAGATATAGAAAAAAAAAGATATTTGTATTAGTATTTAAAACATTTGATATACTAAGATAAAACTTTAAATAATAATGTAATGTGTAAACAAATGGTGATTTCTACGTTCAAAGTCTTAATTTCATACACCATCACAGTTAAGTTACAAGCTACGGAAGTATCATGAAGGTAGATCATATAAAATATGGCTAGCCCTTGAAAACCATAATTCCGCCAAAGCAAAAGGAATGCAATGAAATTGTAGATAACATGTAGCTTTGCTTCCTTTGTCTGAGCATGAGCATTAAATATCTCTATTATGAGACCTACACAATTCAATACATGTTTACCTAGGCCATCTATGAGATAATGTATACAAGAAATGGAAAGTTCATAACAAAGAAGGTATAAGATCTTGAAATTGTTCACGAAAAGCAACCAATATAGCAAACTTGCCTCCAAATTCCGCTGTTGAATTGTGAGAATAGTATTCACAAAAATAGCATCCACTTCCTCCTATAAATAGAGTAAAAAATCAGAGCACAAATCTTTTTTATTGAAAATAGATAAGCCATATCAGCATATATGACTTCCATCATGATGGTCCCTATAAATGCCATTGAATTGTATTTCAGTCTTCGAGACATGATCCAAATTAGTCTATTTTGAATTCCACAAGCTAAAGAGGCAGATCCCGTAGCCGTTATTGAGAGATTTTTCACTTCTCACTCGTAGACTTACTATTAATAATTCAACAAGAATAACCGCAACTGCTGAGCTCAATATCATAATGTCTTATTATCTAATCCAGTTATATGCTTTTAGTTTCATGCAGATTATTATTTTTCATTGGATTTCCTTTTCTATTGTTCTTATTCCAAATTTTTTCATACTTGACATAGACAGACACATGTTTCTCAATAAAGCTAAATTTGTAGACATGCATTCATCAAACTGAGCTAGAATTTTAACTAATTTACATCTTAATTGTAAAAAATATCTAAACAGAACAATGTTGGTTACGAGTAGGATCTTATTGGAAACTGCAAAATAATAATCATTTCGAAATACAAATTGGGATTACCTTTCCAAACTGGAAAAAAAAATCAAATACAATTCAAGAAAATCAAAATAAAATCAAAGACCCATCGTAGTACTGGCCATTGATATCCTCTTTATAATAGAAAATGATCATAAAACTTACGGTATCGGCATAGCTAATAAACATTCTAGGGGAAAAATTGGAATGACGTCAAATTATTAAAAAACATATAGAGAAGGATAATTTCATTTGACAAGTAGCATAACATATGATAGTAAATGTTAGTTTAAAAATTAACTTTCAGAGATGAATGCTTATTGGAGTATATATTTTGAGCATCTAAAGTATTCATCACTAAATTTAGAAGAAAGACTCTCTTGAAATCCAATCATGGATTAAAAGAGCAATTAAATATTTTTACAGGAAACATCTTCTTGGTTTGAGATGCAACGTTCACTATTTAGTTTTGTAAATATAAATAGAACTTTCAAGTTTGAGCATGCTATCAATCATAAACTGCACCTCAAATAAATTGAGGTCTTAGATTCAATTGTGTCAAAAGCAATTTAAGATATGTAAATATCATATACATTATTCAAAAAACCATTTTCAAATCAAATGAAAGAAATATTAACCAATTCTTTTGCTCATAGGTAAATATTAGGGGATTGCCAGAATACTAATCAAGGACAAAAGATTAAAATTGACAAAACAAATGTAAAAAAAAAAAAAAAAATTATCCTAAACTCCAATTGCCTTTGAGCATATTTGCAGTCCATGTTTTTCTCACTTTCAAGGAGGCCAAATGTATTGCATGCTATCTATAGAGACTAACCTCTTTTGGTGTGATTGTGTTCACGAGCAAACTAGAAAAGTCGTTCAAATTGCTGCATTTATGAAATTAATAGAAAAACGCATGTATGAAGTCAACCGACAACAAAACTACAAGACAAAATCGAACAAATATCCAAAAGCATAGTGATATTCCGACCCTGTCCAAATGCGTCAAAAATTTCTTTGACACATTCTTTCAATTTCTTATTCATATCTTTTAATATCACAAAAATATTGCAAGGATTAGATTAAGAACTAAAAAAGAAGAACAAGAATAGAGCTTCAACGACCTCAAACACAGCACCCAAATCAAAACTTGCCGACATAAAATCTCTTGATTGCAAAATCCCTTTTCTCTCTAAAATCTCGAATTTCCTCTCAAAAAAATAACACCTAGAAAAAAATGAGGAAAAATCGGATCAGAAATGAACTTACCAATCAAAACTCCCCAAACGAATCTCAAATTTATGCGTCAAATAGAAAGCCCTCAATCCGAAGTGCACCGAGAGAAATCAATGAGAGAACGAGGATTAACAAAAAAATAAAAATCGATTCTTCAAATGCATAGAGAAATGGAGAGAAGATAGTCGGAAGAGTGAAAGAAAGAAGATTGTGGTATACAATTGTGAAGAGAAATGAGGAGTGAGATGGTTGCGTAAAAGCAAAAGCAAAATAGCTAGCAGGTTTTTATTGATTGAAGAGAAAAAAAAAAGACCTAAAGGTGTAAAGAGATAGCGTGTACGGTTTTGAGTGGATGAAAAAATACGTGTAGGAAGAGATAGCGTGTAAGGCTAAAGAAAAGAAAGAATGAGGGTGAACAGTACCGAAATGAAACAAAAAATAATAATAACAAAAGAAAGAAAACGACAACCAAAGGAAAAAAAAAACAATTATAAAATATGTAGGAGCTCGACTAATGCGACTCAACCAACTCAGGTCAAGCTTCGGTGGCCAAACTTCTTGTGAATAGTGAAAAGAAAACTCATTCGTTTTATTTAGGGAAAATTAGGCCCAATGCCTTCAAAAATTTACTAATTTGATTAATACTTTATTAATTAATTAAATCATTTAAGCAAGCAATTAATACGTTATAAAACTACAGTACCCCTAAAACCCAAATCAGTAGTCCCGATTTCCATGACACTACTTTTCCTCACTACCATTTTTGCTGATTTTGTCAAAAATTAACTAATTTGATTAATACTCTATTAATTAATTAAATCATTTAAGCAAGTAATTAATACGTTATAAAACTACAGTACCCCCAAAACCCAAATCAGTAGTCCCGATTTCCATTACTCTGCTTTTCCTCACTACCATTTTTGTTGATTTTGTATCGAGAAATCCTCACCACAACTCCTAAATTCTTACTGCTACAAGTACCGCACCGTTAAAAGTCCTAAATCACATAAACCATATTGCAGAAAAACCTTCAACCGACTCAAATCATGGCCGTAGAAAGTGTTATTGAAGAACTTCAAAGAAGAAGAAAAACATTTCCTCACAAGTTTATAAACATGAGATTAGTCAAGATTTCTCATAGTTTTAATTTTTTTATGGTTTTTATTCAATTTTATGTTGTAATCTTTGATGATTTTGAGAAGAATCTGATTGTTTATTCCATTTCTAAGTTGCCATTATTATGTGATGTTGTTGAAACTTGCATAAGTCTATCAGTCTCCCCCCTTCACTGTAAAAGGAGGTGCTCTTTTTCTTTATATGAATGGTAAGAGGCTAAGTAAATTACATGAATATGGGATTTTGAAAGGCTCGTAGTAGTTGCTTTTTTATTATGTAGAATTCTGACGGTGTTTATGAATAAACTTTGTAGATGAATTTTTGCATATTATAAACATTGAATAATGAAGTAGTAAAGAACACAAGAATTGTTTATGGAGAAACCCAATTGGGAAAAATTTCGGGCACTTTGTCAGTCAATCCACTATAAACGATTCTGTACTTACAGTCTACCAGATTAGACGACGACACCAACTATCTGATCTTCTAACTGCAATTCTGACAGCTCTCATGAATTTTGTGCTCCCTTGTACCAATACCAGCTACAATAACCAACGCTATCTTGAAACTCCCCTATCATGTAGTAGCCTTTAGCTTTGTAGAATCATCTATCTCTTGTGGATCACGAAGAACAGCTCGTTCTTCACAGATTGGAACTCCAGTCGCCTTTCTCGACATTCAACACTCTTTGACAGATGTATAGGAAGTTGGTTTTTGATATTTGGATATTGAATCTGATATTTTTCTGACCAAAACACCCAAACAAGATGAAGGTTGAAAGAAGTAATCAATAGATCCCTCACATATTAAGCTCTCTCAATTATCAACCTTCAAAAATTTATTCGGACCTATTCTGATATTTATAGGTAAGTCAAGAAAACCATGGGTCAAGAAAAAAGCCTTTAAAAAGTGAAAATAAAATTTTCCGTATAAAGTTGTCGCTCGAGTGAGATGCTAGCGACAGTCGAGTGACGGTTGTCTCTCGAGCGAAGAAGGGGCGACGACCTAGCGACAGTGTTTCTGCTTTTGTAGCTCGAGCCAAACCCTAGCAACAGTCCAGCGAAAACCCGCGTCGTTTTCTCCTTTGTTCCAAACTCGAAACCTTAGACATATTCAACTAACTTTTAACATATTTGCACATTACTCCTTAAACTTTCACAACCTATCAATTTAAGTCATTTTGTCTACAGAATAAGCCAATTACAAAATCAACTAAAACCTAACAAACTCCCCATTTGGCAATTTCATCATCCCTAAGTGTCTTAGTGTCAGTGGACCCGCTCTCAACTTCTCTAACAGTGTTCATGGCGATGGATTTTTGCTTCTTAGGCTATGGCTAAGGTCAATTCATAAGTTTGGAGGGATCCTACAAGTTCTTCTACCTTAACGCTGTCTAGGTCCTTACTTTCTTCAATTACAGTTACCTTAGGTCTAAACCTTTCAGGTAGGGATCTAAGAGCCTTACGAACAGTTTTTGACTTGGAGATCCTTTCGCCTAGATTAAAATTAGAATTCACAATATCGTTCGACTTAGTATAGAACTCATCAAATCTCTCATCATCATTCATCGTAAATTCTTCAAATCTAGACGTCAATATTTGCAATTTAGAGTTCTTAACAGTTTTAGTTCCCTCGTGTGTGGTTTCTAAAATATCTCAAACTTCCTTAACAATTTCACACATCGATACATCTCTAAACTCTTCAGCAGACACAACCATGACTTGGCATGAATGCCCTTACCGTTCCAATTACACTCATCCAAATTAGTTTTGGTCCACAAAGAAATATTAGTGAGAGTAACTACTGAAAGCCCAAGATTGACTAACCAAGAGGGGGGTAAATTGATTTTTAAAACTTTTTCAATAGTAATATAAGATTTAAAAACTAATATTCACACAAATGATAATAAATCAATATGAATGCAAATAGACACGTAGGTAAAGGAAATAAGTTTGCACAAAGTGATAGCGTTAAGTAAAAGAGTTAGAGAATGCAAACAATATGATATGGAGGTTCGATCCAACACAATGATCTACGTCCCCTATTACCAAGCTCTCCGTCACGAGCAAGGCCTTTTTCACTATGTTGATTGACTTGTGGTGCAATCCAAACTTTTACAACGCTTCCGGTGACTTACAACCAAGGAGCACCGATCCCTTTACAATGTTGAGCTTTCCGGGACCTCAACACGACCCACAATTCACAAATGAATATTACAAGTGATAAACTTCTCTTCTTAACTAATGATGAGTACAAGGTTGAGTGTAAGAGGAAAAGTAGGGAAACACTTTAATGGATAGCAATGAATGAAGCTCAAGTGTTTTGTGTATAAATCTTTGATGTAAGAATGATTTTCAAGAATTAGTTTTTTATCAAAGATTTTTCGAGAGCAAAGTATGTAAGATCAAATGTAGACTCAAGTAGTATCCAATTTAATG
Source organism: Fraxinus excelsior (assembly GCA_019097785.1). Lineage (NCBI taxonomy): Eukaryota > Viridiplantae > Streptophyta > Magnoliopsida > Lamiales > Oleaceae > Fraxinus > Fraxinus excelsior. Next base: position 13,599,530 of record CM032637.1, on the reverse strand, counting down.
CTCAAAGGGTTGCCTTTTAAATGGTAGATGAGTTAATATTTATAATAGTTGAAAAACGTCAAAGTCTGTGTCAAACCAGACGACCAACCGGACATCCGGTTCATAACTGGATGACCAACTTACCATTAGAGTCACTTTTGTCAGAACGGCCAAAAAAGTTACCGTTGCTGATGAACCGGACGTCCGATTCACCATCCGGACGTCCGGATGACAAAATTTCTTTTTCTTTTTATTTTGGTTTGCAAATAATGTTTTTGCAGATTTTTCAATGTAAGTTTGTCTTAATAGTTTATAAGAAATATGTTTGGAAAAACTTTTCATTTGAAGCATAATTTTGTGCAAACGTTTTTATCACGTAACTTGTGTTAAGTGTGAGAAAACCATTTCTTGAGCTCGAAGTGTCATTGCTAAGAATTAAAAATGCTTTACCTTTACAATCAAGTCATAAGAAGCCTAGATACAATATCTTTGATAAATTTGATGCGAGTGCTTGATTTGAGATGTAAAGTTTTTCCCCCATAAGAGTTTGATCAATCTTTGTTTGAACTTCCTTGATAACTTCTCATTCAATTGTTTAGACTCAATTTGCCAACATGTCAATTTAAAGATAATGTTAGAGATAAACAATAACGAATTAAAAAGCAACGAGTCACTTTTAATTCTTATTTAGATGATTAAACATGCAAGTCAAATTATCCTAAGTTGAATTACCGCAATTTGCATATTATAAACAATGAATAATGAAGCAGTAAAGAACACAAGAATTGTTCACGGAGAAACTCAACTAGGAAAAACTCCGAGCACTTTGTCAGTCAATCCACTATAAAACGATTCTGTACTTACAGTCTACCGACTAGACGACGACACAAACTATTTGATCTCTTGACTGTAATTTTGACAGCTCTCCTGAATTCTGTGTTCCCTTGCACCAATTCCAGCTGCAATAACCAACGCTCTCCTAGAACTCCGCTATCCTGCAACAGCCCCTAGTTTGGTAGAATTGTCTATCTCCCGTGGATCACGAAGAACAACCTGTTCTTCACAGACTGGAACTCCAGTCGCTTTCCTCGATCTTCAGTACTCTTTAACAGATGTGTAGGAAGTTAGTTTTTGGTTTTTGGATATTGAATTTGATGTTTTTCTGACCAAAACACCCAAATAAGATGAAGATTGAAAGAAGTAATCAATAGATCTTTCACAAATGAAGCTCTTTCAATTATCAACTTTCAGAAATTCATTCTGGACGTGTTCTGGTATTTATAGGTAGGTCAAGAAAACCATAGGTCAAGAAAAAAGCCTTTAAAACATGAAAATAAAATTTTTCATATAAAGTTGTCGCTCGAGCGAAATGCTAGAGGCAGTCGAGCGATAGGTTGTCACTCAAGGAAGGAGGGACGACGGTCTAGCGACGTGTTTCTGCTTTTGTAGCTCGAGCCAAACCGTGGCGACAATCCAACGAAAATCCGCGCCGTTTTCTCCTTTATTCTAAACTCGAAACCCTAGACATATTCAACTAACTTTTGACATATTTGCACATTACTCTTTGAACTTTCATAACCTATCAATTTAAGTCATTTTGTTTACAGAATAAGTCAATTATAAAATCAACTAAAGCCTAACAAACTTCAATAGGCAATCCTGCAGAATTGAATGAGTTGAATAATTATTTGGCTAGCAATATCCCTTAGACTGTCCTTCTTCACTAATTAATTTGATTAATTAAGCAAAACACATAGTTTGATGTCATTAATTAAGCAATGTATTTGGTGGTTGTCAAGTTGATTCAACTGATACCAAGATGCTGTTTTTCGTCGCAGGTTTTTGGAATAAAACTGCTAAATTTATTACACAACACGTTTGATTTATTTCCTATTTCTTTATGGGGTTTGGAACTTGAAACTTTTAAGAGAGCTTTTTTTTTTTTCGGTGATCAGAATCTATAGCATATATATTGGTATTTTGTAAAAAAGTTTTGTTTCTGCCTTGCATTATTAGCCATAAATGGGTTAGCCCGAACAGGCAAATTTGTGTGTGATAATACAAGAATGAGATCACAATTATGCATCAATGCCACCTGATCATGCATTAATTATGTCACTTTTTTTGTTACTTTATTGAATTGATTCCAATGAAACACAATCATGCAACAAATGCCACTTGATCATGCTCTGATTATGTCACTTTTTTTCTGTCACTTTATTGAACTCATTCTAATGTTTTAATTGATGTCTTGTCAATTTTTTTTTTGAATTTCTGCACTTTTTTTAATGTTTGCCACTTTTTAATCTTTGTCAAAGTTTGTCACTTTTTTTAATGTTGGTTACTTTTTTTGAATTTTTCTCACTTCTTTTCTTTAATGTATGTCACTTTTTTCGTGTTACTTTCTTAATTTATATCACTTTTTTGAATGACAACATCGTTTTTAATAAAAGTTGTATATCGCATTTTAATAAAAAGTAACATGTCACCTTTTCTTTTTCTTTTTTAAAAAAAGTGACGCAATGTCACCTTTTTAGCGACAAACACAATATCAATTTGGTGGGGGTCACTTTTTTTTTAGTATTTATCACTTTTTTCTGTCACTTTCTTAATTTTTATCACTTTTTAGTAACAAACATCAATTTTTAATAAAAAGTGACTTAACTTTAAAAGTGACAGTGAATTTCTTTTTCATTGTCACTTTTTTTTACGTAATCAGCATGTGAATTGGTCTGAACGTGGTGATTATTTCAAGAACATGATTACTAATGCTGCACAAATGGATAATGTTATTTTGATATTTGTCACTTTTTTTTTGTGTTTGTATCACTATTTTTTAAAAGTAAAAAAGTGACATTGTGTCACTTTTTCATTTTACACGATATTTTTTACTTCATAAAAACTTTTTATATGATTTTTCAAAATATCTTTAATTTTAAGGGTATTTTTGTAAGTACCCCTTTTATTTATGTAGGATGAAGCCTAACAGAACTAAAGACTCGTTCGGTAGATATTAAAATTCAATTAAAATTGAAAATATAGTCGTCATTGGGCCTCACTCATCTAATAAAAGTCAACAATAACGACTAATTTTTCAATTTTAATATCTACCGAACATGCCCTAAGTCATTTTTGTGTTGCGGAAATTGGGACAAGCAACTTCATGCAACCAACATTCACTTTGCTATGCAGCCTCCTGTTTAAAGATTGCTTCGATCGCCATGATCAGCGGTGTATGTATTTTAGCACCTGCTCAATGTACATTAAAATTAGATTTTTGTAATTTTGGATAAAAAAACGATAAAATATGTACTTGAAAAATTATGAATCCATAAAATATTGAGTTAAAATTAATTATTGATTTTGACTATAATTTTAATCTAGACCAAACAAACTTAGGCCCCGTTCGGTAAGGATTAAAATCCAATTAAAATTGAAAATATGACCGTTATTGGGTCCCACTCGTCTAATAAAAATCAACAAAATGGCTAATTTTTCAATTTTAATATCTATTGAACAGACCCTTAGCCTCCGTTTATCTCATTTTAAAACAAATTTTTTTAATTCTATTACTAATTTTTAACCTTACACAATAAAATATTTTGCATGTAAACCTATATTTTTCTTCTACCTTTTTACTACACATTCTTTAAAAAAATACTATTCAAAACATGATTTTTTTTTTAAAAAAAATGACTATCAAACATGGGCTTAATTAGTGGTATTTTATAATGAATAATGCTACCCGTAAATGAAGAGTTCCATAAAGTTTTAGGTCCGTTTGATACGCCGTGAATTCCATGGAAAATGGAAAATGTTTTCCATTTTCCCACTTTTTAGCTGTTTGATGCGTCTTATTTTCCAAGGAATTCGTTTTCCACCTATTTTCTAGGTAGAATCATTTGATGCACAAAAACTTGATTTTGTTTTCCCATCTATTAGGTGAGAAAACATTTTCCACCTTTTTTTTTTAGCAATAACAACAAATTCTATCAACTATTGCAAAAATGATTTTCACTTTTGTTGACAATTTTTATACAAAACAAAGTCAAACGAATATGATATTTTTTTCTAATTGTTTAAAAAAATTTTTTTTTTACTTTTTGGTAATTGGAACAAATTCTAGACTCAGTGGTAGAAAAAATTATCATTTTAATGGACAATTTCCATAAAAAATGAAGTTAAACGGACACCAAACTTTCAACATTTTTCAGGTGGAAAATTATACCAATCAAACACAATTAATTACAATTCTCAGTAAAACAAATTCTAGACATTTCAATTCCCTGGAATTCATTTTCTTTCCACCCATTTTTCACCTTTGCAATCAAACGGACCCTTAGTGATAAATGATGTGTTAAAAGTAAGTGAATAAATTTTTTCTTTTTTATTTGGTTGAATTTTTTTTTATCCAATCACATGTTAACGTATCACGTATATGTGCATGTGAAATAAGTTTGTTTGACACCCATTCTTTTGAAGAATGAGTTTTTGAATAGTGATTGATGTAAAGAATGTGTGGTTAAAAAGTAAGAAGAATTTTTGGATTTATGTGTAATATTATTTTATTTGGAGAATGTGTGGTTAGAAATGAGTATTGTAGAAAAATGAGAATGAGAATGAGATAAAAAATGGGTCAATTCTATTTTGGAGGGAAAGATGACACTTTCAAAAATCACTTGGGAGATAAATGAAAACGGAAAAAAAAACTCTCCCTTTCTTCTACATACACAAAATAAATGGCTGAAACCTTGAGCCCGAACCCTAAGCAGAGGGGACCCTTCTCTCCTTCAAGCCCATTCTTCTTGGGCTCCAATGATGACAAACTTGAACGCGCTCAGGCACGCGCCGCTCGGGCCGCCGCCGTGCGCCGGAAACCTGCCGCCCCTATGACAGCTACTTCTCCTAAAGCGGAGACATTGCTTGGAAAAGAACAGATCCTCGAATTGTTTCAGAACTGCATCAAACTTGCCAGCGAAAACGTTTTCCCTCTTTTTTATTTTATTATTTTTTGTAACTTTTGAGAAATTTGATCACGAGTCGGTTTACGATATTTATGGATTTGCAGAAAATTAACCAGAAGAACACGTGGGAACTGAATTTGATAGATCATCTTTACGAGATTATTAGAGTCGACGAAGAGAATGATGTGGAAACCAATTTTCAGAAGGTGTGTTTTTTTTTTTATTAAATTTAATGTGCAATTTATTTTGTCGCGTCACACTTCAAATATCTGTTGAATATGAAGGAATATACGTCTTGCATTTTCGAGAGAAGTGGTTTTGGTCCGAGTATGTGCTGGATTTTGGTCTGTTGCACGTGTGTCTGGAGTAAATTCCTTTCTTTTTCTTTCTATTCTTTTGTCAATGGAATCATTTCTTGTTATTAATCTTAATTCTATCTTTCAAGCAATGGCTTCCTCAAGCTAACTTCGTAAAAGCCTGGCAAAATAGGATTGTTTTTTTAGGAGAAATGTGAATTTTCAAATATGCATGCTTCCTCCAAGTTAGTATAAAAGTGAGTATTGAAACAGTGGCTCTTATATTGCACAACACATTTATTATTTTGTGGGTATGTTGCACACACACAAGTAGACACTATATAAACAGCATACATATCTATATAGTATTTATGGTTTTATTTTAGGCAAGTTGTACCCTTGAAGCTGGAGTTAAGATTTATTCAATGAGGGTGGATTCAGTTCATTCAGAAGCATATAAGGTTCTAGGAGGAATTAATCGTGTTGGGCAAGAGGATGAACAAGGTTAACTTTGTCAAGGCTTCGTTTTCATTTTTATTCTAATACATATTTTTGCTATTGCATATATGAATGAACTTGCTTATAATTTTACATGTGAAGAATTGGAATGATGTATTTTGATGTTATCCAACTTACTTTATGAATATGATATTTATGAATGTCAAGATATAATTTAGTGTTAACTTAATTTCTACACTGGAGTTTTTGCGAAAATATATTTTTTCCTTTCCTTTTAGGTAGCATGGACAGGAGGATACTAAAATTTCACCATTCTTTTGTCTATTGGATATCTTTTGTTTCTGTTTATCTACATTTGATTTTTTAATGTTATGTATTCTCCAATTAATGGGAACTAAGCTCATAACAGGTATAGTTTCAAAGTTGGGTTGATAAATCCAAACAAACGAAAAAACTGTAGTGATTTGACTAAAGTATGCCAAAGTTTAGTGGCCATGATGCTGAAGCATCACATTCTGTGAGGTTTGGAGCGGGCTAATTGAAACTATCAATAAGTCAGTCTGTTGAAAACATATAAAAGTTTCATTTGTAATTAGATTTGATGAAGTTAAGTGGACTCTGTGACCTCTGCCCTTCTATTTTTCCTGGTCTAGATTCTCTAGAACTAGTTTTTTATCCTACAAACTGAAAATTTTCACCTTCATGGCTTTTTATGTTATCTTTCTTGGTTAGGATAAATATAAAGAACTTACTCTCACTGATTTACAACTACCCTGTGTGCCTTACCGAAGTACTACTTCCAGTCACTATGACATAGCTATTTCTTTCTTTTTGTCAAGTTTCCAAGTCATTGACAGTGGTCTAGCAAGGACAGTTGCCTGGGAATGAACAATCCCCAATTACATTCTGGACATGCTTAACAAAAATTATTTTCAGTCTTGTCAGTTCTAGTCTTTGCCGTGCATTGAGGTTTATTAACTATGCCAGATAATTTCGTGGCGAATGCCAATATCGATAATGCGCAAGAGGAAGGCCACTCAAAGAAAGAGCGAGAAAGAAAGGTAAGTGTTTCTTGTCATAAAATATATCATGAAGTTGGTAGTTTAACTGATTAGGAATTGAAAAAAGGTTTTGACACTAATGTAGTTAAAGTAAACACCTGCAGTTGTCACCATTGTCCACACTGGAGTCATCTTTTGAGGCTCTAAATGTGAAGAAGTTTGATGGTAAGCGCATCTAAAAGGGTTTTTGATATGAATGGATATTAATTGGCTTTTTGCTTGAATTATTTCTGATTTACTCTCTCTTTCTCTACTTTTGCCCTCACGTGTGCATGGTTGTGTTGATTTCATGTCTTGATAAGTTTCTGCATTCTGTTGTTTTCTTTGAAATTGATATCTTCATCACTGTTATCCCTTTTTTTCTTTTTTTTTCTCTCTAGGCATTTATTCACCTCTCTCACTTTCTCTCTCTATCTATGTTCATAGTTGCATTTGTGGTGGATCCTCTCTACCATCAGACATCTGCACAGTTCGATGAAGGTGGGGCGAAGGGCCTTTTACTGAACAATCTTGGAGTGTATGGTAACTGCCGAGTGTTATTTGATTCTCTGGAAGTTCCTGGGAAGTGTTCGTCTTTTGAGGCTCAAAGTGATGGAGCTGAGGCAATTGATATATCTTTTGCTAGAGGTATAGTAGCTTCTGTGATATATCTTGGTTCTGCTTTCTGTCATATATCTTATGCTTCTTTTTATTTTATTTTTGTTCAGAATGCATTGAACAAATGGTATTGGATATGCCTAAGAAGCATGAAATATCACCCAGTCTTAGGGCTATATTCGATGTATTTGACGAAGACAAGCAAAAACCATCTGAATCATTTTCTTCTGGCCAGAGTTGTTCTGCGCAAGTTTTCCAAACTGCTGATAGTAATCATGAGGAAGATAATGATGCATTTGAGAGTTTTGGAACTTGGGGCTTTGATCATGATGAACAAGCAAGTGTGTTAGATGAAGGATCTTATGATCAAGATCAAATTTTTCCAAGCCAACCGGAGGTTCAGCATATGTTTTAAGTGATCCTTCTAATGGAACGAAATATCATAACTGCTAATATTTGTGGTAAATAATTGCAGGATGATAAACATTTTAATTTTGATGACCTTGACGAGGATAATAATTTTGAGAAAGTCGACGCCTATTTGTTTTCAAGTTTGGGATTTGCGTCAACGAAAAATGCCTGGGCGGGTCCAGATCATTGGAAGTATCAGAAGGGTAAAGGTAACCTTCAGTAGGCTTTTTAATCAATAACATAAATGTTTTTTCCCCTGTTCGTTTGGCATTTAATAGACTTCTTTTACAGATTCTGAAGATCCAGCAAAGGATAATGGATTACCAAAGACCAAAAAAGCAAAAAACAGAAAAGCAGAATCTGACATTGAGCTGTCAAATGCCTTGGACAATGATGTATCGGATATCTTTGCTCCTCCAAAGAATCCCAAGTCACTATTCCTGCCAACAAATAGAGCACCGTGTAACACTAAACTCCCAGAAGATTGTCATTACCAACCGGAGAATCTTGTGAAGCTATTTCTGTTACCTCATGTTACGGTAAACTTCAACAGTCCCTCCCAATCTTCCCTTCATGAAGAAAAGTGGAAGCCTATAAGTTAGTGGTGAAAACAGACAGATATATCTTGCTGGAACTTTAGTTTCTCTCTGTGTGGTCACGAGAATTCAATCTTGGGCTATATATTTATTTTTTTGTATTTCGTTATTTCAGGGCATCGGAAGGAGAGGAAGCAAGACAACAGGTGACAATGACTTCTATGAATCTATATTATACAATCACATACTTTGGACATTTGGGCTGCTCTAATGTTAAGCTGTATTCCCAGTTGCAGAGATTCAGCATGTTGATAATGTTTAAAATTTTGTTTCAGTATCTCTAATTAGAAAGAATAGGGAAATGACGTAACATACACACATACATGCAGAGTAACAATTGCTAAACGAGTGTTGTTTAATTGATTGATAAAGCAGCTGCACCATGACAAAGTAATAAATTGGCACTATTGCTAAAAATCCACAAAGGTTCCCAAAAATGTATTATGATTATCTTTGCTTGGTTTACTCTTATACTGGATCTAAATATTTCTAAAAATTCTACAATTTTAGCTCCAAACAGAAAATTAGAAATTTTAACCCAAAACTATGGACCCGGAAAGCGAACTTTTCAAGCCCAAAATTCAATGATCGGAGTGAGATCGATGATGAATTTGTGAGGTTCATATATTAGCAATTCATTTGTCTTGAGAGAGGAAAAATTTCAAGCTTTGACTTTGTTAACATTTATCAGGAAGTTTGCCGTTCAAAAGGCTAACCCCTGGATCTTTTTACACAAAACACAAGCTAAATGTCACATTATTTTGGTGACTGCTAAGTGAATCATATTTGATTACCTTTTAATATTTCTCCCTTTCCTCTCTACATGGCTTTGTATCTCACCTCATTTTATATGGAGTGTTGTAACTTACGATTTTCGTTATTTATCTGTATTTTTCCCTTTGTACGCTAATGCACATCTTTATCATGTCTTATCAAGAATCAATCAAAATTTCCAAATTAGTTCCCTTCGGAGACTAGTGCTAACCCTTTGTTGTGGTTAGATGAAGTAAGTCAACAAAGAGATGACTATGGAGAAATGCCATCATGGGATGATGAAGGTGGTTTTGGAGGCACATTTGATGATGGGATTTCTTATAGTGATGTTGATGAGTCAAGCACTTTGGTCTCTCAACCTCGACAGGTTAGCATCCTTGTCCCATAGTTACTATAATTTTATGATGTTGTCGGCACTAAAATATTTAATGTCCCGTATATTTGTTATATTGCATAAAATATTCTTCCGTAACGGTGAATAAAATTACATTTTCCTGAATGTATCAACAAAAAATTCAATTTATTGGTGTCAACTTATATGCCTACATTTCTATAGATCATAAAAATATATCATCCATATAATTCTTACAATATACAATCTATCTATTTATCTATACATACACGCACGTGACACTTGATAAAAGATGTTAAATCTTTCAGTGCAAAATTTTTCGGTGCTATAATCTCTTGTGGAGAGCTGACGCTTCAAGCCATACGGAAAGGATGTTAGCCAAGCCTATGTTTTCTACAATTTCCATGTTAGTTTGCCATTTTATAGATAGGAGCCCTTCTCTGATAGAAATTCCTCATGTAAGGCATCAATAGCATCTCGAGAAAAAGCTGGTGTTTAATTTTTTTAGATACATATTTACTGTTTTTGATATTCTCAATTATTTTATTTTTGATTAGATACACTTTTCTTCTACTCTACGTAGCATTCATTCAAGAGCATTTTGTTGAATTACCCAATTCGTAAACTGAGAAGCTCACGTCTAAAACTTCTGAATGCTACTTATTCAGTTTTCTTTAGGCTTTAGCTTTGATTTTTTAAATATTAGATGGCAGCCTTTTTCTTGGAGTATAGATTAAGTTAATCCAGAATGCTCATGGTTCATTTCGGTTTTCTTTTCTCCAATAGGATCAGTCTGATCAATGTTAACAACAACAGGGAAGAGTGGGGTACATGCCATGAACCAAAGAGGGAAAAGTATAAGAGTCGAGCGATTACTTAACCTATGCACCTGCATCCCATCAAAAAAACTTTCTCCACACCAGATGAAATATCTTTATTCTAAAGAAATATGGGTAACCAGTATTTTTTCTACCTTCTTATGGTATCATATGTGGGGACACAAACAACCATCTGAACCAAACAGCTACAGTTGGGATATAGATTTTTCCTAGGGTATGTCTTTCCTTGAAACAATGTTATCAATACTAAACAGTTGAAACGTTTATAATTTGTGGGAAATTGGACCTGCTCAACTTTGGTTTTCGTACTGGGAAGGTGTTTGTTAATCATGAAACCACAAAGTGTAAATGAAGTATTAGTTCAAAAGTAGAACTAGAAGGACACTGTTTTTGCATCTTAGGTGTTACTAAAATGAAGAAATCTTTCCTCAGGAAATACACAACTCAGGAACTGTATCACTAATAACTTAATCCTTCTTCAAAGGTTATCTTATCATTAGAGGGTAGAGGTGTGAATATGTGGAGCAAAACTATTATTTTCTTTTGGACAATGAGAAATATAAATCCTTTTTCTGAAATTCTAGTCATTGTATATAGAGATTTAATGATCATCACTGATCTGATGTTTCATTGCTTCTGTCTCTTTTTGCTTCTGAGTAATTAAATATGATTTTAACCACACGTGGCAAATCACTTACTGGACGAGACAAAATCTGTTAAAGAGCCTGCATCATGGATGTTGCACTTCTAAAGTAACCTGTAACAAATTTTTGCAATTCTAAATAATTTTTAGTTAATGAGTTATATTTTCAAAATCAGTTACTGCCTAGTTTGCTTGAAAATATGTTGCAGTCAGTGTTTACTTTTTATCTCCTTGTCTGGATGAACAGATTAGTAAGATTGAAGTTCAGTTTGATAAAACATCTAAACAAGTTGATGTTCACTCACTCAAGGAAACCCTGTGGGACCATATACAGAAATTCAATGAAACTTCAATTCAGGTAAGTCCAAGTTCTTGTGAAGGCCCGATTTTACTTCCTTGATAATTGAGCTCTATATAGGTTCAAATTGAGTAGTTGATAACCAATTGCATGTTCAGTATACATGATTTTTTTTTCTCGTTTATTAACTTATGTTCAAAACATAATAACAAACTTCTTTGATTTTTATTGACGAAAACTTTAGACGAGTTGGTTTTTAATAAGATAACAAAGTAGAGAAATCCATGTGCAAGTGAGGGGATGCTTGGAAGTAATCATTGAACAATTGCTACATAATATATCACCCAATAGTCAAATCCTTGGAAGCTCTCTATTACCATAATTCATTAACAATCGTATATATAAATTTATGTACATCTATGAACAAAATTCAGCTTTCCCTTCTACTGAAATTCTTATTTTGTAGTATCTTATTTCATTCCTTATCAAACTGGTTTATTAAAATTTCAGCTGTACATGTTAAAGAATTAAAATCAAAGAGAATGGTTGCTTTGTACGATGCCTGCTTAGATATACTAAGCATCTCACTGCAAGGTAGTTTCTATGGATTTTGGCTGTATATGTTGAAGCTTAGTTGTTCTCACGTAAAGACAAAATCTACTAATTAATTATGAACTGGATGTTCCCATGTGAATAATACTACACAGGAAGCCATATAGAGCATGGTGGTTTGTTTAGGGTAAAGATGCGAACTTTGGAACATGGAAATGTAACTAACAATTATTGCTTGTTTCTTCGGAATAAAGGTAATAACAAGAATAAAAAATCATTGGAGGAAGCTCATCATGAAAGTGTAGAATCTTAAGCAATCTGCCATGGTTTGGAAATGAGTTTGTAGTTGGCCTGGAACATATTTGTTACTTACATATTGTTCAGTTGAAAAGTAATTTCTAATGGCATTTGATAAAATAAATTAACTCTTCTGCCATAGCCTCTATTTATTTCAGTGTATCCTGTCATCCTCTCTCTCTCTCTCTCTCTCTCCCCCTCCCTATTGCTCCCTTGGCGTGCTTGTGAGTTTTTATAGGTGTGGCCCGTGTGGGGGCATGATTTGGGCGTGCTTGCTATTGTACTTTACCATTATGTAAATTGAAGGTCTAATTATGGACTATTCCATATATGATGGGGGAAATGCAGGAAGAAACAGTGTCTTTCAGGCAAGTCTTAGCCAATTTCCCAGATGAATGCAAAGAAGCAGCAGCAGCATCAGTGAACGACATATCTCCACATTTGTGCTTCATATGCCTATTGCATCTAGCTAATGAACACGGATTGTCAATTCATGGCTGTCCCAGCTTGGATGATCTCACCATACAACTTAAATGACATACTATAATGTCTATCAAGTTTAGATACGAAATTAAGGTAGATAAATTTGAAATAGTACAGATGACATAGACACTGATCTCTTCATTTTGTAATGTGCTTCTAAAGTTGTTAATATATAGATTCGATCAGAGCTCTTGGTTGTTTCGGTGATGCATCCTTACATTGCAACTTTTGTGTTTTAGAAATTTGAGGAAAAGATGAATTTTCTTCATTTAACAACGATCATTATGCTACCATTCTAATGTTGTTATTGGTAAACACTTCTTCTATATTCATTGAATAGTACGAGGAAATTGTCTATTTTGTTATTATATTTGTAAGTATTTTAAAATATTTTTAACATGTGCAGACCTGACCCAAATTTATTATTTGTACCGACTGAGCAATGCAATTTTGACACTTAAGTCGTGTCTTTTTATGCATTTATTTATTAAAGTCCAATTGTATAGTAAAAATAACACAAGAGGTTCTGGTTCCCAATATTGGATCACCAAACTTCAAAATGGAGCATTTAAGTACCACATCTTTCATTTTAATAGCACTTCGAAGAGAGTTTTCCCGAAGACGATTTTTCCACTACCATTAATTAAGGAATCAAATTTATATTAAAAATATAGTTCTACCTTTGTTTTTAATAAACACCAAATTAAATGGAAAAACAACTAGGATAAAGGAAAAAAAAAAAGAGAGATTCATCTTGTTCGGGGTTGTTTAACAAAGTTTAACAAAAAAATTTCATAATTTTTTAGTAAATTCTGATAAAAATTGAGTAAATATGTAATTAAAAATACATAAAAGTTGTGATTTTCATGAAATATGTGGTTAACCTTATAGTTTTTTCAAACCATCACAAAATAATTATCACATCTCATATTAATTGATGCAGCACAAATTTTTAAAACGAGAATAGCATGTTTTTTTTTTATCTAATCTCACAAAGGGTACGTTTGATTACGAGGGTGGAAAGAAAATGAATTCCAGGGAAAGTAATTGCCTAGAAAATGTTTTCCAGGGAATTGTTAATTAAGAGTGTATGATTGATATAATTTTTCACTTGAAATTTTTTTAAATTTTGTGTGCGTTTGACCTTCGTTTGCATCAAAACTGTCCATTAAAGTGATAATTTTTTCCATACTTGATTATAAAATTTGTTTCTATCGCTAAAAAGTAAAAAAAAAATATATATATATATGTTTCCTAAAAAATCATTTTTTAATCAAAATTTAGTGTTCGTTTGCATCAAAATTGTCCATGAAAGTAAATTTTTTTTTTTACACTTGGTTATGAAATTTGTTTCCATTGCTAAAAAAAAGAACAAAAAAATAAAATAAAAATACGTGCAATCAATTGGAAAATCAAATCCCACCCCAAAAACCATGAAAATAGGTGCGTGAGCCTTGGGAGCAGAAAACATTTTCCAAGCAATTTTTGGCACATCAAACAACACATTTGGTGGGAAATGGAAAAGAAATTCCAAGTTTCAAGGAATTTAATGCATATCAAACATAGCCTAAATCTGTAAAATTCTAAGAAAAGAAGAATTCCAATGTTTTATAAGATTGCATGAAAAAGCTTATAAAATCCATTTTCATCCGGACAAGCATAACGAAGAGCTATAATTTCAGCTTGGATTCTATTGTCAAACGGTGGTAGATTTGTGGTGGGGGAGTGGAGTGGAGGTGATTTCATGAAGGAGTGGGTTTTATGTTGGTAAAGAAGATGAATCATTTTCTCTTTTCGTTTGGAGATGTAAATGCTCTATTTTGAAGTTCGGGGATCTAAGTGTGGTATACATAAAGGATGGGGATGAACTTCAGCTATTTTCCCAACAGTTATGATATCCTTGCAGATCTGTTCTGTGTCGTTGGCTGTTACTGCAGCTGTTGACTTTGTTGTTAATGACAATTACATTTAAACATGGACTGAGATTTTTTTATTTTAGTCAAGCAAAATGTTCTGATTGAATGTGACAATGGTCGGTTGGGATGGAGCTGTCATTATCATCTCGATTTCATTGGAAATTTTCCAGAAGAGAGATCGGATTCGACTGCACTCGACCGAACCGAACCGAATCACACGAGATAGAAAAGTAAATTCCGTTTATTGTCCTATTTAAATTAATTTAAATATTATAATTAAATTTAAATAAATTTTAAATTAAAAAATAAAATAAAACAAAACGATTGAAGGCGAATTTGAGAAATGCAAAAGGGGTCACGATTCCATCCATGCTTCGATTATTATTACATTGCTGCCAGAATTTTTACATGTCTATTATTCTTTTTCTTTTTTGCTATTATCTAATAGAAAATTGTCAAGTGTTATTTGTATGAATTCTGATACTTCTTTTTTTGTACAAATAACAACTCTCTTATTATTAGGGGCCAGAGATTCTCCACTCCATTTGAGTTGGGATAATGTTGGGCGGATCAAAGGTGGGAAACTTTGCAGTCCCTAGATCTCGTACCGACAAAAGTTTCATTTCGAGATCCTAGCGGTATATATATCAAGTAATTTTTGCACAATGTAATCGATAAAATTTTATTAAATTAAGTCTATGTTTGGTTCAGCTGAAAAGTTGATTAAAATCTAACTTAGATCAATTTTAATTAAGATCTACAACTTTTCAATATATTTTATCGGCTTTAATCAAACTCTTAAAAAAAAAAAAACCTAATTTTTATATTAATTCTTCAACTGATTAAACTTTAATTTTAGGTTGAAGACAGTTAAGCTCTGTTTGATTGGCGATATTTTGTGATTTATTCCAACGTATTTATTCAATGAAATTGGTACAATATATAATTTACAGGAATGGGGAAAAAAGGAAATAAAGTAAATCTAAAGTAAGAAAGAAATCAATCCATATTTACACCCTACTAACTTTGGAATGTAAAATCCCATAACCTAAATTAGAACCAATTCGGCTCCTATCCTTATTTGATAGGATTCGGTTTCCACACTCCCCCTCAAGTTGGATCATAGATATTAATCATGTCCAACTTGCATATGAAGTCATTGAAGCTTGGTCGAGGTAGCCCCTTGGTAAAGATATCAGCAACTTGCTCTTGTGTGGGAACATAGGTCATGCAAATGGTTCCTTCCTCAACTTTTTCTTTTATAAAATGCCTGTCAACTTCTATATGCTTGGTACGATCGTGTGGAACTGGATTAAGAGAGATGTTGATTGCTGCCTTGTTATCACAGTAAATTTTGATGGGGAACTCTGTTTCAACATGCAATTCTTCCAAAAGTTTTTTTAACCACAGCCCTTCACATATTCCTTGTGCTACTGCTCTGAATTCTGCCTCAGCACTACTTCTGTCAACCACATTTTGTTTTTTACTTCTCTAAGTTACAAGATTTCCCCACACATAGGTACAATACCCAGTAGTTGATCTTCTGTCTTCTATTGAACCTGCCCAATCTGCATCTGTGAATACTTCAATCTTCCTTTCACCCATTTTAAAAAACAGTCCCTTTCCTGGGGATCCCTTAAGGTATCGTAGTATCTTGTAGACTGCTTCTAGGTGACTCTCCTTTGGTGAATGCATATGTTGACTTACGCGGCTCACTGCGAATGCAATATCTGGTCTAGTGTGTGACAAGTATATTAGTTTTCCAACAAGTCTTTGGTATCCATCTGTCTCTACCTCTTTTCCATCCTCTTGAGGTATTTTCCCTGCTTCGACGGGTGTATCACTTGGTTTACAACCTAGTATTCCAGTTTCAGTTAAGAGGTCGATAACATACTTTCGTTGTGAGACACTGATCCCCTTTTTTGATCTTGCCACCTCCATTCCCAAGAAGTAACGCATTTGACCCAGATCCTTCACCTCGAATTCAGTGGAGAGACATTTCTTTAGTCTTTCAGTTTCTGCTACATTGTCTCCTGTCAGAATGATATCATCAACGTAAACAATTAGGATTGTCTTAGTTCCATCATTAAAATGTTGGTGGAACATAGTGTGATCTGACTGTCCTTGTCGATATCCTTGACTCTTTAGCACTTTTGCGAATCTGTCAAACCATGCTCTTGGTGACTGTTTGAGTCCATATAGAGACTTTTTCAGTTTGCACACTTTGTTTTCTTTATTACCTCTGCTGAACCCTGGTGGTAGAGTCATGAACACTTCTTCCTCTAGCTCTCCGTTCAGAAAAGCATTTTTAATGTCGAGTTGTTGTAACGGCCAATCCAGATTGGCTGCTAAGGACAGAAGTACCCGAACTGTATTCAATTTTGCTACTGGTGCAAACGTTTCTGTGTAGTCGATGCCATATGTTTGGGTGTATCCTTTTGCAACCAACCGAGCTTTGTACCTCTCTATTGTCCCATCTGCTTTGTATTTTAGATTGAAGACCCATTTGCACCCAACCGGTTTTTTTCCCTTTGGTAGATCTGATACCTCCCAGGTTCCATTTTTCTCCAGTGCCCTCATTTCCTCCAATACGGCTTCCCTCCAATTAGGGGTTTCTAGGGCTTCTTCAACATTTCTTGGGATCTTTGTGCTATCAAGGTGAGATGTAAAAGCACGAAATCCAGTAGATAAAGTATTATAAGACATGAATTTAGAAATAGGATGGAGAGTACATGACCGAGTAGGTTTTCTGAGAGCAATGGGTAAGTCGGGAACGTTTGAAGTTTCATGTGGAGCTATCATCGGTTCAGACTCTTTTGGTGCCTCGGTTGTGATGGTTTCTTTGTACCTTGATTTTGGCTTCCGTGAGTAAACCAATATTTCTTTATTCCTTTGGTTTGCTACATCTCCCCCTGACTGCAAGTTTTCCCCTGTTAATGGCATATTAGATGGTGGTATGAGATTGTTGGTAGATGTAGGATCAAGAGGATGGAGGTCAATTTCAAAGAACCGATCTTCATGTAGTGTCTCCCCCTGAAGAGAGGGTTGTTTGAAATACGGGTTTGTTTCGAAGAAGGTGACATCAGCACTGACAAAGAGTCGTTTTGTGGAGGGATCATAGCACTTGTAGCCTTTTTGAGTAGGAGAGTAACCGAGTAAAACACACTTAACGGCTCGAGGGTCAAGTTTACCCCTGTGATGAATATGAACAAAAGCAGTACATCCAAACACTCGTAAAGGAAGGTTTGAGCCTAAACAACATGTAGGAAAAACAGATTGAAGAGTTTGGAGAGGAGACCGAAAGTTTAAGATTCGACTGGGCATCCTATTGATTAAGAAGGTGGATGTTAGAATGGCAACATATTTATTCAATGAAATTGGTACAATATATTTTGACTGTTTGATATGTTAAATTTTCCACGGAAAATATTTTCTTCCCTTTTTCTAGGTACAACCATTTGATGCACGAATGGTGGAAAATGTTTTCCCACCTTTTAGGTGGGAAAACATTTTCCAATTTTTTTTTTTTTAGCAATGGCAACCAATTCTATCAACCATTGTAAAAAAGATTTTCATTTTTGTTGACAATTTCTATGCAAAACAAAGTCAAACGAATATGATAATTTTTTCTAATTGTTTTAAATTTTTTTTTTTACTTTTTGGTAATTGGAACAAATTCTTAACCCAATAGTAGAAAATATTATTACTTTAATGGACAATTTCCATAAAAAAGGAAATCAAACGGATTTCAAACTTTCAACATTTTCCATGGAAAATTATACCAATCAAACACACTTAATTACAATTCCCCGTAAAACAAGTTCTAGACAAATATTTTCCCTGAAATTCGTTTTATTTTCACCCTATTTTCCATGGTGCAATCAAACGGACCCTTAGATCTGGTGGAATTATTTATGCATAGTTTTCTGAGTTAAGCGCGTAAAAGTGGGCAGCAGTCACACGTAAACGCTGTCTCAACTCTGTAACACTGAACTGAACACTCATTGTGTTTACAAAGGGAAGCTCACATCGTAATCGTATGCGCAACCAGATCTAAACCAAGCATCTTCCAATCTCTTTCAACAAAAACAAAAGCAAAAGTTACAAGGAAAAAAGAAGGATAAAGAGTATAGGAGTTTGTGCTTCCTTTTCTTTTCATATTTGAACGAACCCAGTTTCTGTTCTTCCAGTAAAACAGGGAAAAAAACCATATGATTTGGGAAGAGAAAATGACAAGTGTTGTTATACTGGCTGTGACGGTACTAATGCTTCTGGGCTTCACTAATGGGGAAGACCCATATAGATTCTTTATGTGGAATGTTAGTTATGGTGATATTTACCCTCTTGGCGTTAAGCAACAGGTGATTTTGTTTGCTATCTTCTTCTCCGTTTTTTCACATTATTTTGAGAAATTAACACTGAAATGTGTATGTATGGCAGGGAATATTGATTAATGGTCAGTTTCCAGGGCCACAGATTGAGACTGTCACTAATGAAAATTTAATTGTCAGTGTCTTCAATAGCTTGGATGAACCTTTTCTACTCTCTTGGTGAGTCACTCCTCTCAATGTTTACGTTAAATTTTTGTTTTTAAAAGTGAGATTTCTTGAAATTGTCAGTGTCTTCAATATGTTTGAATGTGCTTGTTTGTGGCTGAGGTGGGAATTCATTGCGGAAGTATGGGGCTTACTGCTTAAAGTGTTTAGGTGCAATCATTTTGATATTGAATAACGAGCCCATTTGAAAGAATTTTGGAATGATTCTTCAAGATCTACTGTTCTTACTTATTGCTGTTATATATAAAGCCGTAAATCCAATTACGAGATAAATAATAAGCAAATGTATGGATACATATTTACCGTAGTTCAACCTCAATAGATCATTTTTCCGATCGAGTGGGTAAGTGAACAATATGATTATACTCCACGTAGTATAAGATAGTGGGATCAGATCTACTTATGGTACCATTTACTATATAATATAATTCCTGCATTAAAGACTTTCTTTGGATCTTTGACCTTCATAATGAAATGTCTAGTTTCTGTGTTCTTGAATCCACTAGCTGACTGAATTAGTCTATGTAATTTGGTAAAATGGTCGCTGCTAAAGAAGAGATTCTAGTGCGGCTTCCTCGTTCAAACTTCAGTTCAAGCAAATTCCAATTATGGCAGCCATTGAGGAGTATACTCATTTCACCTTGTCTGACTGCTTTGCATCATATAAGTAATGCCTTGCGGTGAACTGATTTTGAACAGAAATCTAGTGACTTGATTTCTTATCATTAAGAGTAGAAATTTAGAATATATCTGTTGCCACTCTCATGCTAATCTATTCATATGCGAATTTATATTATGATTTGACAGTCAATAGAGGTTTCATTATCGTTAATGGAGGATTATACATCAAAATCAAGAAATGGTTAAACTAAAATAAAGAGGAAAATTTGAGTGAAGTGTTCTACCCAACTCACGTTTGAGTCTATTAGTACATGTTTCTCTTAATTTTATCCCTCAGTAGCCAAACCTCCCCAGTAAAATAATCTTTTGTTATTTGAACCAAATGTGAATGGTAATATATTGTATGTATTTATTTGGTATGATGTGAAATTCATTAAGAAACATTGGGGACTTTTAACACTTAAAGCACATTATCAAAGATATTTAACTCTAACGAGTTATTTCTCTCTGTAAGGAATGGCATACAACAGAGAAGGAACTCTTGGCAGGATGGAGTCTATGGCACGAACTGTCCTATCCCACCCGGACGGAATTTTACTTACATTCTCCAAGTCAAAGATCAAATCGGTAGCTTTTTCTATTTCCCATCACTGGCCTTTCACAAGGCTGCTGGAGGATTTGGTGGCATAAAAATCTTCAGCCGTTCTGTGATACCCGTTCCTTTCCCTCCACCTGCTGGAGATTACACCATTCTAGCTGGTGACTGGTTCAGGCAAAACCACACAGTAATTAGTTTTGAACGATCACTCCCTTTAATGTATAAACTTAGTTACAAAAGGGCCTATTACCATGTATGCTAAATTACACATTTTGCAGGATTTGAAAGCAAATCTAGATAATGGACTTAATCTTCCCTTCCCTGATGGACTTCTCATAAATGGTCGTGGATCAAACGGCAATACATTTACAGTGGATCAAGGTAATATATAACAAAAGCACTTACAGTTAACTGTCACATTTATGCAAGTATTGCTTCATAATCTCACACGATCTAAAATTGTTGTCCAGGCAAGACTTACAGATTTCGCATATCAAATGTCGGGCTCACGACATCTATCAATTTCCGAATCCAGGGTCACAAGATGTTGTTGGTCGAGGTTGAAGGGACACATACATTGCAGAACACCTATGGGTCTCTTGACATTCACTTAGGCCAGTCCTACTCTGTTCTGGTCACTTGTGATCAACCTGCACAGGATTATTACATAGTCGTCTCAACACGTTTTACATCACAAGTGCTTACAGCAACATCCATTCTTCACTACAGCAACTCAGCATTAAGTGCTTCTGGTCCTCCTCCTGGTGGGCCCACAACTGAGATTGATTGGTCCCTCAATCAGGCAAGATCCATCAGGTATATATTTTGTTCTGCCTAATATTGTTTAAAAAGGTGATGAAAATCAATATATTTTGATCCATTGTTATCGTGTATCTGACTTGACATACTGTCCATATATTCTTTTAAAAATGTTTGTGCTACAGTTGGTTCACGTTCAACATATGTTGATTCAATGTTTTTAATCAGGCAAAATTTAACTGCAAGTGGGCCTAGACCTAATCCCCAAGGCTCTTATCACTATGGACTGGTGAACACTACCCGCACAATCCGACTGGCAAATTCTGCTCCAACTATCAATGGTAAACAGAGGTATGCTGTCAATAGCGTATCGTTCATCCCAGCAGATACACCACTTAAACTTGCGGACTATTACAATATTCAAGGGGTATTCAGCCTTGGAAGTATCCCAGACAGTCCCACAGGTTCTGGGGGTTACCTTCAGACTTCAGTCATGGCTGCCAATTTCAGAAGTTTTGTTGAGATTGTGTTTGAGAACTCAGAAGACACAGTGCAGTCATGGCACATCGATGGCCACATATTCTTTGTAATGGGGTACGTTTTTATGTGTTAATTGTTATGACTAACTATATGCTGTATTTCTGCAACATATCAACCATCGAAAGTCGTCTTCCTGCAAGCATCGATGGGAAGTCTTAAAGGTTAAGTCCTTGCCTTCATCTTACCGATGATTGACAATGATGCATTTACAGGATGGACGGTGGACAGTGGTCACCTGCAAGCAGATCAAGTTACAACTTGAGGGATGCAATTTCTCGATGCACCATTCAGGTACTCTAGACGCTGTGCATTATAAAAACATGACATCACCCTTATTTGTCGTACATTAGCTGCCACGAGTGTATTGATTGATCAAACCTCTCGACTTTGACTCGTGTATAGGTGTATCCTGGCTCGTGGACTGCCCTATATATGCCTCTTGACAACGTGGGAATGTGGAACATAAGATCTGAGAACTGGGCTCGTCAATACTTAGGCCAGCAGTTCTACCTTCGTGTATATTCGCCAGCAAATTCGTGGAGAGATGAGTACCCAATCCCGAAGAATGCACTCATATGCGGTCGGGCATCAGGTCGTAAAACCAGGCCTTTATAAAACCTGACAAACACGAAACAGTCACGAAGGGGTGACTGCTTTTTGCTAGTTGAGGAAGATGCAACTCCATTTCTGTTGAGCCTTAATCCATTCAGAACATTTTTTCTGTTAGAACTTACGAAGTATTTCCCACTTTCCCATGCAATCCAAATAGTATTCATCAAATCTACAATTTCTCACTCCTACTGGAAGCAGCAGCTGATCAGATTAAATGAACTTTTTTCCTACTTATAAGTAGATATTTCAATTACTTATTTGTGCTTTAATTAACTTTAAATTTCTTGAATACCCTGTAACTCAATAATCATATCATAAAAAATTATAATATTAAATAACCCAATTTTTTTTTATTTAATAACTTTTCTTGAACAAAAAATTAAAAATTTGTTATCACCTTATGTAATACTGAATTTATTTGTCTTCTAACTCAAATTTTAAGAAAAGTCTAATTCTTAAATAATAAATTGTAATTAATACAGTAAATAATTTAATATACTCTATTTAACATTATTAAAAGCTTTACTGAATTATTAGCTTTAAATATTAGTATTTATATATTACATTTCTGTACTAATTAGATATATAATATCGAAATTTACTAAAAATGTACGATAAAATTATATCACAATTGACTAAAATTTAGAGAAAATAGTTGCAACATTTGAATTGAAAAATAGTGTAAAAAAACATAGCACGCCAACAATTCATTTCGGATCAAAGAAAGTCCTTATTTCACAAGCATATTTTTCAGAATCTTTTGAATGGGACTTGTACAGTTGTACTTCACTTCAAATATGCATTTTTATATATATAGCTCAATCTAGTCATGTCAACGAGTCGAATCGAGACATGAGCAAAAAATGCTCGATTTTTTTTTTTATTTTGGGCTCTAACCAAGCTATGCAAAAGCTCGACCAAAAAATTGAGGTTGGAGCCTTAATAGGCCGAGCCGGCTCGATTTGTTTTTTTTTTTTTTTTTTTAATTCCTACATGCTACAATTGTTGTTTTTTTTTTTTTTTTTTAAACGGGCCGGCTCGGGCTCGAGCCTTAGCCCCAAAGTAGGGCTCGGTCTGCCCCGGCTCGATGGTTCCGAGCCTTGAGCCGGCTCGGCTAGGGCTTTTCCAAGCCAAGTCACGAGTTGTCCGAGCCAACAAGCCATTTTGTCATCCCTAGCTCAATCACAATAAAAGAAGTTAGGATGACAAAACGTTCAGTTTTGCCATGGCTTCGAATATTATTTTTTATTTTATTTTTATGATTGCATATTTTAATGGAGTTTAATATTTTATATCAATAAATAAGTATATAAAGTGATAATTAAGGATGTTTAAGGAGCGATTCCCTTATGCAAGTCGATCATCAACTCAACAAAATAAGTAAAATATGTCGTTTTAGCTAAAAAAATAAAATAAATAAGGGGGTGTTTGATATATATTATTGAAGAAAGAATGTATTTTAAATAGTGAAATGATGGGAGATATGTGGTTAAAAAGTAAGGAAAAATTATTGATGTGATGGAAAATATTTTTTTATTGAAGAATGTTTGGTTTAAAATAAGTTTTGAAAGAATGTATTTTAAAAGAATATGTATCAAACATGAGCTAAATAAATAACTGTACAAGCCACGAGAAGCTCTCAAGCCATCTCGACCGACCACGGGGTGATCCAAGTCACTTTCATTGAACATGCCGATAAGTGCTCAACTCGTCCCATTTAACATGCCTAAAATATTTTAATCTCCGTCCCATCTCGTCCCCCCCAACCTACAGAAAACCTCCAATGAGGCGGGAGACGAGGAGTGTCGCCACGTTCGGACGCGCCCCATCGCTAAAAGTAGGAATGGGCAAAAAATCGACTGACCCGACGAAACCGACTGCTTTGGGTCGATTTTTTGCATTTTTTGGGCGGTTTTCGGGTTTTGGGTTGGGGGGTCGGGTCGCGGGTTGGGACTCTAAACTCGACCCGACCCGACCCAACCCCGAAAAAAAAAATGCAACTCGTTTCTCCAAGTTTTATTTGTTCAATAAAAAAAAAGTCTTGGATATTATGCTTGGTTATTATTATTATAATTTTTAGTATGGATAGTGATGTATACAATTGTACACTAAACGAATGACAATATCTTTAGATAAATAGTTTTAAGAATAATTTTAATCATTCATTTATGTATGGTGTACGGTTAACACTTTAGAATTCCATCCAATACATATAATCCGGCCAAATATTACTTTTGGCTACAAAGATTTAAAGATAGTTTTTGACAACCCAATCCAACCCGATCGACACTTGATTGGGTTGAGTTGGTTTGATTTTAGATCAAACCGACCATGTTGGTTTGGGTTGGGGCAAAAATCAACTCAGTCCAACCCACTCCCACCCCTAGCTAAAAGGAGTTGATTGTCACAATCCACGTGCTAACTTGCATGAGGCATTAAATAGCCTAGTCATAACGTATTGCCCTTGGGCGTTTGGTTAAAAAATCTATTAAATAGTAAACACGTAATGCGATTTCCATCCAGCATTATAAGTGATGATTACGTCCATTAAAACCCTAATCAAGCAAATTTCCTCATCATCATCTTCATTAAAACCTTCATCAATTGGGTTGTGCGTTCGGGTCACATCTTAATTTAGATTCGCAAATCAATCAGATTACTGTTGTCAAAATAAACAGAAAAATACAGTAATGGAGAAAATAAGTAAGAAGATGGTAAAAAAACTTATCTGACAAATGCTTGAACACGAATGTAATACCGTTGTTTACGAACTATATTTGCCTCCTCTACAATGTTTTTAAGGATTTAACGACAAATAGTTTATAGGATTAAACAAGCCTTATGAAGATCACCAAAAACAAAAATGAATCTTCAAAAGAACAAGTGAAAAAGGGAGGAATAATTTGATTATGTAAATTGACAAAATTTCTCTCAAAATCTTGGATGAATTATCAATGTTTAATTTGATGTGTACAACACGGAATGAGGTTGGGCCGGGCCGGGCCGAAAAAATCAAGAAAGCAAGTTTTTCTCTCTTCTCAGGCGTCAGCTGTCCTTATTTTTTTTTGTAGGCGCCCAACATTCTGCCTCGTCCTTGTTGTTGTTCTTCTCTATTTATTTTGCTAATCTTGTGGTCTTCTCTCCACTTCATTCTTCTCTTCCGTCATCTCCATATCATACCTCATTCTATGATCATTATCATAGCTCCATTTCAAGCTCCAAATCATTCCATTTTCATCCAATTTGTCCAACTATAAAACAACATGAACACATGCTCAAAAACAAACTAAAAATTACGATTTAAAGGAAGTTGTTTAAGGAATTAATTTCACTCATCACTTGACAACCATTATTACAGAAAAAAGAGTTTTGAATAGTGAAATGTGATTAAAAAGTAGAAAAAAAGTTTTTGATATACATATAAAATATTTTTATTGTGTGAATATGTGATTGCAAATAATCATATTGCAAATCATAAAATAAATTAATGGGTGTCAAATATGCTCTAAAGTGAATTAAACAAAGAGGTATAATACTTTTGGAATATTTGAATAAAAAAAGGGTATGTGGTGACATTTCAACGTTGATTTTTTCTTGCTGTTTTTCTAAAAATTGAAATTTACTAATATTTAGAATATTGAGAATTTTTACATTTTTTGATTTGTAAGAAAATTTATTATTCCGATAACATGGTGTGATGATACTAGAAAATCGTATTTAAAAATACTCGTCATTGAACTACAAATACACATGAGAAACACAAACTAAATATTCTAACTACCTATAAAAGGCTGAGGGGTTGTGCCAGGCAAGCCTGCAGCCTGTAACACAGGCCATCGTCCAAAAACGTGGAGCTAACTCGGGCTCGAACGGACGAGTCGGATTAACATCTCTAAGTCCATTTGATGTTTAAATCAGAAAATAGATGGATATGATATGTGCACAAGGCTATAATTGATGAATTAAAATACTCGTGGAACACTATACTGACCATAATAGGGTTCTTGATGACTAGGGCTCCCATTGTGGTTAGAACACTTGCAGAGGTGATGGATTGAGAGTCTATGGACGAGTCATGACAAGACTCCCAATACCTTTAGAACACTAAGCTTTGGGATGACCACAAAGAGAGGTCACAGGTCATCAATCACGAACATTGATGGCCACGAGGCCAATCAAGGAAGGTTGGACACTATGACTGTAAATAGATCGAATATGGATCAGATCTACCTATATTCAATTCGATAAGAATAATTATTCGATCCGATAATGTAACCTATATTTGATTGTTAAATTCATATCCGTTTTAATTATATTATCGGATATCCGATCCGAAATTAAAGAAGTTAGGAAAAAAATTAATGTTAGAATCAACTTTTTATTTATTTATTTTTTCAAATTTTTCCAATTTTTAAACGGGTTTAATAATTATAAATTTCTCAATTTTTTATGTTTTGAATTTGATGATTTTTTTATTCTATTTTTTTTATTTTCTCATTTTTTTTTATTTATTTTAATAACAAATAACATGTCATAAAATTATTTTACCAATTCAATTGTTTTAAAAAATCGGATCAGATTAACATAAATCCATATTTGATCCAATTAATTGACGAATTATTGGATTCGAATCTTGATCGGGTTATCGGAATGAGACCCTAAATTCATCTCCCATTAATTTCGTCGGAATCGGATCACAATATAATCCATTGACAACCCTATCGAGCACAAAGATCAATTGTACGTGTATATATTGCCTTATATTAGGATTAAATTAAAATTTTAAGTGAAAGTCAATTATAAATTATAAATATATATTTGCTACTTTTTATTAAAATTTATAGCATGATCGAGTCCCATTATTTTGCTAAAATGTATTTTGAAATAATGATTTAGTAGAAAATGTGTGGTTAAAAAATAAAGAAATAATTTGTAGTATCTTTCGAATTATAAATTTTTATAGGATTAGCATTTTTCCGATGGTTCCCGTTTGGACACTTTGAAATTATAATCAATTTTTCTCACTTCTTATCAATAAAATATTCTCTGATAAAATAATGTTACTACACGTTTAAAGAAATTCCATTCCAAAAATTATAATGATTTTGCTACCAGTCTCACGTGGAATGAGACCCGCTTAAATAAAAATATATTTTATGCAGTGGGTTCCACCCTCATGTGAGGGGGTATACACCCCCGATGTACAAAAGTTAATGTACAAATAGACTTTTTCAAATTATAATCCTATCTGACGAATGAACACTCACCCAGAGGCCGGAGAGAGCTAGGCATCATTGGAATCAATCTTCAGAAACACAGAATTACCCAAACCATGCCCGATGTTCCACATGATCTGATCCGGCGGATTCAGATCTCCACCAGAAATGCTGCTGGACTATCCGGATACGACCCCAGAGACCCTACACTTCCCGCTCTCCCGACTCTCTCGGCGACCATCGCATCTCTTGAACCTTCCCCGCCATATCTACGCTGCAGTCACTGCAAAGGGAGGCTCCTAAGAGGCTTACAGTCTTTCATTTGCGTCTACTGTGGCAATCCCCACCAAACCGACGTCACTCCCGACCCCATTTGCTTCAATTCTACCATTGGGTATCAGTGGTTGCTCCAGTATCTCCAGCTCGATGGATCGGTATGATTTAATAATCACTTCCATTGTTATTCTTTAAATTGCATTATGATTACAAGGTGCAAAATTTGGGCGCAAGGTTCAACTTTTGTTGTTCTTGTAGTACATTTTGGTGCTTTACTGTCATTTTTTGGTATATTTTCTGGTGTGTTCAGAATCATACTATGACACACATATTTCTCTTAGATGGTTGTTCAAGTTTTTAAAGATATGAGGGGGTTTTGACGTATCCACATTGTTTTTAATAGCGGATTAGGGAACATTTGGTAGAACAAAGACATATATTTCCATGAAATGAATACAAAAAATGTGCTATTATTGTTTCTGCTTGTACACAATTGTACATATAACTAGAGGCACAGTGGTGCAAGTGTATTATCAGAGATGATCAAGGAAATAGATCTGCTCAATTCCATGGTACAGTTCATTGCACAGGATATTCTAGCATTAGGTTACTTTGTTTTTTTTGTTGCTTTTCTTTGGTGTTTTTTTGCTCAACAAATCACCCACATTTCTTTTAGTCTTGCTATCCTTGCTGTACACGTGCTGGTCCTGGTTTGATTACCCATGTGGTGGCTTGCATGATCTTTCCTCGTATTTTCTGGGTACACGCATTTGGACTGTATTTCACACTATAGTTATATAATGAAAAATAGTCTCAGTTTTTATCATCTGAGTTAGAAATCCCCAAAATCTCCTTTCGTCAAGTGAGAGTAGCATGCGTTTAGGTCAAAGAATAAGAAATTGCTCTCCTGGGTTTAATTTTGATTAGATAGGTTGAAAATTATTTACTTAGTGCTCATTTGGTTTTTATCTCATTTGACAAGATAGTCATCAGTTCAGAGAATAGAGGTGGTAGATTGTTTCGTAATTTGAGAACCCGATGCTGATGTACGAGTTACACTTTGGATAAATGATCTATTCAGTTCCTAACTTCTAGTTTCTAGCTCCAAAAAGGAGAGAGGGGTGGGGGGGGAATGGGTACTTCAGCTTAATATAAAGCAACGATTTATTTATTTTTATATAAAAGCTTCTGTATTTGCTGTAAAAGTTCCTGTTGTTAAAAGTATAGACACGAGAAAAGGACAGGTGGTGTTTTTGCCAATTTTATTGTTTGCCATGTTGATCTCACCTACCACCACTGGATAACTCTATCCTTTAGAACCTAGTTCTTGTGGACATTCAGAATGTATGATTTACTCGTCATATCCCCACCTCAAAACCAATATGCCCACCCACACTGCCAAAGCAATGGACAAGGGTAATATTTGTGGACGATGCTAATTTTGCTGAGTTTTCATTTTAGTTTCATGAGCTCCAAAGTAGAAAATTTGTTATGATCGATGGCCTTTAACACAGGTTTCTAATATGTTTTAATTTTCTAATCCTCCAACCCTCCCTCCTTTGTTTCCATACGGATTTCAAAATAAATAATATCATCAATTTGCAGGAACTGATTGGACCGCTGATCGAAAAAAGTGAGTCAAATCGAGCACAAGGTTCTTCTAAAGGAGAAAGCCCCCTGTCTGATTCCTTAAACTATAGAATAGAATGGCAAGCCGAGTCACATAAGCAAGACACTAGTGTTTCAGACAAGCAGCCAGAACAGAGTAAACAATCTTTGAATTTAACTGGAGCTGATCTGGACAATTTCTTTTCTGAGCCAAAGAGGGATGTTTCTGATAGATCTTTTGAACAGCCAGTAACTATCAACCAGGTCAAGACTTCACAGTTAGAAGTTGAAGCTCCTGACAGCCTAAATTTATTTCAAAATGTTCAGCCATCTGATCCAGCTGTTAATGTTGATGCATTTTCAGGATGGGAGGCAGAGTTTCAGCCAACTGCTTCTGAAAATAAACATCATGGTTCCAATACATCTGACCTTTTTGTAAGTTCCTCCGTCGATTCTGTAAAGAAATTCCAGGATGCCAAATCATTTTACCCTTTGGGATCCGAGGATGATCTTTCTGCCCACATGGAATCTGTGTTCGGACCTGGATCCAATCTAAACGATGGAAAGTTGAAAGATAATTCAGCAGATTCTCCTGCATTTGGTGACCGGAATTCAAATGACCTGTGGAACAAGGTGAGCTCCAATGGGTCCCAGCTAGCTGAGGGTTTTGATGCCACTTTTGGGACTAAGGATGATAATATATTAGAAAATTCAAACTATTCTTCTACTAATGTTGACTTGTTTCAAGATGATCAATGGAAAACCAACCAAATGGATGAACCTGAGAATACCATAGTAAGCAGAGATGATGATGATTCATTTGATGAATGGGATGATTTTACAGGCTCAAATAGCACACAGGATCCTTCTAAAAATGCTTTGACACAAAGTGATAATCAAGTTTTTGCTTCTCTCGGAAAGCCTTCAGAGATAAATTTGTTCAGTTCAAACAATAAATTTGAAGAAAAGGATTTTGGTAGGTTTTTACAACCTGATCTTTTTTCTGGCTCACCAATCAATGACAATTTTTCCACGAAAGCAAACACTATTTTGCAAGAAGTTCCTGCTTCAGAGAGGTACATATACACTTTGCTGAGAAAGGTCCTTGATTAAGTTCATATGGTCAATTACTGTCTATCTGACCAGAAAATGTTTATCAATTACAAAATTTTCTAATTAATAATTATCATCCCCTTTTGCATTGGATTATTCATACTGGCTTGCATTTCTTCTCCATAAAGCCAAAGTGACGTGTTTTTATATCTCCTTGACAACTGAATTAGAGCCCAGGTAATGGTATGTGTTAATGGAGGGAAGTAGCATATAAAATAATCTTCATAGTGATGAAGCTGGAAGGATCATTTTCAACTTCCTTCCTCAGAACCTAGGTTAGGAGAGACAGGACCACTCTTTTTGTTTGACCTCTTAAAAGTAATGGCTTCTGACAGTCATTTCTCTGTATTCATATACCTACAAGATAAAGTTAAGAAATGAAGAGTAGAAAATTATGTGGAGCTGAGGCAGATAAGTGATGTAGAGCTTCAAAAGGAAGCTGTGGATAGGTGCATGACCTAGAAAGAAGAAAAATAAAGCTAAAATGATGATCATTTGACTGTTCAGATTTTAAATTTACACAGCATGTCTGTCTTTTCATCATCAACCTCTACCTCTTCTTTGAATTGCCCGCACTAGTCCACTGTACAGAGGGAAATATTCTTTATTACTTGTTCTTTCTTGATAGTACTGAGATGATGAAGTGAGTAGAAGGGCGAGAAGTATTAGAAATACTTTATTTCATTTCACTTTCTACTTTTTTCTCTTAAAAGGCCTACTTTTGCTATTATTAGAAAACTTCTTCGTACACAACCTTGACTTCTCCCTTCTACCATACCTCTGACCCCCACTCAATCCACCAGCCCTCAGCACCTTCAGCCACCACACGCCACAGAACTTGCCTGGGTTGCTGCAACTCAACCACAAACAACAGGAAAGGAAAAAAAGCTGGGTCAACAAAAATAAAGTTCTGCTCTGTGCTTGGGCACTCAGACGATCCTGAGCAGTTGGGGAAATGAGGGGAAGGGGTATCATTTCTGGATGAAAAAATTTCCAAACAGTGTTACTGATATTTGGCAGGCATGAGTTTGCCATTTAACTTTTTTTTTTTCTCGAAAACTAATTGAATATGTAAGAGTTTGTGCACCAAAAAGTTTGTCCATTTGACTACAAAAATATAATGACATCATTCATGGGTTGATTAACTTTTGTGATTGTTGTTGCTAACATTTATATTGAAGTTAGTCTTTTGCACAACGGAACACTTCTGCAGAAAATTTGTCCTTAACTTCTTCGACCATTGTTCTCTAGATACAGAAGATTCAATTTATTTTTTGCATTTTCTAAAAACCTTATTTCAATTTTATCGGAATAAAAATTGTTTAATGCTGAATGTCACCATTTCTTTTGTTAATATTCTTGCAATATGCAGAAGACGAAGATTTGATGTTTATTTCTCTTAACTGGTTTCTAATTTAATTTTCCTGATAAGGAAAACATACAAACCGTGTCATGATAGTGCAATAGCAAAATTTATAATTGATATTTAATATCTAGAGTAGTATTTTCCAGCCTATGATAACCATTTTCATTGTTTCTCAAATCTCTGCCATTTGCTTTGGCAATCTAGTCTGATCTGGTGTTTATGTCCACTAGACCTTATGCAGTTTAAAGATGTATATTTGACATTAATATTGTTATGGTTGTGAGTGCCAACAATAACTTGGTGATTTGAGATAGTCTAATATAGAGATCTACAGTTGTAGTGTCATTTCTTTTAGTCATACAGAGTTAAAAAAGGAAAAAAAAAATCACTTTATTCAGGGCTAGACTTCTCACGCGATACTTGAAAAAAAAAAATTGGACTTTTTTCCATCTTTACTCTTTATATTAGTGGGCAGATTTTCTGCCAATCATTTGATATATTCAAAAAAAGATACTTCTTGAATAGAAATGCCTGTTTCCGGAAAGACGGTACTTTCTGCATTCCCATAAGTAAATGAGGTCAATCAATTCTGCATGAAA
>CM032637.1:12738260-12870966 GCA_019097785.1 Fraxinus excelsior | reverse complement strand
TTTCGTGCTCTTATCAAAACTCAACATTATGCTACTATTAAATCTTTTAGATGTGATTTGTGTGGGGAATACACTTTTAATAAATTTTGTGAGCTGTTTGCCTTAGATGGAACTATTCACCAGATTTTGTATACAAATATTCCTGAGCAAAATGGTGTTGCTGAAAGAAAACATAGGCACATTCTTGAAACTGCTCTTTCTCTCTTGTTGTCTGCTTTTCTTAGTGTGTTTTGGGGTGAAGTTGTTCTTACCGCTGTAAGTTTGATTAATACAATTCCATTTTCTCATATTTCAGGTTTTTCTCCTTTCGAAAAGTTGTATGGGCATGCCCCTGATTATTCTATCTTTAGAGTTTTTTTGTTGTACTTGTTTCGTTCTTCGTCCTCATGTAGAACGTAGCAAGTTGTCATTTCGATATGCTATTTGTGTCTTTCTTGATTATGGTGAAGGTAAAAAGGGGTATCGTTGTTTTGATCCAACAACTCAGAAACTTTATATATCTTATCATGTTGTTTTTCTCGAGCATATACATTTCTTTTTATTCCATCAACTACTCATAGTTTGATTAGATCTGATCTTATTCGTATAGATCATTTTTTAACGATTCTGATAGTTTGTCATCTCAGGTTCCTAGTACTTCAAATACCCTTCTCATGTTCTTACCTCGTTATCTTTACAACCAATTCATATCGATCATTCTACATGTACGACACTTTACTTTCCGGTACACCTGAAGGTCCCTCTTCTCCTATGGCCCCTGAAGCTCCGTCCAAGATTGTGGATCCACCTCTACGTCAATCCACGCGCATTCGTAAGTCTATAAAGTTACCAAATTTTGCTTATTCTTGTTATTCTTCATCTTTTACTTCTTTTTTACTTTCTATTCATTGTCTCTCTTAGCCATCTTTCTATAAAGAGGCAATTCTTGATCATCTTTGGCAGCAAGCTATAGATGAGGAACTTTCTGCTTTGCATAAGACTGATACTTGAGATTTGGTTCATCTACCTCCTGGTAAGAGTGTTGTGGGTTGTCGTTGGGTGTATAAGATCAAGACTAATTTTGATAGATCAATTGAGCGATACAAAACTAGGTTGGTTGCAAAATGGCACTCTCAACCAATTGGTATGGATTATGAGGAGACATTTACTCTTGTTGCAAAAATGACTACTATTCGTACTCTTATGTTGTAGCTGCGGTTCGTCAGTGACATATCTCTCAACTTGATGTTAAAAATACCTTCTTGAATGGAGATCTTCAAGAAGAAGTTTATATGGTGCCACCTCCTGGTATTTCACATGATTCTGGGTATGTTTTCAAGCTAAAGAAAGTGTTATATGGTCTCAAACAAGTACCTCGTGCTTGGTTTGAGAGATTTTCTGTTGTGATCTCTTCCATTGGATTTGCTTCTAGTAGTCATGATTTTGCTCTTTTTGTTAAGTGCACTAATGCAGGTCGTATCATGCTATCTTTATATGTTGATGACATGATTATTATTGGTGATGATATTGATGGTATTTCAATTTTGAAGACACAGTTAGCTAGACAATTTGAAATGAAGGATTTGGATTCTCTATGATATTTTTTGGGTACTGAGGTAGCCTGCTCACCCACAAGTTATATTTTTTCTCAGTCGAAATATGTTGCAGATATTTTTGAGGGGGCTAAACTTACTGATAATAAGATTGTTGATACTCCCATTGAGGTTAACGCAAAGTATTCTTCTTCTGATGGTTTACCTTTGTCAGATCCTACTTTATACTGTACTATTATTGGGAGCTTGGTATATCTTACTATTACTCGTCTAAATATTGCATATGTTGTTCATGTTGTTAGTCAGTTTGTTACTTCTCCTACTACAGTTCATTGGGCAGCTATTCTTCGTATTTTGCAGTATATTCGGGGTACAGTCTTTCAGAGTCTTTTACTTCCATCCACATTTTCCTTGGAGCTGCGTGCATACTCACATGCTGATCATGGCAGTGATCTCACAGATCGCAAGTATGTTACTGGTTTCTGTATTTTTTTGGGTGATTTTCTTATTTCTTGGAAGAGTAAGAAACAATTTATTGTTTCTCAATCTTCAACTGAAGCAGAATATCATGCTATGACATCTACTACCAAAGAGATTGTTTGGTTACGTTAGTTACTTGCAGATATGATAGTTTTTCTTTATCATCCCACTTCTATGTATTGCGACAACCAAAGTTCTATCAACTCGGTTTTTCATGAACGAACTAAGCACATTGAGATCGATTGTCACCTTACTTGTCATCATCTCAAGCATGACACAATTACTTTGCCATTTGTTTCTTCTTTGCATCTTGCAGATTTCTATACCAAGTTGCATTCTATTTCCCATTTTCGTTTTCTAGTTGACAAACTCTCGATGCTTGTAGCTGCTGTATCGTGTTTGAGGGGGAGATGTTAAGAAATATATTGATATTTTATTTTATTGTTTATTAATGGTAGAATAGTCATTTTAATTTCCTTTATTTTAGCCTATATATAGTCTTTTTATATTTAGGTTAAATCATCCTTTTGGCTTTTGTATTCAATTTCATTATGCATAATTAATGAAACTCTGGCCTCTTTTTTTTTTTCTTTTTTTTTCCTTTGAATTGTTTTAACAAGAAAAACATTCGTCACAGCTGCATATACATAGTTTGCTGAAGCAGGTAGCTCAAAATAGAATTGAAGTATAAGTAGGAACAAAATTTAACCGGCTCTTGACACAAGCAGTAGGTACCATCAAAATCACAAATTCGTATTCCTTGTCTTTCACTTCTCCTTTGCATGCTTGAGCCTGACATGACTTATCAATTATTATAACCAACAAGTCCCTTCTCCTTGCCAGAAAATTGTCACCGAGGGAGGGAAAAGACATTTACGCAAAGGAGCTCATAAAATTTATTTAAGGTACATGTTTAAGTGATATTATGAACAACATAAATGCACATAATCACTTGCACAGTTCGTTCGTTCCAGTTTTTTCTTCCAAATCAAATTCCAAGCAAAAGAAGCAAATTACATCATCTGGTATGGGTTCCGACAGAAATAGATGGTTCTCCAAAGAAGAACCAAACATTGTTGGCAAAACCCAAGACAAAATGTAAACATGTGTTTGTTCCTTCTTTCTTTTTTTTCCACATAAGTAAATGAAAAATTATGGTACATACATACAAGCCTGAACGTGATCTTTTCCTTACCCCAGAGAAAAGGTACTTCCCTTTGGGTATCTATATCAAGGTTCCAGCTTCAATGAAACAACCCGGGACTGCCTGCTACGTTTTTCAGATTTGACGAATACTATTGAAAGACAAGATGGGGCCCACCATGGCCGGCGAACCTTTTGCTCCCCTTTCAAGCAAGCCACTATTACCAAGTTCAGAAACAATAAAGATTCTCAATTTCAGATCAGAAAGAAAAATAAAAAAAGGCTGCCAAAATCACTGGAAGAATTGCACTGGAGGTCCCCAAAACTATGCAAGTTGTAGTCTCTAATCTAAGTTGTTGACAAGAGTCATCCACAGCCTTTCAAGTTTATTAGCAAATTAATTTTCTATTGACTGTTTTCCATCCATTTGACCATGAAAAAGGCAAATTTTTTAAAGGGTAATATAGGCAAACACTCAATTGAAATAAAAATAAATAAGAAAACCGAATGATGGAAAGAAAGTACCCACTTCACACCATTTCCCAACCCCCTCCCTATCACCGTCAACCTATTCCACCAACCCCTCCCGAGCCCAACCCCCACTGCCCCCCCACATCATTCCCCTTCCAAGGTTAATGGATTAGGAGCAACCTAAAAAGTTTTCGAACCCGTAAAAAATTTAAAAGCATGTTTGTTCATGCTTATGCTTCTTTTAAAGCACCAATATAGTGGCCAAAAAGAAGCTCCAATTAAGGAGAATAGGATATTGTACATTTTGAATGATGAAGGCTTTAAGTCCTGCCAGTTTGAAGTCAGTTTTGGGAGGGGAAACAGAGTGGCGGGGTGTGGCGCGTTGGCTGGAGGGGGTCAGCAGAAACGAAGATGATGACAGTTCAGTTATTTTTCTTTACGTTTTTATTGACATTAAATGTTTACCTATTGTAACCCTCAAAAAGATACACGTGCCTTTTAAAGTGTTTGGGTTCACTGAGAACTAACTTGGAATACATTACAAACTTGAAAGAATGACTATGACTCTTGCCAAAGAACTTAGATCGGGACCAACCCATTACAATTACATAGGTTGGGGACCTCCAGTGAAATTTTCCCTAGATCAATTGTAGCAGATGAAATCCACGCTGAAATAAAGAAATCTAAACTTTGTTCTACTGTTAGACCCAAGAAATGAATGAAAATGATGAAAACAGACAAATATATGTTTGCAATGCTGTTAATACTACTTAGTAATTATAATACTGATAATCATAATGCATTCATAACAGATCTCATGAAAGAAGAGCAACAGAGAGATCAAAATCCTAAAAGATTAAGGTGTTAGGCAGGATGGATGGAAGGAACAGGCCCACATGTCAGTAACATCTTTTTCTCAAATTAAGCTGTAGATTTACCCTTGAGCTTAAGAATTATTATAAATAGGTATCAGATTACTGCTTCTGATTTTAAGCTATAAATAAACAAGCCCTACAACTAGGTTCATTAACTTCTTTTTTCTTTTTCTTTTTTTTTTCTTATAAAGTTCAAAAAATAGTACGTTGAAATATATACTCCAAAAATGGATCACTTTCCCCATAAAATTCCCAAACCACCACTCAATTATTGTCTAAAAAACCAAAAAACAACAAAAAATGTATTTCTTCAGAAAAAAAGGAAAATGTGAGATAAAAAAAAAAGAATTAATATCCATCTTTAGAGCTGTGTGTTCCAGAGTTGGGAAAGGCTAATCTAAGTCGACCAGCACCAATGTGTACTCCCTCGAAACGCCAACTGCCAAATATCAAATCTGATTAAGTGCTTGTTTGGAGGTGCTTTCAAATACTTATAAGCTGGGTTTCCTACGGAATATATGGATAATAAGTGGGTAGTATTTTGGCGGAGGTTGGTGGTGCTGGGGTCGGCAATCTACTAATGGTGGTGGCAACTGCTGCAAGTGGCGGAACTAGGAGAAGATGGCAAAAGTTCTACTTCTTGTTTTTTCTTTAATTGTAAGAAAGAATTTAAATAAAAGAATCCAGGTTAAACTTTAGAATTGTTCAAGTCAGAGCCCATTTAAACAAGTGACTGTACAAAATCAGAATGTCAATACGAGAGAGAGAGAGAGAGAGAGAGAGAGAGAGAGAGAGAGAGAGAGAGAGAGAGAGAGAGAGAGAGAAACCTTTTATTCGCCTAAGCTCCTTGCACAAGGTTATGAAATCCCCCCATTTCATGTGGCACTTCCTTATGAACCGCAGTATCTGCTCAGTTGTAAACATGGACATCCCTTCTAAATACTCCCCATTAATCCCATTTTCTTTGAAAATTTGGCAATAGCCACCAAGATTGATCTCTTCCAGCCACAAGCCAACATCCTAGGGGAAAAAAAAAATCAAAAAGTTGGTAATTTAGAAAATTCCATTTTCAACTAAAGTTTCCTATTTCATCTCCTTAGGTTCCCTCCAATAATATAGAGGCCCATGCATGCTTTTGACATCAGTTTTTAAAAGTGATGTTTTAAGTGCGTTAGCGGTTAAGATTTTTCATCCCTCAGTCTTATTTATCAGGAAAAAAAAATTAAAATAATGAAAATCAAATTGCTGGTATGTTTCCTAGAAAAGACTTCAGACAGTACTACACCGAGGGGAACAACTATGGCAGTCTCAATAATTTTTAGCAACAAAGTCGATTATGAACACCTAAAGAAAATCAAAAGCAGATCTTTTTTTTTTTTGTACAGTTATTAGTTTCAAAGGGATTTGAGATGGGCAAGAAATCGGTTACAGTTTGGAGCATGATAAAAACAAATAGAAATCCGTGTTATCGAAGGACTTTGTGCGAGTATTCTAGTCAATCATCCACTATTTAAGATGCAAATGGGACTGTTATACACTTTTGAGATTGATGAAATTTCTCATGTTTGAGTCTCTGATTGTAAGAAGGATTAGGTTTGTCAGGCACCAAATAATATTTATTTTGAAGGGATGGGAAGGGGATTTACTTGCTGGATGGTAAATAAAGAAAAGAGAAGTATAAGAAAAAGAAAAAGAAGAAGAAAAGCTAGGCATCAAAGAGATCAGTCTGCCTTCAATAGAATCAATTAGAGTGTGTTTGATTGTCTTTATTTTCTATGAAAAATATCATTTTTCCACCCAAATTCCTACTTTTGGGGTGTTTGATTGACAATTTTTTTCATGAAATATATTTTTCAACTTTTGGTCATGTGACCATATTTTCTTCAAAATCAAGGAAAACAAGAGTGATTTTTATTTTCCAGATAATTCAGTCTCTTTCCCCGTGAATCTTTCTCATAATCTCATCTATCTCATCTATCCACCAATAAAAAAATGGACAAGTATAATATTTTTTAGGTTAAAAACTAAATCAATCAAACATATTTAATTAATAATTCTCATACAAATAAGTTATAAACAATTGAATTGCCAAGACTTTATTTTCTTTCCATGTAAATTTCATGCTCTCAATCAAACGCACCTTTAGGCTTCAAAAGATCAAGAAAATTGAATACTTTATTATACCGGGCAAGAACTCAAGCATTTATAAACTTCAAATAGTTGTATACTGCACAGCTCCAACAAATTTCCCACAGTCCAACTAAAACCTAGACGCCCTTAAGAAACTCAAAGAATTAAGCCTTTACTCCTTAAAAAACACCATCAGAATTCCTTGGTATATCAAAAGAAAAAGACTAATGATAACACCTAAATATTTATTAACTACACTTGGAGATTATTCAAATCTCGAAGTTTACCCCTTCCTTAACTTTGTCTTTTCCTTGAGCTTCAAATACACTGCATAAACAACCGAGACCTGCTTTATAGAGTGTGATAGAACCTAGATTGAGTAGAGATGCTTTCACTCATTTATCACCACTCAACACTCGTGAATTCAAATGATTCTACAATTAGTATTCCCTATTCTTGGGGATTCTCCTATTAGTTGGTGGGTGTCTAAGGGGCATGTCTTTCATTCTTTCTGCCAAGCCCTCTACCCTCAAATCCCTGTGGCCATGTCCAAAGTACACTATTACAGTAAGGGAAAAAATGGAAAGAGTTAATTTGGTACTGGTTGGCCCACAACAGCAACCACTGCAATGGCTAATCTCATAAAACGATGACATAGCACACTAAAAAAACTTATTATGACAGTAGATAAACAGTGACAAAATTACTTCTATAACCAGAGTGACTCAGCAAACATCATCCATCTCAACAGTCGTTACTAATTCACTAAAGGCATTTGACCATTGCCATTAACACCATGAAAAATTGTCATGACTATCAAAAGAAAAGGCATTTCCTAAGGTTAAACCTACAAGATTCATATGTGTCAAGGATATTGAATAAGATTCCAGAGATCGTCAAAGATTGCAATTATAATATTTCCTTTTAGTGTAGGATTACTTTCCTTAGTAGTAGATTGCATAATATTTCCTTTTATATTTATTTCCTTTTACAGTTATTTGTAACCCTATAAATAGGGTCTTTTACTTTGTAATAGAAATAAGTTTATTATATACAATTTATAATATTCTTCACATGGTATCAGAGCAGTTTCGATCCTAAACAAATTAACCTTTGAATTTCGTTTCCGGCGAGCGGCTTTGAGCCGCTCGTCCGGCTACCAATGTTTTTCTTTTTTATTTTCTTTTCGGATGTATCACTACAAAGTCGCATCACATTCCGGTGGCCACAACTCAGTTTCTGCAGTTTGTTTGGAGTTTCTTCAGCTTTTGGTAATCTGGAACTTGGTCCAGTTTATTTGGAATTTGGTTTAGTATATGTCCAGTTTTGGCCGGTGTTTTGGTTTTGGCCGGTGTTTTGGCGTTAGAACTTTTGTTGGAACATGAATTATATGTTCAACTAAGTTTTCCCGACAGATAGAGTTCGCTGTGTGTGTCGGCACACTTCGTCAATTTCCTTTGGAAATTCTTACTGGTGAGTGAGCTCTCTGGAGTGTCTTTGCAGTGGTTGAATCTTCGATTCTCTTGGGTCACAACTTAACCTTTTAGGTGTGGGTTCTTCTGGTCGTCCACGGTTGACTGAATTTTTTTTTCAACGTGTGACTCTTCTTCGGTGGTTTCTCGTAGTTTTTCGTGATTTCTCGTTGTTTCTTTGGAGTGTTCTTGAAGTGGTTTTGGAGTGGTTCTTTGTTGTTCTTGATCTCTTGTCGTCGGTACTTTTCGTCGTTGGTTGCTTTGATTTGGATTTCTTCTTCGTGGACACAAGTATTGTCATCGTCATCAATTTATGATTACAAATTGATGATTTTACCAGCATCAATTTGAGGGGGGATGTCAAGGATATTGAATAAGATTCCAGAGATCGTCAAAGATTGCAATTATAATATTTCCTTTTAGTGTAGGATTACTTTCCTTAGTAGTAGATTGCATAATATTTCCTTTTATATTTATTTCCTTTTACAGTTATTTGTAACCCTATAAATAGGGTCTTTTACTTTGTAATAGAAATAAGTTTATTATATACAATTTATAATATTCTTCACAATATGCATTATAGAGGCCAAAATATGGATTCCACCTGAAAAGAACACATCTACTAGATCAATGATATAGATCAAAACAATTTTGGTATGTTCCAAAAACCACGTCAATCACATATTACTGCCTGATGCAAGTTTCACATCATTAATTGATCTATGTATGATTTTACTTATTTTCTTATGCGTGAATTACTTGATCAATAATTCATCAAGCTATGAATGGTAACGAGCCGAGAAGTGAGTACCATGTAGTAAAATTCAGTAATTTGGTAGAAGGTAAACATACAATTTTACTATTATTGCGATCCTTAATTGAATTCTTAGGTGATTTAATGCATTTAGTTAATACTTATTCAGATTTACATAGAGATATAATGAGTTGACTTAACTAAATAGGATTGAATTAAACTCAAGAAATACAATTTAATTAAATTAGTGAATTCAACTGAATACAAACTTTGAAATTGAACTTGAAAAGCGAGATTAAGGAGATAAGGTGAAATCGCGAGTCCTAACATTTTTATTCATCAGATGAAATTTAAAAATCAAGATTGTCCCAGGCACGAAGTAGATTACAGAAATAAAGCTAGAATTCTTAATTTCGTTACTTAATAGCATGGTCCCTGTTGGATTTATATTTCACTTATCATTATATTACTTGTTGCAATTCATGCACTTGCAAATTGAGAGAACAAGGAGTAAATCAAACTTTCGCCAAGCATATTTTGGAGTTTTTATAAACTGTTTATAAAAATGAGCCAAACATAGGTAAACTGAAGATTCTACACAAATTGCCCGATTGAATAGGGCATTCCTTCAACCAAAAAAGGAAAATTCCGGGAAAGAAATAAAAATTTCATAAAATACCTGTCCATTGCAACATATTACTCCAAACAATAATGGGAGTTACATCCACTCCCTGGATAACACCTGAATTTCAAAAACTGGCGCATAATCTACGCTAGGGCTACAAACAGCTGTAAAAATTAATAAGAACAGATGCACAGTTTGGTAGTCATATTCCATAATATACTATAAAAGATAATTTCCGCATCCAATAGAAGTATAAGTCTAAGCAATTTAACTTCTCTGTGAAAAAGTAGAATACCTCGTGTGTTTTCGCAATTTAATTATTTCTTTTTACCTTCAATTTTTCTTTACAGACCAAATAGCACCAATTCATGAAGTAAAAGTCAATTATCCAAAATATACCATTTATTTGAGCAAAATTGAAGAAATTTAATTAATTAATTACCTCAACAGTCCAAATGAAGAAATCAAGAGGCTCTGGTGGCTTCTCCTTATCTTTGCTCATCTCGGGGGAAACCCCTTTTCTCAAGAAATGAAGTTAGATTATACGATCAACTTGCCTTTCAGATCATAATCATTTTCTAAAAACTCCACATAAACAACTTTCTTAATTACCATGCGACCACTGAAGAATTCTAATTTTCTACATTTGAATTGTGCATCACAGAAAGAGGTGGATAGGGTGGGGGTGGGGTTCGAGAGCGGTGTCCTTTGGCCTACTAAACTTAACCAAAGTGAGTGACAATTTGCTTTTGAATTTTCTGTTGTCAAATCAAATGGAAATGGGACCATTTTACTTTGTGCTGAATTATTAGTCCATACTGATGAGCCCACTTTTACGTGACATGTTTCCACCAATAGTCGATACATTTTCAAGTTGGTCATTAATTTTTTTTTTTTCTAGTCACTAAAATTTGTAACGGCTACAGCAAATTGGTTATCAGAACCTTAGTCCCGATGTAACATTTGATGCGGTTCAGGCTGGGGAGGACGGTGTTGAGGATGTTGAAGTGGAAATTGATAGTTCTGATGACTTTGTAGATTTTGTTTAAAATTTGAATTGATAGTGATCACCTCAATTGATAAAATTAACTATAAGTAGACCAAAGATCGTTGATTCAATTACTAAATGTGCATAAGTTCATGTTTTTGACCGATTTCATTAAGGCTATGTTTGTTTCCAATTCTTAGAAAAATTGTGACCGTTGAAGCCGTCTTTTTTGATCATATTGTGTGATGATGGAACTCACTTTTTTTAAAAAAAAAGTAGAAAAACTTCTTTTTTGAAATTAATGTCAAACAAACAGGGGCTAAATATTTTTTATACTTCCTAAATTTTCCCCAAGGCAACCACTTGTTTCTTTCTTGGATATGCGGATTTTTTACTAGTATATGAAATAATGGCGCTCAATCCACTTGATGAATGTTACGTCACATTGTGTTCGTGTTTGCTTTTGATAAAAATCAAATTTTAGTCATATTTTGATAAAAAAAAAAAAATAGATGACGAGTGATACATATTTTATAAAATTCACATCTTTTATCAACTTTTTTACTACACATTTCATCGATTTTTATCAAAATCTACTAAAAATCTGACTCGAGAGAATTTATGTTGACCCAAAAGTGCCGCGGGCATGTATCCCTCCATTGACTGACTGCTGGTTGCAGGGGATTCTTAGAGAAAGAGACTATAATTGAAGACAAACTGTGATATGTATTTTAGGAGTAGATTGAATTAATTATGTATGCTGCATATACAAAGGTTGTGCCTGGCTGCAGGGGCGGACGCAGAAAATTTTTGTTAGGGGGGCACACTCGAACTTGCAAAGAAGTTGGGATAAATTTTACACTCGAAAATTTACGTAAAAAAAAAATCATATCCCATATAATTTTGCATCCGAAAATTTACATGGGATATGACTTTTTCGGATGTAAAATTTCGAAAAATTTTTATGTCATGTTCCATATAAAGTTTCCTAATAAATGATGAAAATTACATTGAAGTGTATCGCAAAAATAGTAAATTTTAATGAAATTATTGATTTTTTTTGAAAAAATGCGAATTAGACGTTTTTCTTTAAGACTTACGTTTAACATATTTTTAACTATTTTCGATATCTATTTGGACTATTCGATATACCCATAATATAGTTATTGAAATAAGCTTTGAGATTACATAAGCAATTTGTAGATTTAATTAGCATACAATCGTCGGTAAATTTTTAAAATTAGCATGTTATTGAAATTCAATTTATTATGATTTTGCCCCTGTTTGGTGGAAATTAAAATCAAATTTGTAGTAAATTTTGATAAAAGTTGAAACATTTATGGATTCTATGAAATATATTATTAAAATTTATTGTAAACTTTGTTTTAGATTAAAATTTAGATTTCAATCGATACCAAATACGGAAAAAAAAAAAAAAAAAAAAAAAAAAAAAAAAAAAAAAAAAAAAAAATCAAAAGTTAGGGGGACACGTGCCCCCCCAGGACCCCCCCTGTGTCCGCCCCTGCCTGGCTGTTAAGAGTATGTATGAACATACGAAATATTGAAATGGACAGTTCAATAAACAACATTTTTTTATTTCTTTCGTA
This sequence comes from Fraxinus excelsior, assembly GCA_019097785.1. Taxonomy (NCBI): domain Eukaryota; kingdom Viridiplantae; phylum Streptophyta; class Magnoliopsida; order Lamiales; family Oleaceae; genus Fraxinus; species Fraxinus excelsior. The sequence continues at coordinate 12,858,889 of CM032637.1, read as the reverse complement.
GGAATAAATCATATAATGCATAGACGTATCTTGGATAGATCCAACGATACACAAGTTAGCATTTGTCTACCATAACCAGAATTTACTTTACATGATAAGACGCTGGAAAACGACGATTCGGAAGCTCATGACAATTTGCAACATTAACTGGCACAGAATAAAACCACAAACGAGTTGAACCAAATGAAGCACAGCCTTTTTTCTTAAAAGAAAACTTGAAAATTGTACTGACCCATGTGCTTAAGTTTGCTTTCAAGGAGACCCAAGTAACATATTTGTTGGAAAAACCAGCTAACTCCAATTATAAGATACAACATGGGTATTTCCTGGATGTTCTATTAGATTTGTCACCCTCACAACAAATTATTTGTACCATATGCGGGTTACTGATTAAAGAAGATCACAGCTCATTGTTACCTTTTGTTACCCATGGTGAAAATTTCTTAGAATTCGTTACTTGAATTTAGAGCTTCAGCAGGTCCATTGCTTGTTTTGCTGATGATCCCTTTGCCAAAATACTCGGCAATCACAGAAAATCCATTCTTTGAAGTTCTTACTTGCTGGAAGAATTGATCTTGGTTTTTAGAATTCTGCTCCAAGTTCTTCTTCATTTCTTGAACAGCCCTGTACTCAGGAGCGCACTCGGGGCATTCTTTATCATTATCACCAAGGCATCGCTGATGGAATGAATGCATACACATAAAGTGGACAGCAGGAAGGTCAAGGGTGAAAGTGCAAGCTGTGCACTTGCTAAGCTGGAAGATTCTTGCAGTTGTTCTAAGATCCTGGATTTCTTTTCTCATTGTTGAAGTTTCCTCCTGCAAAATGAAAAGAATAATGCATGTTTTCTTCTCATTGGTTGATGGTAATCAAATACATAATTCCAGGCCCAGGCAGAAAAAAATAATAATAATAAAAAAAAAAGATTAACACACACAGAGAAATGAGATATTACAGCATCTGCTGAATGAGTACTTTTATGTTATTTGATCATCGCTGTTTACATGGGCCAAGAAAATGAAAAGATTAATATATTTGCTTTGCCAGATAGATCATGAGCTACAAGACCAAACAACTGGGTAGAACGACGAATACTTCAGGTACTGATGAATGTCTATTAATTTTCAAGCATAACTTCAGGTAGTCTAATTGATAGTCTGTATATCTTTATACAAGATCTAAACGATTTGTTTCTTAGCAAGTGCATGATTGCAGATTCACTCAAGCATCATCCATCTTAGACATCTATCAATTCAGTGAATGTCAACAAAATAGTCCACCAAGTTATATAATAACCATAATAAAAATGAAGCATGACACTTTAAAAATGAAGCATGAAACTTTCAAGATATACTGCAAGAAGATTTTTATTTTTAAATAAATAAGATGACAACACTCTCCCACAGATCCTGACCTAAATACCCAGGATATGTCCAAATGAAAAATTTAGCGAATTTCAAATATATAGTATAGTCAACTATTCTAAAAAATACTGTTGGCATATGCTCAAACAGGGAATCAGGTCAAATAAGTCAACGCACATTAGAAGCAAGCTCTACCCTCTTTTCTCTGTCTAGGGTTCTTAAATCTTGAACCAAACTCTACCTCACTGCAAGTTCTCCGATAATTTAACCTCAGAAAGTATTAGTTATTAATACTGATGAATGTCTGCCTGTAAAACATTTTAAGGCCATTTATCAAAGAAACAACCCCCATTTGCTTCTCGACACAAGATTTGAACCTTGAAGTAAGATAATTCAATTGATATAATAAAAATGTGTTTAAAGCGTAGAACCCAAACCTGATACTTTTCGATAGCTCTTCGGTCTTCCTCAATCAGCTTTGACTCCTTTTCCAGCTTTCGAGCTATATAATCTTTAATGACAGAAAGCGTACGGCATGGATTTCTGGACAAGGTTTGAAGAACAATAATAGGAGGCAAAATATCATCCCTTTCAATATATGTCAAAACTTCTTTCACTTCTTTGGAGCAGTCTTCTCCCAAGTTCACCAAAATAGTTCAATAGATCTGACCAAAGAGAAGGATCACCGCCATTTCCTGAATCCCCTAGTCTCTTGCAGCATGCAATTAAACCCTCATGATCATGCGCCTGCATATGGCAGGCAATCACTGTTTTATATAATTTCAACTTCTCATAAAGATATAGGAGCCCTTCTTTAAAAGCATTCATTTCACACAGAATTATCACAAGATCAACATCATACAGTGGCTGCTCTCGTTCAGTTGGCCATGCACTTTTAAGCAAGAGTAAACCCTTCCGCTGTCTCTCCTGGTGATCTTTCTCCTCATTTACATCATTCCTATCCAAAATTATTCTCCCATTAGATTCTGCTCTAGACGTCGTGGCTTTACTTGATAGTTGATCTGTTCTCAGATCACCATTTTCATTGATGCTATTTTGAGAAAGAGATGGGAAGTTCAAATCATGAGACAAGTATAACTCTAATAGTGTGTTGTGGATTTCTACTTGAGCAGGTGAGTCCTTCACTTTGTTGGTGTATCTTTCAAGAAATTCCATAAGCGACTGTGGATGATGCACAAAAATATTGAGAAAATCAACAGGAGATGGCAACATGGTTAAAAAGGAACTATTTGATGCTCCCTTCTTGACCAGTTCACCTTCTCCGGTGCAAAGACTCATCAGTATTTCAATTGTTTCCCTTGGCTTGTGCTCCATAAGAAGTTTTCCATATTCTTTGACAGTTACCCCAGCTTGACTAGGTTCAAGGCTATTTATATATTGCAATGCTTCATCATACATAGCTAGGTCTTCCAGTAAAATCTTCAAGTACCATTCATGCTTCCCGGCCTTCTTGGCAACATACATTGCTTGCTCATGGTAATTAGCAGCTCGGCATGCCTTTATCGCAGTTTCTACATCAAATTTATGTTCCCCCACTTGTTCCTCACTTGTAATGAAAACATTCAGCTTATCAACATCTTTCAATTTGTATAACAATTTAACAGAAGGGTGGTATGGTCTTTGGATGCAAGACCGTTTTCATGTAACTTCTCCAAGTAATTTGTAAGGTTGTAGATTCTTCGTGCATCCAAAAACTTCTGTATGACAAACGAAGGCCCAAGATAACCGATGGTGTGGATGTACTGAGACATAGCTTCATCATAATTTTGTTTACTATATAAATGATCACCATATTTCCTTAGGACTTCAGCAGTTGCAGCAGCATCAGCTTGCTGGCTCTGAACGAGATTAATGGCCACGGAGTACAGGTTCTTAAAAAGCATATCTAACTTGCTTTCCATATCCTTCTCTACGATAAAAAGAGCAGATTTGTCTTCCATTATAAGTACTATGTTACCCCATTCACAAAGCATGCGAGAAACGTCTTTAACTGCTAGACTCTGGGCAATTAAATGGTTCTTCAGATCATAAATGTTGAAAGTATTCTTGCCAGTTCTTTGATCTGCAATAACACATAAAAGATAACCACGAAACCACCCAACGAATTTTTTCTCCCCCTCAAATGCCCAACAAGGACCTCGACCATCAACTTCATAGAAATATACCGCTTCAGACTGACCAATGATAAGTTCCTGATACCAAGACAATAAGAAAGCTATCTAATTGCACTTAAAACACAACTTGTAAAGGAAAATACTTTACAAAAAGAAAAGAATTGAAAACGACGATTTTGAGTACCAAAATAGTACTGAAATTCAATGTTCGATTCAATTACTACTGACTATTCTACTACTTAATTCTTAAATTCAAATATTCAATAATTAACACAATTACACAAACTAACAGCAACTACTCTACTTAATTCTTAAATTCAAATATTCAAGAACAACTAAACATGCATTATGCATAAACCAGGTTGTGAATTGGATTTTAATTAGTTGGGCTTGGGAATTGGGAACATAGGTTTTGAATTGGATTTGGACTATTGATTTATTTAAGTAACTATTAGATCTTTTGTTTAAATCTAAGATTTTTGTATGTTGAATTTTAAAATATAAGTTATTTACTCAATATTTATTAGTGGAAAAATTTTGGGGCGAGTCAAAATCTTGGGGGGGGGGGTGAAAAATATTGTGTGCAGGGAAGGAATAGAGGGAATGGAGACCACGATCGAGCAACGAAACGGAGCCGTCATAGCAACCCAACACGATCTTTCCTCTGCCGCTCGAGCAGCACTCAATTTTGCCCTCTATTTCCTCCGGAATCCTACTCTTCTTCTCCTCGAAGAAGTCGAATTTCCTCCATTGACACATTATGAGATATATCCCAAAATGTACACACCAATAATTAATCACGAAAGCATACAACAATTTTAATGCGGATCATATTGTATAGATACTGGATTATGATTGTCTGCGTGTGAATAGTGGAATTGTGGCTGTGCTGGGTACTTCTTTTTCTACGTCATTTTTTTTATATTAGGTCAAGTTGAGCAGTTTTTAAAAATAATATGTATTTGGAAAAATCCAATTGTACAATTAATCTTTTTTACTATTCTTTAATATTAGCAATATTATAAAATTAAATATTTACCCAATTTTAAACCCTAATTCTCTCTCTCTCTCTCTCTCTCTCTCTCTCTCTCTCTCTCTCTCTCTCTCTCTCTCTCTCTCTCTCTCTCTCTCCATCGTCGGTCCGACGATGCATCACCGCGCGCGGCGAATTGTCATCGTCGTTGTATGCGTTGTGGTCCAATACTACTGAGTGTGTTTGCGATCGTTGTGGAGAGATTTAATTGGTGGTTGAAGCAGGACCGCGATCGATGTGGAGAGATCGAAGAGGGGTCGTCTCAAAGCAGTTATTATCAACAGTAGCGTCGCTTAACCCAGCGACGTCACTCGACACAGCTTCAATCTTTGTGTTGCCATTGACAAGGTGTCAATGGCAATTTGTGGTTTATATGGGTTGGTGTGGGCGGAGGTGGCGAATGGTAGTGAGAGGTGAGAGATCGATGATGGCGATGATGGTGGTCGTGGCGGATCTGGTGGTCACGTTGATGATGGCGAGATCTGGGTGTGTGCGCGTGCGATCGTGGTGCTGTGGGTGAATGAACTGCTAACGGGTGGGTGTGTGTGTGTGCGCGCATTCGGCAGCGGTTGCGGTTGCAATTGGTCGGGTGCGTGCGTGCGACGCAGTTGCAGTTGGTTGTGTGTGGTCTCATGGCGATGGTCTTGGGTGAGATGAGATGGATGTGGATGTCTATGACCAATTATTTGGTTGATTATGACCAATAATTGGTTAATTTTTGACAAATTAACAATGTGTGGCCTAAAAATTGTAATCGTGACTTACAATTTATTAAGTTATAATCGAGTTGTGATTAATAAAAGTAATCTGTGACTTATAATTTGATGTTTTGTGACCATAAAATAAGTTGTGTGACTTATAAGTTTTGTGATTTGTGACTGATGAACAAATTGTGACTTTTAAATTTTTAATTCGTGATCAATGAACGAATCGTGACCAATAAAAATTTTGAATTGCGACCAAATTGCATAAATCTGTGACATTTATATATTTATTAATTAAATATATAATTAATTAATTAAATCATATATAAATTTTAATGAAAACCTGATTTTTGAAATTTAAAAAATTTATCCTTAATTTTGAAATAGTGATACTTAACATGATTTATGTATTGTTTCCAAATTACAATCTCCTAATCATTGTACATATAGTTACATTTGCGGGGTGGACAACCTCTTGTTTTATCATTTTTCATATTAGGTCAAGTTGGGCAATTTTTAAAAATAACATATATATATATTCATTCAACGCTTTTTTTAATTTGCACGTGATGTACATCAAGATGTTGTCCATGAAATGTACACATAGCATAATTTTAATTATGATTACCTTAATAATCACAAAATAGATGAATTAACGTCATTATCTAAAGGAAAAATTGTTGTTACATCCCCAAACCTTTCAATACGTTGTAGGATTCAAATTGGGACGAGGTTTTATCTTAACATTTTATTTAATACACTCATTGTCTCAATCTTTCAAGTGTGTACGACTAAAGCACAAATTGATTATTTCATCTGAATCATCGTTAGTCAACCAAAAAATTTAACTTTAACCAAATCCTAACTAATTTTACAATGGGCAAAATAGTAACTTTATATTTTCGAACTTAAAACGATCAAAATAATCAAATAAAAAAAATGAAAAATGAAAGAAAAATAAATCCATTTTCTTGCCAAACCCACCCCACCCCAAATCGACGAGCATTTGGTATGATAGTGGTCTAAATCGTTCAAGTGCTTGTTAATACTTTTTGAATATTTGATTTCATGTTCAAGTCAAACGATATCTAGTATTAATTGTCTATCTAATGATTGATTGATTATAATAATTATAAACTATAATTTGTGGCCATGGTTGATGATTGTAATTCGTTATTTCAAGTCCGTGACACGATAGTTAAATTACCGTTCCATCATCATGATTTAATTTTTCGACTTAATTATTACAAGAATGTGAGCCTAAAACTGGTATTAATTCTTGAATTTTTAGAATTTCTTGTATATTATTGAAGATTTAAGATCGAACTAGATGAATACAAGAACATCATAACAAAAAAAAACTTCTAATGCATGGGAGATCCTACAATAAATAGTTCGACAATGATATTATTTTGATACAAAAACCATCACAAGATACAAAAACTGGTGAAAACTAATTCGATCCTCATTATTGCTATCAAATACAAATTCTAACTATATAAAACATAATAAGCAATGAGCACTCGTACACTTTGTTTTACAGAAAAGATTACAATAATAGTGCATAATACTAAAGAATAAAAAGAAAGTAAAAATCTTATTGAAGACTCGCACTTGTGAATTTGAAATTTTTATGAATACCTAATTCGTACCTTTCGAATAAATCAATCCAATTTTTGCTTCTATTTCAATGTCAATAATGACTTAGTCCGACCATAATGGTGTCAAAACAGACGTACTATCTAAACTTCATACAAATCGCTCCATTGAAAAAGTTATTTACCTTCTACAGTGAAATTGTGTACAAGATAAATACATATGCCGTGTTGGCAGTATTGCATTGGACATTGCCAAAAAATGCATTATTGGCAACTGATGCAGTGCTACCAACACTGCATTTGTGAATTGTATTGCTATGCAAGTAGCGAAATCCGTCAAAAAATCGAATCAATGAATCCACTTTGAACAAGCCATGCCAGGTTGAATTTTTTAACCTAATGATTCGGGAAGTCCATTTAGTCAACTCAAAAAAATTGTACTATTACTAGTAAATTTTACTTGAAAAACTTGTTCATATTTCACAGGCATTTTAACTGTTGCAAATGTATCAATAAGAATATTTAGTTTTTCTCGATTATAGATAAAAAAAAACAAAAAAGGATGAGTTACCCAACCCAACTGCTAGCCTGCAATAGTGACAAGTTTACGGGCCAGCGCCGTTCAAGATTTTAAAGATGATTCGAACCAGGCAAACCTTCTTTTTCAGGAGGACTGGTTTAGGTCCACTGCAAGCATGACTGTGCCTACATGCACATGGATCGGTACAAGTGAACCCACCCCATTTTAACACCCTTAATCAAACAACACCATGCCTTGAGGACCCATATCGACTATCATAGGGTATTCTTTCGTAGTTGGTGCAATCACAAGTTTTTACCGAGTCAATTTGTGAAAGTTAAAAAGGGTACATCAAAATTAAAACAAGTTCGTTCGAAAGATATCACTATAATGGCTTCTATCCTTTGAATGGGTCACGTCAGCACCATAAATTCCACTTCGGTTACAAGCAAGCATAAAGCTTTTATGGGAACTTTTCCTGCCTAGGAAAGTTACTCTTTTCTCAACCTATTGATTCTCAAACCGGATCTCTTGTAGGAGTTGCATTTCTTTTTGTTGGAACATGAATTATGTGTTCAACTAAGTTCTCCCGACAGATAGAGCTCACTGTGTGTCGGCACACTTCGTGAATTTCTTTTGAAAATTCTTCTAGGGGAGTGTGAGTTCTCTTAGTTTCTCGTACTCCCTCCGTCCTAATTATATAGGCTTGTTTAGTTTTTCACACGGATTAAGAAAACTTCTTTAATGTCATTGGAAAATTAATTTTTGCCAAGATCTTTCCTAATTTACCCCTATTTAATTTTTAGTATGTAAAGCTAAATATTGCTAGAATTAATAAAGAATTTGAAGAAGAAAAAGAAATGAGAGTTGTTTCATATTTCCAAGAAGTGGGAAATGTGTGTATTTAGATGATTTCAAGAAATTAGCACATTAAATGGGGAGAATTTAATAAGGGTATATTGGTGAAAGAACACAATAAAATATTCTACATTAGGAAACCAGCCTATATATTTGGGACAAGAGAAAAAGGAAATCCAGCCTATATAATTGGGACGGAGGGAGTAGTATTTTTGGAGTGTTCTCGTCGTATCTCGTAATATCTTTGGAGTGTTCTTGGAGTGGCTTTGGAGTAGTTCTTTTTTGTTTTCGCATTATTTGTTATTCTTGGTCTCTCAGTCATCACTAATTTTCGTAGTTAGTTGTTCTGATTTGAATTTCTTCTTAGTTGGCACAAATATTGTCACCGTCGTCGATAGTTGGCATCATTCAAAGCCACGGAAGAAGAAACAACCGAATGCATGTGATAATCAAGAAGAGGTAACTCACCAACAGGAGGAAGAGAAGAAATAGAGCAGTTTCCACGAAACACCATTCCACCATATGATAGTCATCCCTTGGTTCTTTGCCTACTATACATGAACCATTTTTTACGCAAAAAATATGAAAAGCAAGAAAGAAGTTCTGTCAAAGAATTTTTGAATATAAAAAATTGATTAAAGCAAAAAGTCTTTTTGTAAGAAAATATTAGAAGACCGCTGGTCCTTGAGAAATTTTGTCGGAAGGAAACTCAATGACATGAACCAGCAATAGAAGCATAAGCTGCCAATTGGTTGAGCTCAAATGTGAACGGTTAGTCTTATTCTCATTTTTATAGTAAGTATATTGTAACAACATTTTAAATTAACATTTAAATTATACACGTGTTGGAATTTGCGACAATAATCTAAGGTTCTATGATCATATGAAATATAATAAATTGTATACTCGATGATTTGGGTATAGTGAGACACAATTCGTTATATGATCAAAATATGTCATTCACAATCAATACATAAAGTTGGACGCTTTATGTCCAACTTTATGTTGATAAGATTGTATTGTTCTTATTAAGATTTGTCTAAATCTGAGAATAAGAACAATAACATGTTTTTGAAGCACATTGAACGGGACCGCGTGGATGACTCATTTGTGACCACTCGAAATGAGATATCACTCGATTAACGAACAAGTCACCTAAATCTTAAGCAAGTAAAGTACCTTTAATTACTAGTTCAAGTTCTTTAAGGTACCAATTAGTAAAGTCTTAATTAGAAGATTGATCTCGATGCTTTGAGAATCTGGACGAAGTAGTTAATCATATACGCGCAATAGTGGAATCTGTTAATCATCATGATGAGACAATCGTCACTCTAAGATATTTTCTAAAGAGAATTGAACACGAGCTCAATAGTCCGACGATGAGATCGTTGGACTTGGTGTTGTGATGTGATCACAACGAATTCGTCGTATGAAATGGGACTTAGAGGGCAATACATGTTGAAAGTCAAAACGGTCATTTTGACAACTTTTAACATATTGACGGTCAAACGGGGGTTGCTCGTGGAACGATGGTGGGAGGATATTGTTACCGAATCATAATTGGCTTCCAAAACTTCAACTTGACTCACAAGTGCAATCTCGAATTTTTGGTAGAATAAGCCGAGATTAATAGATGTATCTCAATTGGTTAAAAGTTGACACAATTGAAAACATCTATTGGAGCTTGAGTATGACTAGGTCCCTCTCTTGGTTTCAATAAAGATGTGTGACTTAATTGATTTACTATAATAAAGTTCAAGAAAAATTGTGCAAATAAGAAACTCTAATTGTGGGTTATAAATATGCCCTTTGGGGTACATTTTACAATGATTGGGTATTTACCATTTTTATTCTCTCAAAAGTGAGTATAGGTACTTCAAGAGCACAAGAAAGAAGGCCAAAGGAAGGAAGCACTTGACTATACCTTTAAAAGCTCTTTCAAGGTTATCATCTCACCCTTTTGTGCGAGGATTTGAATAAAACACCCATAATCTCAAATGTGTTCTAAGATCCACCATGCATTTGAGTTTAATTTTCAAAGGAAAATTAATTTCCTCTTGTTAATATTAAATACCCATATCCAACATGAACTTCTAGCATGGGTGCCTTATACTATGTCTAGCATCATTTTGCAGTAAAAGAAGACGCATCAACGGTAGATCAGTAGCAGTACTGGTCACACGCCCCATACAAGAAAGCAGATTTTTCGTGAAAAGAAAAGCTCATACTCATTACTAGAATTGTGTAATGCCCCAAATTCCATAAACACAAGACGCTACTTAAGTCGAAATATCCTATAAATAATTTTTCTCAATAAACGCCAAAATGCGTAAATATTTATTTTTTTCAAAACTATAGCAAATACACACTAAATGTGGAAACATCATTTGAATAATTTACTCATTCAAGAGTCAATACCAAATAAAATAAGTAAAGTGCCACAATTTGCAAAAATACTAAAATTTGAGATTTAAGACATAATGAAAACCGGCCATTAAAATACTAGTTTCAAAAAATTTCATGATTGCTCCGCTCATTGCCTTGCCTTGCCTTGCCGAGCTCCTTAACCTGGAAGAGTGAAAAAATATTGGGTTGAACATAATGAATTATACTCAGTGGGGAAACAGCAATCAGTCCAGGTTAAATCTAAACATGAAATCAAATTATGAATATAATACAAATACAACATACTGTAGAAATATGTACTGTGGGACATCCCCAATGACCCAATTACGATCCCGGACCTATTTACGGTCCCTAACAACATGTTATAGCGCTTAACAATTTTGCACTGTGGGACAACCCCAATGACCCACTTTCGATCCCGGACCTATTTACGGCCCCTGGCAGCCTTTTCATATGTATAGGCATAATATCACAATCAAAATCACATAACCACAATTGCTTAAATGTAAATCCCACCTCAAAGTCTTGAAATTTTCTTGAAATTGAACGAATGTAATGTTACCGTGCTTTAAACTTCTCCCGCGACCTTGTCTAGCAAGAACAAGATTAATATAATTTAGGATACTAAGTCCTAATTAATACTTTAAAACTTTTAGGTACCTTGATTGAACTTTTGAAAGTAAAGAAATGAGAAATTTGATATTTCTTTAAATCTTTAGAGTCTAATTATCAAAATTGGAATGTTTAGGGCCAATATGATAAAATTAGAAAGTAAATTATAATTAATTTGAAGAGTAGTCAAACTTTAGGGATGATGAAAGAGTAAAAATCAAATAGGGGACTAACTTAGACTTTTGGCCAAACTTTAGAATTTAAAAAGTGAAATTCCCATATTTATAACCAAACCCCCTCATTCCCAAACCCATCATCACACAGAGAAGGCTTCTGGTTTCTAAATCAACTTGATTCCAAAAAATGGGTTTTACACATTAATGGTTTCCAACCAAAATTGAGGCCGGAGGAGGAAGTCCAATAGCAAGAGCAACATATGGAGAGCAAGAATCGGAGTTGCAGGTTACTATAAAACTCGACTTACGCATTAAACTCGAAAATTTCATTTTTTTTTGTTTATGAATATATATTGAGAAGAAATAGAGATAATGGAATTCTTGAACGCTGAAAAGTAATTTCGAGTTACCTGCACAGATTTTGCGGAGTGATTTATTGGTTCGAAATTGCAACTTAGAATTGGAAGAAACTGGTGCATTGTGTTAATGTCAATTAGAAGATGATGATGATGATAAAATCGAAGTAAAATAATTGTTCAAAGGTGAAGAAATTTACCTTGAAATGTCCAGATTCTTGTTGAGTTTCAGTCGTGAGGGTGAAATAATTTGGAGATGAAATTGATTGGATTTTAGGTTTTGACACAATTGAACCCTACAACCTTAAGCTCCAAAATTTTGACAATTGATCTGGGTTGATAATGGACTTAAACTTTGGCCAAAAAGGAATATTGGACCAAGAGAAATTTTAAAATAGATGTTAGGTGTAAAATTTGACCCGATAAGGAAAATTTGAATTTTTAAGATTAAAAATCGTTTTGAATTCTTATATTAAATATTTTGCTAGACAACTCGACGGAACGTAAAATAAATTCTAAATTTTGATGGAAGCATTGTAGCGACACAACTTAAGTTATAAAATTGGCATTTTAAAATTCGGGTCGCTACAAATTGTAACTTGCAAGGGAACACACAAGCAAGCAGACATAAAGAGCCATTTGAAGCACCTGGCAGGATGACTATCACATGAAAAGTAGTAAAAGCAATTATCTAATAAACCGCCACGAACCAATTATCCAATAAACTGACACGAGGATTCAGTTACTGATTCATCTTCATTCCAGGCAGACATTCTTTTCATCTCAACGTATAATTCATGAAAGAGCCATGCGGAGCAAACTCAAGAACAGACGTAAGGAGAAAGATTCATTGACTTACCTCACCAAGTAGCTAAAACTTAACCTGAAGTAAGAATGCTTTAGCGTCAAGTCGTCTATTATAAAGTATGCGAGGGCACCAGCTGCTAGATATCCTGCATATTTCGGTAAATCATAATCCTAAGGAATACAAAGCAGGGAGAGCTGCTAGATAGGGTTCATATTTCGGTAAACCATAGTTCCAAGGAAGAACACAAATATAAAGCAGAAAGAGCAACGCTACAGCTAAATGAGTAGAAGTCACTTGCCGACTTATGTCTGTGCTTATAGCCAACTGACATAACGAAAGTTTTTAGAAATAAACATAATCTCACGAGAAACTCAAACTCATTGATTCGCTGAAGAATGCCACTATATGGGAGAAAAACTTCTCATGAATTTTTATTATAGTCAAAATCAACTAATTTTCACAAGACTTACAACTCATAGATAGCAATAAACTTCTAAATAATTATGAGAATTAAAGATAACGACCAACTCTAAAAGGAATTAGATTTTTAATTTAACTAAACTAAACTAAATTATCCAAAAAATACAAAAAAAAAAAAAAAAAATGCGAGAAAATCAAACTTGACTATTCGTTGAACAATGCCACTATATTTGAGAGAAAAACTTCTCACAAATTTTTATTATAGTCAAAATTAACTAATTGTCATAAGATTTACAAATCATATTTAAAGCAATAATTAAAATCTGGATAACGATAAAGTTCTAGACAATGATGAGAATTAAACATAACGAAAAATTCTAAAAGGAATTAAATTTTTAATTTAACTAAACTAAACAAAATTATCCAAAAAATACAATTTTAGTCCTAGGTGATGAAATCGGGCCGAGAAAGATCGAACATCGAGGCAAATCTCTGAATTTTACTTATTAGGCCATTTCCACCCAAAATTCTCCGAAAATGGAGACTCCGACAAATTCCGTCTTTCGGCGTCGATCCACATCTCCGTGAAATCTTTTTGTTTCTGTATTGCAACCTTCTTTAAACAAGTAGGTGTACCCGGAACCGTTGCCAGTATTTGAAAATCTTTTTATTCTTGAAACCTTAACCAGGTTTACCAGAATAATAAATGTGCAGTACTCTCGTTATCCAAAATCGTTTAATTCAAACTTTGAGGGGGTGGGGGTGAGAGGGTACTGGGGGAGAAAGAAAGAGAACACATTACATAGGGAGGAACAAAAGCCTTTATTTGGCAATTGACACAAGTTTATTCTGTTCATGTTCTTGTAATTTACATATGTACACAATGTTTTCTAGTAAACAAACTACTAGCATCCTATATCAAAGATCAGATAAATTTCGTACATATATTCGGCAAACCTATCCATGTCAAGCTGCTATTAAAATACAAGCTAAGATTTGGAAAATGCCTCACGAAGCCTTTCACTGTCAACTAAATAAGCAAAACCATAAGCCATGTTCTTCAAGGAGGCCTCATGCAACTCCAACGATGACGTTGCTGTCGCATCTGTTGAGAAAAAAACCCTAAGCCCTCTAACAAATGCATCTCTAGCCGTGGTCTCACAGCACAGATTGGTCATAACCCCAGTCACTATAACCTCTTTCACTCCCATATTCACCAGCTTCTCCTCTAAATTTGTACCTGAAGATGCGCAGCACATCATTGTAGCTCAGCCTCATTAGTTTTGTGAAGTTGAGCAAAAAATATTGAACCGCTTTGCTAAAAAACCTAGGAGAAAAAGTATGCTTAGATTCCTTATATAGGGACTTTCTCAACAGTGATTCTCTAATCGCACGTCTGAATCGAAGTGTTTTTTGTTTACTAAAAAGTCTAACTATACTACTGAAATTTTCGCAAATATTTCTATCCAGAGCATAGTATCAAGTATGAAGCATTATATTTGAAGGCCGAGGTACTAGAGAAAGACATCCTTTTGCTTTCGAAAGACACCCCCTTTCACTCTAAATTCCAGTTCCTAAAATATAATCCATAAATGAGTTTAGCTTGGCACTGAGTAATATTAGGATTTCATACAGGCTAATTTGACTCGCATTTCACTGAGTTACCGTCGAATGGAATGGTGTGCTACAGTAAATTATTTGAAATCCCTAATTCATTTTATAAAACAAAATCTATGAACCCATGAGATAAATTTAAAATCTTTATAAGACTGGATGAATAGCAGTACCCCTGAAGGCGCTATATGTGTTCTTTTCAAGAACCGAGTCATCCCCCTTCCGATCCAACTCGGGGATGAGTTGAGACTCAGAGGTGCCGTCCATGATGAGGTCGCCATTCCACCACTCATACAGCATACCGTAGTCGGCGGGGGATTTGTGGCAGTGTCTGGTGAATATCACAGGTACAGAAGCGCGTCGACAGAGGTCGATGGTGGCGTTGAGCGAGGGCAGAATAGGGCGAGCCATGGAGTAAAAGTAGTTCTCCATGTCGATGACCAAGAGGACCACAGTATTCGGGTCCGGGTTTCTCTTTCGGGTCTCGAATTTCTTGTACGAAGACATTGGAGTGAAAGCAAAATCAACGCAGGTACTCTGGCAAGGAAAATCTACTAATGGTAACCCCCTTATCTTCAAGTAAGTTCTAGATTAGTTAAAGGCAAATTTATATTTTTGGTCCCCATACTTTTTCACTTGAAGCACTTGTCTCCTCAATCAAAATTTATTGGTTTTCTAATTATTCAAGCTTTCAATTTAGATGTATGTAGGTCCTTTCTGGTATTTCTACCAACATGCATCGTATGTCATGAACATAATCACTTAAGATAAGGTTATTCTGTTGTCCCTACGATGGTTAATTCATCAATGTAAAATGTTTTTTCTTTATTTGGATTGTGAAATTTATGTGGTACAACAATTGCACACACTACTAAAGTTTAAATCAAACATTTAGTTAATTGTGAAAAAAAATCGTAATTTTTCCTCATTAAAGATGTTGCTTACCATTTCTTGAAAGTTTTTGCGGGTATTCATTGGCAATGGTCAATAGTTAAGGTCCAAGCCCTTTGTGTAGTTGTCGACTCATCACTTTTACTTTTCCTTTTTGTGCTTATAGTTCGTGATACAAGTATTGACACCCCTTGCTTTTTTGCTTTGTTTTTTCTACATAAAATGGTGTATGCAGAAACTAGAAAGCACAATACCATTTCATTCGAGATTGTACAACTTTTGTTTTTAACCTTTCCTCTTTGGTACAAGCTATTGAGAGACAATTTGTTTGACATCACCTAATGCTGAGGAAATAGTGGGAAATGATTAGGGTTGGACAAAAGTCCCGATCCGATCCGAACCGAACCGAACCGAATCGAGCGGTTCTTCATAAATTAAATACCCGAACGGATACCCGAATTGAGAACCGAACAGTTTGGGTCGGGTCTCGGGTCTAGACCAAAAATCGAAGAACCGAATAAGACCTGAATCTAAATAAATTTTTTTATTTTTTATATTGGATTAATTAATTTTTTAAAATTTTTTAAAACAAATTAACGCATTAATATAGCCAAATTTATTTTTTATAATATATTTATTTATTAGGCTGTTCAAGCCCATTTGAAAAATTATTTACAAAATTCAATTTACTATTTAGTAGCCTGTTTAAGCTCATTTTAAAAAATTGAAACCCAATTTACCATTTATATAACTTTATATAAAATTAAAACAAATTCTCAAACCATTACTCTGTGCATGATCTTTTGTCGAGTTCTTTCAATTCTTCGTCATTACCGAAAGTTCGAAACTTTTATACCATCGAAGTCCGCCCTCTACCCCAGCCGATTCAGTCTAACTTGCATTTTCAATTATGCTTGTAGAGTTTCTTACTATGGCAAGTAAAACAATTGGAATTGATGATTAAATCAAATAGTTGGTAAGTATTACCAATACTTAAAAAATATTTTATTTTGATAACTTTTAATTTATATTTCGTTTTCTTTATGCGGACTGCTTGAAGGAAATGAATTATTAATGTGGATAATCGATATTTTAATATTAGTATCTACTTTTTTATATTTATGTTAATTGAATTAATCTTATTGAACATCTTGTTATTTATGTATTTTTAAATTATGCTACGTTAATTTGTAAAAGTTATGAATGAAAATGTCTTTAGTTGTATTTATGTAGTGTTGTTGTAAATGTTAAAAAAATTTAATTATGGTATGAAATCGAATGGACCCTAACCGAACCCGAACGGTCCCATAATTATATTTGGATCCGACGGTTCCATTTATTAAATATCCGAAACTTTTGAAACCGAAAAAACTCGAACCGAACCGACTCACGGCCGCCCTAGAAATGACATGTTAAATGAAACATATTTTCACATTGGCCTTTGACTCATTCATACAATAATTAAAAAAAGTTAAAACATAACATTTGTAAACAAAAGGTCGAACATACCCATGCATGTTAAACATTCGGTCGATAACAGTCGGACGACTGCTTAACAATCTGCCATGACTATTAATGGGCCGACTATAATAGTCGGCCCATTATTTTTTTAAAACTTTTTTTAATAATTTATTTTTCCAAAAATAAATAATATTTTTTTCTTCATTTAATTTTGTTTTATAGCTAATTTTTTGGTTAATTTAATTAAATAATATTTGTATTCTTTATTTAATTTTAATAATTTCCTTTTGTTTGAATTTTTTATATATATACTTAAATAAATAATTTGAAATTGATAATTATTAAAATGAAATATTCTTTTTTAACGAATTAGCAAAGTTTTTTCCCTTTTAAATTTTTAATATAAAATTCTTTAATTAAATATTCTTTGTAAGCAAATTTTTAATTTTTTCAAATTTAATTAAATAATATTTACATTCTTTATTTAATATTAATAATTTCTTTCTATTTGAATTTTTTATATATATACTTAAATAATGGATTTGAAATTGATAATTTAGTAAAATGGAATATTCATTTTTTAACGAATTAGCAAAAAAAAAAAAAAAAATTCCTTTTAATTTTTTAATTTAAGATTCTTTAATTAAATATTTTTTGTAAACAAATCTTTAGCTTTTTTCAAAATTAATTTTAATAATATTTGTATTCTTTATTTAATTTTAATAAATTTTAATAATTTCCTTTTGTTTGAATTTTTTTATATATAATTAAATAAAGAATTTGAAATTGATACTAAAATGAAATATTCTCTTTTAACGAAATTGGCAAATTGTTTTTTTCATTTTAAGTTTTTAATTTAAAATTCTTTAATTAAATATTCATTGTAAACAAATCTTTAGTTTTTTACAAATTTAATGAAATAATATTTTTAATTTAATTTAATTTTAATAATTTCTTTTTGTTTGAGTTTTTTTTATATAATTAAATGTAGAATTTGAAATCGATGCACAGCTTCCTACAAATCTTTTTTCGTTTCAAACAGTTGCTCTACATATAAATCTTCATCATTGGGAACCACACGCAAATAATTAGATGACGATCCACTCATCAATCCCCTGCTTCTCACACCACTCATGTTTCCGACTAAATAAAGTAATCAAATCGTCATTTGTAAATTCATTGTCATTCTCGTTGTCGTAAATTACCGACAGAATTCTATGTATAACAGTGAGATCACGATGAGAAACAATTGGCTTGGGAATAACCAAATTATCCTCATAAGCTATCTCCACTGTATTCTAAAAATTATTGACTCTGAGATCCCCTCCATCCGAATCTTTGTATTCAACTTCGGCGACATCCTTTCTCACTACCCAAAGAGGAGTCATGTATATTTTGTTCAATTCAAATAGATAATTCACTTCTTCATCACAAGTAACATTCATAGGTGGAATCAGAATAGATGAATCATCCTTGAATTGAAATCTAAGTTCCATATCATACTGAGAGAGGTCGACATTCAGCTTGTTTTATAATCACGGTACATTCCTGCATATGTTGTACCCCCCGTTAAAGAAATTGGAGTACCACCACGTCTATCGTTTGTCCATCTCCATACCCATTGATATTTCTCATCCAATTCGAAGTCACTAAAGTAACAAACTGGCATTACAACCATATCTGTACTAAGAAACGTGATTTTTAAAAAAAATACATAGTCGAAGATTCGATTTTTAACAGGATTTTTTTAAAAGGCGAAATGGTTGGACATAATTTTTTAAAGAAAATACATAGTCGAAAATTAGGCTTTTAACAATTTATTTTTTTAAAAATGGCGAAACAGCCATAAACAATCAGCTGTTAACAACCAAAACAGCCGGATGTATCGACCGACTGTTAACAGTAGGCCAAAACAACCGTTCGACTATTTCTCTTCAGATCCACTCTGTCATAAAATGTAGATGAATTTTTTTCTCGTTCTTGTTTAAAAATAGATCCATTAAATTTTTTTTATCTACATTAACTATCTATGTCAAAATAAATTTGACGATTAAAATGTATATTAATTTAAAGAAAACGAAATTAAACATACGTAAATATACTTATCGATTCAAAGTGATTGATATAAAAAAAATTAGGATTCAACGTTTGATAAATTTTTCAGATTTTAAGGTTGAAACAGATGAAAGATGATAGAGTTTTTATCTGTGTTGAAATAAACGGATAGCAAAAGTAAGTTAATTTTGAAATTTTAATTAGGGAGTATTTGGTTTTTTTTAATAACTAAAAAGGTAGTATTGTATTTTTAACATAACCATATTTTGTAATTGTTTTATACACGTAAGGGCAGTTTTTGTTTTTTGAATTCAAATAGGCCAGCGTAAAAATATGACTTAATTACCTTAAACCCTAATTTTCAAGTTAATATTTCATAAATAAGAGGATGCATTTTAATTTTCATTAATCAGGTGGTAATTAGGGTTTTTTAAATTAATGAAATTAAATTTATTATATCAACCAAATTTACTGACTCAATTAATCTGGACCGTTCACCTAAATAATTCAAATCCACGTTTCACTCTCTCCCTAAACTCCTAAACCCACGTCTCTCTTTCTTTCTCTCTCAGAAACCCACGTCTCTTTCTCTCTCAGAGACTCTCAGAAATCTGTCACAGGCACACACTCACGTTTTCTCCTTTTCTACCATTTTCAACCCCACAACTCACAATCGCCGACATTATCGTGGGAGATTCAACTGCTGTAGTCATATTATATTTTAGTTTCAAGCATTGTTGTAGTTGAAATGGTTAGAACTCGTAGTATTGTTGTGAAGATGAAGGAGACTGATAAAGGTAAGAGGAAAAAGGATGTCGGAGGTTCTTCTTCAGCAAAGAGGATCAAAATGTCGGCCTCTGGCGGGAAATCTTCTAAGAAGGTGAAATTTTATTTTTGTGAGTTTTTTGGTATATTTTTGTACGAATTTGTGACCTGATTTCGGTATTTTGTGACCGAACTATGATTTTTGTGACCTATTCTGAGTATTTTGTAATTTGAAGTTTTGTAACTTATTTGGTGTACTATTTGATCGATTATTATTTATGTGAAGTGAATATGTTTTCTAAAGTGAACTGAATATGTTTAATCTACATTTGTGAACTGATTTGTGAGTTTTGTGGTATATTTTTGTACGAATTTGTGACCTGATTTGGGTATTTTGTGACTACAAATATGATTTTGTGACCTCTTCTGAGATTTTGTAATTTGAAGTTTTGTGACTTATTTGGTTAACTATTTGGTCGATTATTATTTATGTGAAGTGAATATGTTTTCTAAAGTGAACTGAATATGTTTAATCTGATTTTTGTGAACTGATTTGTGAGTTTTGTGGTTTATTTTTGTATGAATTTGTGACCTGATTTGGGTATTTTGTGACCGAAATATGATATTGTGACTTATTATGAGCAGGAATGGAGCTATTTAATAAGACCAATAGATTGGTTCCCTGGGAAGATAACCATAACACCCATACACAGTGTGATCACGCACTTTGTGATGAAATTCACTGCTGCCCAGAGGAACATTCTGGAGAACACCTGTTTTTTTCACTACATGCATTGTAGGGAGATAGTAATCCAGCCACAGTTGATTCATTATGTTTTACTACGGGAGGTGAAGCAACCTAACAGACAGGAGATGTGGTTCAACTTAAATGGGAGATATATTCGGTTCTCCATTGCTGAATTCTGTTTGGTAACTGGATTGCGGTATGATGGGGTAGATGATCGACCGATGTTGGATGATAAACCCTCAGCAGTGAAGGATACTTATTTCAGTGATTTAAAAGTTGTCACAAGTGAAGATGTGAAGAGAGTATTTCTTTCACTGGATGATGCACCAGACCTTGACGTGGTTAAGATTGGCATTGTTTATCTTATCACCTCATATCTATTTGCTACACCCTACCCGAAGGTCGTGGATCAATACATTTTTGCACTTGCCGACGATTTTACCACTCTTGGAATGTTCCCTTGGGGCAGATATTTGTTTGAGACCACATTGACTTCATTAAGGAAGGGATTAACAAAACAAACAAGTCACTACAGATTGATGGGGTTTTTAGTGGCTTTCCAGGTGTGGTTGTACGAGTGCATACCTGCACTTGAGGGGAATGTGGCCACAAAAATTTGTAAGAAACATCCACGAATTATGAATTGGAGTGCACACAAACATCCTTCTGGGGCAATGTTGGATGACAGAGTATTTGGAAGTGAGAATGTAAGTTTTGAAATATCCCTTGAATTGTTATGTACTCATTTGATTAGTTATACATAGTTAAAACGACACATGCTAAACTTTTTTCCATCTTATGTCAAACAGGTTGTGATAAATGACATTGATCCATCTGAAGTAGAGCTCACGATGCCATATATGTCAGGTTCTGAATATGAATTTCAGATATATTATGACATGTGACCTGAAATATGTTACTTGTGACTTATTGTGACCTAATTTGTATTATTGTGATAATTAATTTTGTTGTTCTGTATGTTGGGTTCAATCGACAGGTGTGCAGTACTCGAAACCTAGACAACCGAATCAGAACCTTACAAGCTCTAAAACTCCAGTAGTAAAAAATGAGTCTACTCCCCCGGTGTCAAAGGTATATGTTCGAGATTCGGATGATGATTTTGTTGATCCACTGCCTCAAAAACAGACAGGGGCTGCTAGCTCTAGCTCTCCTGCTCAGCCTCATTCTTCTTATCATCCCGATTGTTCATGTGTCAGTGTAAGTAATTTAATTTTTATAAGACATAGAAGCAATTATACGATCATAATTCTACTAACTACAATTTTTTTTTTCAGGAATGTGGTCGATTGAAGCAGTTGATGGATGAGGAAATAACTAAGCTTCATGTGGATAACAAACAGCTGAAAGATGAGCTTTTGTCAATGAAGTCAGAACTGTCTGACATGAATGACAAAATGCGTCATTCAAAAAGTTTTTTGAAGCTCGATGAGGTCATTCAGAGTCAGAATGGGTTGAAAGATGACTTGAACGACATCAGATTGTCTCTTAGATCTTTTGTTGAATCTGTGAGTGACATTTTATCTTCGGTGATGGATGAAGTTCAGACAAAGTTGAGTGGTAAAGATGATTCGAGGGAACAAGAGCCAAAAGTTGATGAGGTGGTTGACAGAAAGGGCAAGGGTCACATGGAACCTGAGCCAAAAGGTGATAATGTCGTTGAAGAAGAGGACAAAGGTCACATGCCACCTGAGTCTTCACATTGCTTTCATGCTGACTACGTTCTCGACTCTCCTTCATTTAATCTTGGTGTTGGTCAGTCACAGAGTCCTAAAGACTCTGATGATGCATTCTTTGCTAGTAAAGAATTGCAGGAGCATGTTGATGAGGCTATTGCACGGGTGTTGGAGTCTACACAATGTCAGATCGAAGATGTCAGTTTAACTTAGTATTTCATATTATAAATTTATACTGATTATCAGATTAGCATACACTAATTCAATAACTTTTCTTTTTATATTTTTGATTTAGGAAGATACTCCTGCACCTCCATCCTCTGGACTACCTGTGAAGAGAGCTCAAAAGCCATCAAAAAATCTGTAGTCACCTTTTGTTAAGGTTGATGCACATCATGTTGCTACTGGCTCAAAAACTACATGTGGAAACATTGTGTTCCAAAATTATTCGAAGGGAGTTGATAGTGCAGATATGAGTGCATTCCAGAATTGGTTTGACAGAGGATACAAGCCGAAGAACAGGTACATGAAATGTGGTTATAAGTGTTTTTGTGTCTCTGTGTGACCTGTTATTATTTGTTTGATGACCTGTCATTGTGTCATATCTGTGTCAAAGTGTGACCTGTTATTATTGGTTTGATGAGTGCATACATGTGTGTACAGGGTAAAGTTCAGCGATGCAGATAATGTGATAAGTCCTCAATTTGTTTGTGGCAATGTTCCCGTTCACCATAAAACTTGGTGGCATACGTTGATCAATTCTGATTCATCATTGAGCAGCACGGTATAATATTGCTGCCATTTTTTCACATATTCATAGTAGTTCACATTACTTATGTATGCTCTTTGTTGTTACAACACATGGATGCTTGTTTTCATTACATAAGACAACTTGCCAAGTTTGGAGAATGTGTGAAGACGAAAGCAGCAACGACAGACTGTATATTTGATTTGACAATCCGGACTTTATACTCCGAATTTGTTGACAATCCAAGCATTCTGAATGAGAAGGAGGACCTAATCAAAACCATCAATGGTGAACGGTTATCATTTAATACTCCCTGGAGAGAAGTTGAATTTGTGTTGATGCCCATTATGCCTACAAATCATGCTCATTGGATGTTGGGGCAGCTTGACATTAATAACCGGACCCTGTACATATTCAATTCAAGCAACAAATCGTACAAGGATCATAAGGTTCGTGAAGGGGTCTTACCCCTTGTGAAGACTCTTACACATTTGTTAAAAGTGGTCGGATTGTGGATGGAAACTCCTGATGAAATAGGTGACATATCCAGTGACATGCATGTTAACATTGTCAGCGGTTTACCTCAACAACAAAATGCGTAAGTTTCATTATGGGCATTACAAGTTTTGTCATTTTTCGTCAATATTTTGAGGTTACTTATGATTTTTCTGTGTTAAATATTACAGGCATGACTGTGGTGTTTTTGTCATAAAGTATGCACAGTATTTGTTGCACAATGATCTTGCCAAAATGCCAATGTCATTTGATGCTGCAAATGCCAGGCTTGAAATTGCTGCATTGTTGTTCAAAAATAGACAATTGAGGCAGGTTGGAAGGGGAAAATCAAAGTCAGATGACTGAACTAATGTTGATGGAATTTTTTTGATGATAGATTAGGTTGATAGCTGTTCAAAGTTAGACAAAACATGTGTTCAAAGTTAGATGATACATTTATGTTTTGTAATATGTTTTGAAATTGAATGTGAATTTGTTTTTGTCTAGTTTGAACAAAGGAAGTGAAATTATTTCTCTTTTATGTGTGGTTTTGTTAATATCATTCAAGTATGTTATGGAGGAGTGTTTATATTTGCAGTCTGAACAGGTTACAAATGATCACAAACGGACACAATTAGTCACAGACAGTTAATGTCTTACATAAGTCTGAGTCACACATGGTCACAAATGGAAACAATTTGTCACAAATGGTCACATATATTTAAAATGTATGATTTATACCCCATAATATGCACAGACTTGGTCACATCTAGGCTAAGATGACATTCAAACTCAGTCAAAACACTCAACAATTAACTTTGTATTTTATTTATAGTTGATCGCAGACAGCCACAGCCAAACAAAAATCCCATAGCTTGTTACTACCTTTTGTGGTCACAGATGGTCACAGATGGTCAAAAACAATTTACAATCACTGTATGTTTACACAGCCATTCCCAGAAACGTGTGACCCCCTGAAATGTAATATAAGCTCTATGCACAAATCAGTCAACTCATATAATCCAAACAATATATAGTTTGGCAATAAAATGAAACAATTTGCAATTTCAATGAATATCCTCATGTAAAAAATAAAAAAATACTATGCTAAGCTATTTGAATATGTTTGGATCTTTCTTTGCTTTCAATTTGCCGTTGTTCTGGTTAAGTGGCACCATGTTCCTACACGTTCGACGATTGTGACCAGATTCACCGCATCTTCCACATTTCACAACTTGTGATCTCTCACAAGCTGGTTTCTTCCTCCTCTCAGTTGGCCTGCCAGAGCTTCTCTTTTGGATTGGAGCAAGTACAACTCTATTATTCACATCTTCCGGCAAACTCCATTCCGATTTATTACCTACAGGAAAGACTGTCTCTTTGTAGGTACTCAAATATGCATCTCTTGTGTAATACAACGAGCAAAAGTCATACACATCCAGTTTTAATATTGCTATTACCGCCAGTGCATGTGGACAGGGAAGTTGATCCACTTGAAACATTCTACAGCTACATGTACGTTGAATTATATCAATCATGTATGATGAAGAATTGTCCCTCACTTCAAACAAAGTGTGACTTGCAGGTGAAACCTGAAAAAAAAATATATTTAAAGTTATACCTGTGACCAACATAATATACATAGTTTGCTTTTTTTACCTTTAGATTTCTCACGTCATTGCTTGTTTCCCTCAGCAGCTTCTCATATTTGGTTGCAAGTTTTGTGAAAGTGCCATGTGCATTATCCCTATTCTTGCAAAACCAAGATTGGATTGTTTGCCGCAATGATTCTAGAAGTGCTTGAATTGGGTAATTCTTTGCCGCCTTCGTGACTGCATTTACAGATTCTACTATGTTTGATGTCATAGTAGAGTATCTATTGTTTGACATGTGCAATCTTGACCATTTTTCATATCCAACATCCATCTAAAAAATAATTTTAGTTATTAGATAATATATTCAGGCATAAGTAACAAAACAGGTCACATATGGGCACATTCATAAAATATCACAGAACAAGTCACAGGAAGTCATAATATATGTTACAGACAGTCACATACCAAATATTCCCCGATCTCTTCATTAATTGAGTCTAATTGCTGCATTTGGTATTCAAATTCATCCACTGTATAGGCTCTGACAGCACAATTGAAAGCATGTGTGACATTGTGACCTGATTTTGTGTAACGAGTCTTCAAGTTTTTAAGCAAATGGTATGAACAGATCCCATGCATTGCCTCTGGATATACAAATTCAATAGCATTTCTTATGCTATTGTGTCTATCTGATACTATACATAATCCGTCTCTCGATCCGTATGCCCTCTTCAACCTCTCAAGAAACCATCTCCATGACTTATCATTTTCATTATCCCCAACACCAAAAGCTAGTATGAAGATGTTATTGTTTGCATCTTGTGTACAAGCAGTGAAGAGTGTACCCCCATAGTGGCCATTTAAATACGTGCCATCAACTACAATGACTGGCCTACAATATTTCCAACCAGCAATCGATGCACCCAAAGCCATAAAACAATATTTAAATCTAT
Organism: Fraxinus excelsior; assembly: GCA_019097785.1. Taxonomy (NCBI): domain Eukaryota; kingdom Viridiplantae; phylum Streptophyta; class Magnoliopsida; order Lamiales; family Oleaceae; genus Fraxinus; species Fraxinus excelsior. The sequence continues at coordinate 12,832,880 of CM032637.1, read as the reverse complement.
TTAAATGATCTGTTTCTATTCTTGTGAGTGTTCCCATGTTCATCTGTTCTAGCATAAAAAAATAAGATGGCAGCAACTGAAACGATGTCGTTGGATCACCTCTAATCAATTTTAATGTTTGTTCACGTGACCTCCACGCTTTCACATAATTCACCGATACTCCATACTCATGTAACATGTCATTCGAGATATCATTAGGAGTGTATATTGTACGTGAAGAGTTGTATTTGTACCTGATGCAGTTTGACACAATTGAGCTAGATGCTTGCCGATGAGATCCTAAAACAGTGTTCATCGAGCATGTGTGACCATTAGACATTTCCCTGATCTTAAACATTTTCGTTTCTCCCAAGCGTGAAGATCTAAATATCCATTTGCAATCATTATGCACACACTTTACCACGTACTCCTTCTTGTCTGATCTAAACACCTTATATTCAAAGTTGTTTTGTATAGCGTAGAAGGCCAAACTCATTTTTAATATGTCCTTGTTGCGAAAAACATTTCCCTCCACTACTGCTCTAACATTTGTTTCAGATACCAATGTCACATCCTCTTCAATGTTTTCTCTGTCAACGGTCACAACGGAGTCACAAATTTCTTGAGCTATTTGTTCTAAAGAAAACACACTAGATGATGACTCCGAACTAGTCAACGAATCTGGGCATTGCAATGTACATCTTGACTGCCATGAAAGTGTAGAGATAACATCAACCATAATAGGATAACTCGATACCACCCCATCCAAAGATTTTAACCTCAAATATGTTAGGACATTATTACTGCTCAAAATCCGAACTGGAGGTAAACTAGAATCCAAAGAATATGTTAATGTCACAGCTAAGTTTGCACCACTAAGCCCCAATTCTGAGAGAACAAGCTCAAGCAATTCATCATACTTGCATGTATCATTCACTAGTATAAGCGACGTGTGACCTCTGTATAACAGGCAAACGTGCAAAACTGGCATTCTTAATCATACCAGAACATCCAATTCCTCTACGGCCGAACTTCAATTTCTCTCGAACAATGAAAATCGGATGTATCTCTATAGAATTGTGACTTCATTCCTTGATTGTATCTCTATAGAGAACTTCAATTTCTCTCGAACAGTGATTATACGTTTACCTTCAAAATCAGACCTCGGGAGTTCAGTTTTTGCTTTGGGAAAATCCAATTCCTCCACAGCGAGCTTCAACTTCTCCAAAGAAGTAAAAATCAGAGGTATTTCGATGGGATTGTGACCTTAATCCATTGATTTTGGCTTGAAATCAAGGATAAACGGTGAGTTTTTCTGAGTTTTGTGGTGTTGGCGAGAGACGGGTTTGTAGAGAGAGAAATAGACGTTCGGTTGTGGGAGGGTTTGTGAGAAAAATCTTTTAAATATGGTATATTAAGATTTGTAGGAGTTAATTAGGTATATAATATTTAATATAAAATTATAATATATTATATTATTATTAATTATCACCTGATTTTTGAATTTTTGTAGGGAGTTTGTGAAATTTGAAATGTGTACTTATAATGTGGTAATTATGTATTGTTCCCTAAAAATATACAATAAAGGAAAAGTCAAAGTGGAAAATTGGGCCTTTGACTGGACCCTTTTTAAAAGTACCCCTAATGCTCAAATGGTTCAAGTAATTATTCACGGGAAAGATTTTCTAATAAAATTTATGTGCCACAATATCTTTGGTTACATGCATTGAGTTATAAGAAGAAATCATCTCATGTAGTACTCTTTTTTTTTTTTTTTTTTTATATTTATTCAGGTGACAACCTTCGGCGACTAATTTTGGAGTCTACGTTTTGGACCTTCAAGACGCAAATCAGGTAAACTGCGGGATGTGCCCCAAACTGGTCAGGGCCCAAGAGTCACCCACACTGATCTGCCAAAGTTCCGAGCAAGTCAACATATGTTGCACCTTACGTTCTAGAATAAATTCTGTCTTCCGAAGAGAGTCTGCCTTCCCAGAATCTCATGAATCGAATATGCGACCTCTGAACTGTTGCAACTAAGAGTTTCGTCCTTTGCCAGTTGGGATGTGCCCCAGGGGTCATCTCTTGTAGTACTCTTGATTATATGATAAATGGGCCGAGTCCAAAACTGAGCCTTTTCAGCGAGTTTGAGAGAGATTGTTTTGTTAAAACCTTGGCTCTATGTTTTCAAGCAATTGGACAATATAAAAATGGACGTCATCATAAATTACATGTATGAAGGTAAACATGCTAAGGCATTCACTACGGAAGACGACCCACTGCTAGCTAAAAACGAGGTCTCGGTATTGTTGACATTCAATGCAAGGTGAGAATTTGATAGCAACAAAGTTATACGATTGAATTAGTGAGGTAGAATAAGCTCTCGGGTGACAATCTAGCATGTGTGCATCCCTAAATGGAGTCTCCTGCATATTTGTAAAATTGATGGATTTAGTGGCTGATGTATTAACTTTTGGCCACTTTGTCACTTTTCACAAAATAATTATAATGTTGTAGTAGTCTAAAAATAATAATATCTTGTGATAGTCTCCATGTTTAATAGTTTGAGATGCTTAATCATAAATAATGAAAAGAAATTAAAAAAAGATGTAAAAAGAAAAGAGAAATAAAATAAAAGCCAATAATTAGACACAAATAAATAAAGGGAATATTTCATAATTAAGACATTTAGTTTTACCAATTTCAAATTTTAAAGATTATGTTTAAATCTCAGAGTTTTAAAATTTTATTTATAAATTAATTAATTAAATATATTAAAGGCACAATTCCATATAATTTGGTCACAAATTTCATCTAATTGGTCACAAATCACAATTTTTATATGCCACAAATTATTTTACGGTCACAATTCAAAAAATTTATAAGACAATTTGTTCATCGACAAATCAAGAATTTATAAGTCACAATTTATTCATCGGTCACAAATCTATCAATTTAATTAGTCACACATTATATTTCAATCGCAAATAGAAATTTTATATGTTACATATTATTTTACGGTCACAATTTAGAAATTTTATAAGTCACAATTTGTTCATCGGTCACAAATAAAAAATTGTATGTTACAATTTATTTATCGATCATAAATCACGAATATTATAAATCACAATTTAGTAGACATTCAAAAATTGTTAAATTATCGGTCACAATTTAAAAAAAAAAAAGGCCACACATTATTTGTTGGTCAGAATTTATCTTTTTCATTGATCACATTTTGTTTATTAGTCATAGATTAACTAATTTAATTGCTACAATCAACCAAATAGTTTGTGACAACAATCAACACTTGTGACCACCACCGCACCACTCCCTTCAACAACACCACCGCCATCTTCTTCGCCAAAACCACCACCATCTACTGACAGCAACACAACCACCTTAAACTATTCAACACATCGTAAAAAAACACCACCACATCATAACGTCATTCCACCACCACCTCGACCAACCCATTGTTGTCGCCGCCGCCACCAACAAAATCACATCCACCACCATATCCAACACCCCACAACCTCACCAACACCGCCCATATCACCGCTGCCACACACAACCACCACTTTGTCAAATCCATTACCGCCAACGCCATCACCACCGTTACCACCATCTAAACTCTACCACCGTCAACCACAAAGTACTGCACCCAACATCTACGCCGCCGTCACCATCACCACCTCGCACCCCAACGCACACCACACTGCTATCAACATAGCACACATTATATAGACGTACCACGTCACCACCAACAAAGCCCCACAACACAACAATACACCAGCGCTTGTAACACCATTGAACAGCCACCACCACCATGCACTGCTTTGCAGATCACTGCAGGGACGAAGCCATAGCAGTGGCTGTGCAACAGATCGCTGAGGTGTAGGCGAAGGCGGTCAGATTGTTGCCGACGGCAGTGCGAGATCTCGAGTAGGGCTGCTCCGGTGTCTTTTCGTCTAGCGGCTGGTGAGGTAGAGAGAAGGGGAGGTAGAGTAGAGAGAGAGCGTGGGATTGAGAGAGAAGGGAGATGGATACAGTAAGGTAGAGAGACGATTATAGAGAGAGGAGATAGAAAATGGAGAAAATGAAATAATTATGGTCGATATGATTGCAAATGTGGAAAATGGGTGGAAAGAAAATGAATTCATGAATTCCAGATAAAGTAAGGCCTTGTCCTCTTTGTTGTTTTTAGACTGTTTTCGATTTTCCAAAATACTGAAAACGCGTTCTCTTTATTATTTTTGAAAATAAAAAAAATTGTACTAAAAACACAAAACATCAAAAAGCACGTTTTGAATGTTTTCAGTACAAATCACGTTAATTTTTAAAAACACGGGAAACACCCAACTTTTCCTCTCTCTCCCCTCTCTCGTCGCCCAACTTCCCTTCTTCCTTTGATTTATAATTCATTTCTCCCCCTAAACCCACATCTCCCAGCCTCCGCAAAAGAGCTTTTCGACGCTGACGCCGGTCCACTTCCAAATTCCCGACGCCTTTCACCTCCAACGCATGTCCGCTCCTCCGCCGCCTGTCAAAAATGTGGCGTGGCCTGTTGATCCTTCCCCCTACCCGTAGCCTCAAAATCAGGTAAAATTAACCCTTTTTCTGTGACTTGTCTTCATTAATTACTCTTCTTCAATTAGATCTGTGTGATGTGTTTACTTGTTGTGGCGATAATTAGATTTTGAAATGAGGGAGAAGGGTGGGGCGTGGGTGGATTTAGAAATGTAAATTAATACGAACAGAGAGCAACATGGCATGGGGTTTGGTCATTTGTAATGTGCTTAGACCTAAATACATAGCAGTAGCTTTTGAATTTCAGAGACCGAATAAGAAAATCTCTGAAAAAGGAAAAAACATAAGGCTTTTGATCGGAGGCCAAATCCCACACACATAGCTGAGTCCACTTAAGGGATTTGAAGGGGGAGCATTAAATTAATCGGTACATTAATAGGATACGTAGAAGAAGCCAGAGAAAATCACGTCAAGAAGAAAGTAGAAGAAGGTAAAATTATTTATTTATTAGTTATTCTTATAATTAAAATTCCCCTTAAACCATATTTCATGGGTTTTTATGTTCAAATAACATGACATTGATGCATTTCATTTGCTGCTGTGAAGAGATTATTGGATTATCATTTACTTTGAGCTCTTATTTCATGTTAGGGTCACCAATTTCATTGAAGATAACCTTAGATATCACTTTTCCCCAAAGAAAACTCAGCTTAGCGGAACGGTATTGCATATTTCTGAAAGTTTAATTTTTTTATGTACACCGGTTTTATGTGGAAAGATTAGTGTGCGCGAATGCGAATTCATCAAACACAAACACTGAATTGACTGACTATAAAGTAAGAAAATGGATTTTGTTGATGTTGATGTTGATGTTAATGTTCGTTAAAAAATGAGATTGTATTACAGTAAAAAAATTCTGGATCAACTAATAGAATTCATATTGTAACTACTTGTGCAATTTAACCATTGCAGCACAACTCGAACAATTTAGATTTGGGGACATTGTTAAACACAGTAGACTATTGAAAATGATAATTTCAACACTACTGGGTACCTTTGATTTGGAGAAAATTCAATACTTTGTGACTCTAGGATCATGTTTCTCAACAGAGGTTCTGGCCATGTGCATTTCAAATGTTTATGAGGCTGCAACTTTTAAGGCTCTGTAAATTGTAAATTCATCTCTCCTATATCTACTCTAGCAATTAGCCATTACTAATAATTTTTAGTCATTAAGTCACCTATCTCCTTGAACATCAAAACCTTTGTATCTTATTATAGCAATTGCACTGTTTAAACCATTGCCACGCCCTTAAGAATCCTAGATTCTTCACAATTCTTGGTGCTCAAACTCGGTCCTAGTTGCTGAGTGTAGATGAATCTTGGCAAGTAGTTCTGATGGATATTGAGTATGATATCATTGCCATGGAGTTTTGGCAACCAATTGGGTAGGCAAATGATGTGTTGGAGTTTCTGAAAAGCAAATAAAGCATTGCTTTCAATATCTATATTTGACTCGTACTGGCCAATCATCATGTATTCACGTTTCATGCCAAATTGAACCACTTTAAGAGGAACTTCAACTTGGTCGAAATGGAATTGCTTGGTTTACCCTTTGCTCTGTCTCTCATCCAAACTATGGAAATGATAGGTTTACTAAAGTGCTGTAGTGTTGTGACTAATACCTTGTAGTTTTGGCTTTGCTATGTAGCTGACTCAAACAAAATGAGGCTCAGATTGGCTTATTGGTATATCTTATTCTAGTCCAAGTATTAGATTAACACTATTGTGGAACCCTATTACTATAGTCCTTTTTTTTTTTAATTTATATTTGCTGGGTTTTAGGTATAAGCTTCATATAAATGGAATTTTGCTCGCCATCACAAATCGTCATATGATGCAAATTGAAAAAGAAATCTCCCAACTAAGTTATGTTTCACCCGTAACCATTTGGTGTTTTCGTATTCAATCTGAATCGATGAATACCCTGTATTTTGATGTTTGTATGTGCTTGAGTAATAAGCACAAACGGCTTATTTGGAAGAGTTGATTTCATTTATTTATTTATTTGTACGGGCATTATGCTCATATAGCCATATTGATGGTCTCTGGTTACTTTTGCAGTTTAGGTTGTACTTATTACGATTAAATCCTTCTGGGTGAAGAGCAGTCGAGGAGCTGAAAAATTGCGACCTTTGTAACTCTATTTCACACTGTAGTGAGCATGATTCGTATTCGATGAAAATAACCACCAAAAGTTTAAGATGTAATGGTTAATGGCTTTCCATGTATGCTGGTTTAGCAGCAAATATTGAAGCTGCCCTCTATTTTAAGAGGGATTTTCATTTCTTCCCCAGTGCATATATCTTTTGTTGTAGTACATCCATATTTCCTTATACATTGTTGTTCATTAGTTCATACGCACTTTGCAACTAAAAATACCGAAGAAATGTTGTGTTGATTATGAGGTGGCCTTTAAGGGCATTTCGGCATGTATAATTAGATGAGACTGTTGAGTATTTACAATACACTTTACTAAATGAACTTTTTTCATTTAGGGTGTGCTTGAACCACATTATTTTGGAAGCAATTATTTTGGAATAGTAGATTGATGGTTGAAAAAGAATGAAAAGTTATTGATGTGATGAAAAATATTATTTTATTGAAGAATGTGTGGTTGAAAATAAGTAGAAAAATGAGAATGAAAATTTTATTGTGTACCAAATAGCGGCTAGCAAGACAAATATATCATACTTGTATACATGGCAAGTAGTCACCTATCGATTGAACTATTTTGCCAAATTTAGTCTCACATATCGATTGAACTATTTTGTCAAATTTAATTTATATTGTGTTTTTTATATCTAGAAAAATTATTTTAAGATTCACCAATTTCAAAATTTATATGTTATCTAATACTATATTAACATTAAACTATTATAATTTATTAAATAATTAGATTTTTTGAATAAAATATTCTCAAAAAAATATTCTCAAAATTTCAAAATAAACACGTTTTCCAGTTTTATATTTTGAGAAACAGTTTTTCAAAATGTAAAAAAGAACATATTTTCAACAATTTCAAAACAGATACTCAAAACACAAAATTGAAACACAAAGAGAACAATCCATAATTGTCTAGAACTTGTTTTTCCAAGGAATTGTTAATTAAGTATATTTGATTAGTATAATTTTCCATCCGGAAAATTTTAAAACTTTGAATCTTTTTGTATTCATTTGGCTTTATTTTACATGTAAATTATCCATTAAAGTGATAATTTTTTCCACAATTAATTATAAAACTTGTTTCCATTGCTAAAAAGTAAAAACAAAAACAAAAAGAAATTCCTAAAAAATAAGTTTTTTTTTATCAAAATTTAGTATTCGTTTGACTTTGTTTTATATGAAAATTGTCCATTAAAGTGATTTTTTTTTTTTTTTTTTTTACAATTGATTATGAAATTTGTTTCTAATTTTCTTTAAAAAAAACAAAAGTGAGAATTCGATTTTCCCACCTTTTTTAAGTGAGGAAATCATTTCACTTCACGCCTAGAAAATGGCGCGTGAGGTGAAAACTTTTTCCACAATTGACATGGAAAAATTTGGACATAAAACACTACCAAAGATGGAAAATGAAATTTGAATTTCATGGAAAATCCACGCTATCAAACGGTGCCTTAGGGTTTTGGTGTGTATGATTGGGTATAATGAATATGTATATTTAATTTTGTAATATAATTATTAATAGTTTAAAATTTTAATCATGATTTGATTTTTTAAATAAAAACTTGTAAATCTGAATTTTGAAATTGAAAATTGAAAATTATGTAATTTCCACGTAAATAAATAAATTTTTAACGAAGCCCACTTCCACTAGAAATAAATCTATCCAGTCGTCGTCTCCGTTTCCCCAACCCTAATTCTATCCTCAAATTGAATTGAATCGATTCCAATCAAATACGGTAAATCTCTCTGTAAGAGCTGCAGAATATCAGATCAATTATGTTGTTATCTCCTGGCCACTCTCCCCGTCACATCTCCACCCCCTCCGATCAAACGCCTCAAAACCCTAACCCTAATACCGATTCCCTTGTTTCTAATTCCAATTCAAATTTCCCCAACCGGAAGCGGCACCGGGGTTCCACCGTCCTCGACGAGGATACATATGTTGCGGCGATCGAGAAGATTATAGAGCGAGACTTCTTCCCTGATATCCCCAAGCTCCAGGACCGCCTCGATTGGCTCCAAGCCGTGCGCTCCCGCGATCCCGTACTCATCCGCGATGCCCAGCTCAAGATTCTCGATCGCCGGCGCCAACGAAAAGAATCTGCTGCCGATGCTTCGTTACGGGCCACGACCAGCACTCCCGGTTCCACCTTCTTCAGGAACACCTCAGTTACTCCCTCCCTTTATAATGATAACAAAGAAAGATTTGCTAATGATGAAGGCGACAAGGGTACCGGTGATGGTGAAGGAGAAGGAGAAGGTGTGGATACTTCCGTGAGTTTGGACGACTTCTTTAGGAAATACACCAGCGAGGACAATGAGAGCTTTTCGAGAATTATAGAGAAAGTGAATAGGAAGAAGAATGAGAAATATGAGTTTTTGTTGGAAGGTGAGAAAAGGGGAGATGATTCAGGAAATTTGATTGAGGATGATAATAAACGTGAGCAAATTGCTACTGATGGGTTTGGGACGTCTGATCAGCCTGTTAGTACTTTGGAAGGTTGGAAGTACACAGCCAAGAATTTACTGATGTACCACCCTGCTGATAGAGGAGAAGCGCCCTTGACCCTGGAGGAGAGAGCCATAAGGTTGAAGGGTATGACAAAGGAGATTAGCAGAGCTAACACACGCTTTCATGGCAAGTTGGTGGATGCTAGTGCTTCAATGGACGAGGAGGATACTGTGGCAGTGCTTTATGCGCCCGTGGCTGGTGCTACTCCAGTTCCGGTGTCAAATAGAGACCGTGATAAGTTGAAGAAGTATGATTTGGAGGATTTGAAGAAAACCCCAAATAGATTTTATGTGGAATCCGAGAAGAAAGCAGATAATGGGTATAATTTTGTGAAGACGCCATCTCCTGCCCCAGGGGTTGACGAATCACCATTTATTACGTGGGGAGAAATTGAAGGAACTCCATTGAGGCTAGAGTCTGAAGACACTCCCATTGATATTGGGGGCAGTGGTGATGGGCCACAGTTTAAAATCCCAATGCCACCTTCAAGGGATGTAAAGGCTCATTCATTGTCTAGGGTTGCTGCAAGGAAAATCAGGGAGAGGTCTAAGATGTTTCAGAAGCCTCCATTGCCTTCACCGGTCAGAGGGGGAAGTGCTAGTCCGAGTACACGAAGGCTTTCACCTGCTGCACAGAAGTTCATGAGGAATGCAATTGCCAAGTCTTCTCGATCCATTGATGAATCGCTGAGAGCAAGTTACCGCAGCCCAAGCCCTGGGTTGAGCACTCCTAAGAGTGGAAGAAGCATGTCAAGGTTGGGAAGAGATGATAGCATGACTTCCAGGTCACCTTCTGTAAGAGAAGGCTCTAATCCTCCTCTGTAACTTTAATTTGTATCTTCCTTTGTTTTGTGGAATGTTTTGCTGTGTATCAGAATTTATATATTGAGCGTATACATCGTTTACCTTTTCAATTACTTGGTGTGCAAGATTACAAGATAATAAACACGTACATTTGCTGTTAAATTTTGCTTTTTCTTCATCTTTTAGTGAGTGAAACTTGTGGGATTCTCTATTCTATTTTATAAAAGTGCAAGATTATTCTGCTTCAATTTGACTGCCTGGAACTGGGTGTAGGAAGTGGGAGGAACGGGCTGCTTGGTATCAATTTTATAGGTATATGATTCTGTATACTATACTGTATTTAGTCTGTACAGGTGTGCTGTGCTGTACTACATATGCTGGATGTATTAACTAGGGTCCCTTTTACCGTTTGTTCATATATATCAATTATTATTTAATTCAAGTAATTTTAAGATTGCCTGTACACTATGGACTGGTGGAGCCAACACACGGCGAGGCCGCGTATGCTGGCTCTGCCGGAGTCACCGTTACCAGTCGAGAGCCACAACCATTGCAGAAAACTTGAATCAGAAAACGAGACCCGAGGTTGAAGATGAAAGCAAAGTTGCTTGGGCCTTTTTTTGTTATTGGGCCTCTTGTTACCCAAATGCCCAATCTTATATGGGATCACTTGGTTTGTATTGAATCAGACCCCAAATGAATTTCAGTTGCAATGAAAAATGAAACCGCCAACGCAATTGTACAAACCCTATCTGCTATCTCTATTCTCAAAATCTCATTCACTCCCTTGAAGTCTCGCACAATGCCCCTGCCCTGTGACGGTATGACCTGCTGTAGCCACCGATGCCCAGCCTCCGGTCTCCGCCACTGGCCTTTGCTATTGTGAGTCAGTGAGTCTACTGCCTGTCTTTTCTTTTTTTGGTTTTTGTTCGTTTTGAGTTTAGTTCATTTTTTCGATTTATCATTTATCATTTATGCTTTATGAGTTATACATGTGTTTGTGGGCCTGTTGACTGTGAGGATTTTAAATTTTGTGAATTTGAGGATTGAGAATTTTGTGAATTCAAGAATATTGGCGATTTTGTTATTGAATGCTGGGGTATATGATTTATGAAAATGGAAAATTTGTGAATTTGAGAATATTTGATATATGTGGATTGTGAATGGGTTGGCTGTTGATGGTCAATGGCTGCCTTACCTCACGATTACGGTCGTTGAGGGTCAATTCTTAACGGACGGCCTACCAGACCTCCAATCATGGATCCACCACTAACTATAGAGATTGAACTAAGGTGCATGTGACTTTTGCTACTTATTTGGGTGTGCTAATCTAGATAGTGGAAGATAATTGTTAAGGAACATCATTGAGTATTTCTATTGTGTACAAGTAGAAGTTTGAGGATTTCGACATGGAGCATGTTTGGGGTGGTATACTTTTTCTTTCTCATGCTTGTAAGCATGAATTAAGCCACCCAAAACAAGGATTAGCCTCTGTTTGGTAGGAATTAAAATATAGATTTTAATAACTCAATTAATTTTAACCACATTTCATAAAACCCACAACTTTTCAACCGCACATTTCATTAACTTTTATTAAAATCTACTAAAAATCTAATGTTAATCCCCATCAAACAAGGACTTAGTGAGATACCTATGGATCTCGTCAAGTGGAGGGATTATTTTATGTTAGCAATAATGGATCCTGAGCCATATGAGCCTATTAATGAGTGCTTATGTTCATTTGGAAGAACGTACAAAAACACAAGTAAGAACTTCTTGGGATCTTCTAAAATGTTAAGGTAACTTGTAGTGTGTTAGATACCGAATGTAAGGTTACTAGAGTTAAAAGAGGTGAACTTTACTCAATTAGGTCCCCGCCATAATGTTACTCACTGCTTCCAACAATTAGCAGAATACTGCATCAAGCTAAAGACAGTTTCATTCCTCACCTTCCTAATTAATGTCCATCCAGTGCAATCTTTCATTTTGACAATGCAATATCTATATAGCATCATCCTATCTCACCTGGAGTCCTTTTTTCTTCTACACCACGAACCCATTTCAATACATCCAGGAAGCTCCTTATTCAAGAAATGCCTTTAAAAAAGCTAGCTTATAGAAGTAAAGTTGGTGATGCATAATATTCCAAATAAACCAAGGAGATCAGTATCATTACGATACTCCATGAAGGTGTCTAAGAAAGCAGCGAGGGAATGCACGGCAAGTTTCTGGAAGGCAGAGCAAGTTTTGTAGAGTTGCAAAATCTAGAGCTGAACTTGAGCAAAACCTCAGATAGAGCTCAATTTAACCCCTTCAGTATCAGGGTTCTATAGTGGATAATAGGATACCAAGAATATGTTAGACTCTAATTCTTCCACCAGTAATTTCCTTCATTAATAGTATATTTGGTCGGGAGGATTAGGCAAAACTTGACAGTAGCAAGGTTGGAAAAATAAGCTGAAATCTTGTTCATTTTATACTATTCATATACCTTAGCACTATGTACCAAATATGTATCAAATGTCCTTTTTGTTGTATTGCCGAATGCAATTACTTGACACGGTATCTGTCTAGAGAGGGTGTCCTTGATTATAGGAGGGCTCCATGGAAGACTTCAAGGTGATCAACTCAACCTTCAACTTATGAAACTATCATCAAACAATCCCTTTTGCACAATCTGAAGGCAGTAATCGCTAAGTTGAAATTTCCCACACCATATGGGACTTGCAAAATTAAGGAAAGATTGGACTTTGCGATTAAAGTTATCTAATATGGATGCACTCATTTCATCCCCTTGGAGAAGGGAGATGTTGTTTTTGCCGCAACTTAAACTGTCTCGAGGCATTTTGAGGAGGCGGTTGGGTTGTGTCTCCAACCCTCCAAGTTGTGGTGATGAGGCGATGGGATCCCCCTTCATCGCCTCGAATGATAAGGGCCTCAAAAAATCTACGTGGTGCTTATCTTATCCGACAAGTGTTCTCACTTTATGTTGATTATTCTGTATTCACTCTTGAATAATCGAGTCTTTGAAAATGTTATTGTCCCGCATGCTTCTACTACATCAGTTTGGGTTTTGGATGTTGGGTACCGAAAATTAATCAAAGGCGAGGCCTCATATATTAGGATTTGTGAAATTACATATTTCCAGGTATTTGAAGATCCTAGTGCAAAAGTCAGGTGCAAAGATTTTTTAATCAAAAATCAAGTGACGATTTAATATTTTAATATTAATAATTATATTACAAATTCAATATTTCAATATTAATAATTATATCACAAATTCAACACACATCAAAACACTCACCCCACCTAGTTTCAAACTCTAAATCATTTTAATTTTCTCGCTTTCTCTCTCAACGAAGTCGGCGTCGGCGTCTGCGCTCTTCTCTCTCTCAACGAAGTCGGCGCCTGTGCCTGCGCTCCTCTTTCTCTCTCAACGAAGTTGGTGCCGGTGCCGGTGAAGTAGAAGCATTGCACGCGACTCCGAGCTGTAGTCTCCACCGCTCCCGACTTCGATCTCCATTTGGGTTCTTCGATCTCCCAATCGACAACGTTCGCTCACTCAGGAGATGAATGTTTTTTGCAGTCCATCAACACAACGTTGTGAAGCTGATGCGAACACAGCTTCGCGATGTTGCAGTCCTTCGGCGCTGACAATGCGGGGGTGAGAAGGGGGTTTTGGGGTTTTTTTCTTTTATCTTTCCGATCTGAGAAGGTTGTGGTGAATCGTTGATGTGGGCGGTGGTATTGTGCAGTTTGGTGGCGATGGCGATTTGGAGATTGCTTGGTAGAGATTGTGGATTTTAGCAAACGGCGGGTGATTGGAGGTGGAGGTGGTGGTGGTGGGTAGTTATTGGAGCAGGAGCGTCGATGTGTGTGGTGGTAGAGCTACTGGCAGTGATGGTGCATGTGGCTGCGATTTTTGTTGTGGTGGCGGTGGTTGCGATGGTGATGTGGCGGGGCGACGACATTGGTGATTTTTAGGTGGTGTGGTGTAGGCGGCGGTGGTAATGGTTTAGGTTGTGTCGTGGCAGGGGTTGCGAAGGTGGTTTTTTGTAGGTGGTGCGGTGCAGGCGGCGATGGTGGTGGTCGTTTTTGTTGTTGGCAGTGTCGGTGGCGATGGGACGAAGTGTTTGTGACCAACTATTTGGTCGATCTGTGACCTGTGATCAAGTATTGGTGGGGTGTTGGGATTGGAGGACGGGTATTTGGGTGTCTGTGACCAATTATACGGTTCTCTGTGACCAACTATTAAACCGTGACCTTAAAATTCGATAATCTGTGTCGAATTAATTTGGAAATACGCGACTTTTGATATCTATAATTTTTTTAACTTGTGACCAATTCAAAACATGTGACATATAGTTTTGTTTATTAGTGACCATTAAAGTCAATTGTGACTCTTAAATGTGATCTGTGACCAACAAATTTGGAAATATGTGACCTTTGTTAATTTTTTAAAATTTGTGACCAAATTAAAAACCGCCACCTATACTTTTTTTTTATTAATAACATGCAGAAATCTGTGACCGACAAATTTTAAGAATTTGTGATCTATACTCGTCAGAATCGGACTGGTCGCCGAAATTAAGTGGCGCTGGAACGATCGTTGGAGTAGTTGTCGTCGCCGGAGTAGTGGGGGTGTGGGTGGGTTGGGTTGGGGTGGGGTGAGTTTATTATATTATTTTAAAATTAAATATTTAATTTAACATAATTGTAAAATATAATTAATTAATTAATGAAAAATCTGATTTTTGCAATTCTAAAATTTGGGACCTGATTTTTTATTTTGGAATAGATAAAGCATGAGTTATGAATTTTTCTCTTAGGATTTTGTACGGATAGGTTGAGCATTTCTATGCTTGTGGAGAGATTTCATATATGTAGAGCTCGGAGGAGAGAGAAGGTGAGGACTTGTTGGCCATGCCTCCATGTCCACGGTGAGTCGGTGACATTTACATCAAGATTATGATCACACACCTTATCTAGTTACTGTTGCTGTTAGGGTTCATATCCTAGATTTGAGGAAAGGTACGTTAGGAGAGGTTTTCGACCATACTCCCTATGTATTTAGTCTATGTTTGACACTCATTTGGGGAGAAAAATTGGTTTTTGAATAGTGATTGATGGAAGAATGTGTGGTTAAAAAGTAAGAAATTTTTTTGGATTTATGTGTAATATTATTGTATTGATAGAATATGTGGTTGAAATGAAAAAAGAGAAAAAGAATGAGAATGCGAATGGAAAAAAAATGGGTGCCAAACATATGCTTAGTATGAAATGAGCTATTGTGCTTTTGCCAAGCCAAAGACAATGGTTGAGGACCGACTTGGATTAGTTGATTTCTGGATACGTGCTTTTGCCAAGCCAAAGACAATGGTTGAGGACCGACTTGGATTAGTTGATTTCTGGGTACAGCTAGTCGTCTCCGATATAACGCGTTCTAGAATGTTACTAACTTTTGTTGAAATAATTATTTACTAAAAGATAATTATTTTACTAATGATTTGCATACAACATTAGAGAGATGCCATTCCCACCAAATTATGTATTTAATCCAATCTTAACCATTACATACCCGCATTATGCATTTTCATTAATGTGTCTGGATAAGTATAATTAAAGTAGTTCGTTGACTCAAAGACTTAACATTATAATTTCATTCATGGATGCCTCGAATAGCTCAAGAGTCAAGTTATCAACTAGTGTTCACTATCCAATCAAAATTAAGATGAAACCTTTTTGCCATCCATAGAAATAAATTAACTTCGTCCTTAAGTTACAATAATTTTTCCGCACTAGCGTTTTACCTAAAAATCACCACTTCTTCTATAATAAAAGATTTTTAACAAGGAATAATGCAAATATGCAATATGTCCCAGTGGAAATCATCCACGAGTGATGTGACACTGATGCTGTGAAATTTTAAGCCCATGTTTGGCGTCCTTTAATCCCGGTTTGACAATCTCTATTTACACTTTTTTTTCTACATATTTATTTTCAACTATTCATTCATACAATAGAATATTCTGTACGTAAACATAAAATTATTTCCACTTTTTAGCCACATTATTGTAAAAATTACTATTCAAAACATTGTTTTTGAGGAAAAAAAAAGACTATCAAACAATGGCGGCTTAATTGTAAAAAAAACTATGTTTGAATAGTTTTTTTTTTTTAAAGAATGTGTGATTAAAAAGTACCAGAAAACATCCTTTTATTTAGATGGTGTTTGGTGGAGATTAAAATTAGATTTTTAATAGAATAGTTGTGGGACCATGAAAGACGTGGTTAATATTAATTGTTTGATTTTAACTTAGATTAAAATTTGATTTTAATATGTACCAAACAAGGCCTTAGTTTTCTAGATTCTACATTTAGTTAAATATAAATTAAAATTTGGTCTATTTCTCTAGTCTAGATTCTGAAACTAATAATTCTCAACCCATAAAAGAAAAATCCAAAATTAGGCACCAATGTGAGCAAGTTGGCAATGCAGACCCCACAACAGTAGCAAAAAAGTGAAAGGCCACATTAAAGAAGCAATAAACCTTTGTGATAAGCACTAGCACTAACAATCTTACCACCAGCAGCTTGCACTAACTTGTCCTTGTAATCATTCACTTCATTTCAAGCCCATAAAAAAGGCATATCATACACAGAATTCCAACCACCATAGCCATTCAAAAACATGTAGAGAATACAGGCAACTATGAGAAGAAACCTTGGAAACATGAAGAAAAGATCACGGGTCGTAGACGAGAACAGCTTCCACAATCTGGATGAGCTGCCACATATCGATATAGAAAGAAGAAGATCTAGAGGAGGATGTCACAGTAATGGTCTGGCAGCTGCTCTGTATTGCATTATTCGCACTCCGTTTTCACTGATTTCATGTCTGTTGAACCCTCGGATGAATGGCACTGATGACATGTGGATGTCTGCAGAGCTGCCACGGATTTCAGAGGTGAATCATCTCATGGTTAGAGACAGTATGCGCTATGCCATTTTGATGTGAAAATACTGTGAGAAAACTATGCACACAACATGGTTCAAGAAATATATTCAGGAATAGATGTTTGATGCATTTTTGCTGGTTTCCAGTTTGCATCCATAGTCTAATGTACTTAAATCTTGCACTTATCCCACACATATAGGAGTTTAGCCTGTTTAGGCATGGTCATTACAAGCAGATCTCTCTCTCTCTCTCTCCACACACAACACGCACGCACGCACAATATATACTGTAAAAGGCTGATAAGAGAATATAAGATGCATATTTGATGGAAATGGTTTGGCCTAATGAAATTAAGCTAATCGAATGCCTGATTTTGCAAACTTCTGTGTTGTAATAAAAGAATTTTAAAGCCAAATAGTTGATTCCTACAACAAACAACATAAACTAAGAGTGTTATGTGAGGAATTGTAAGTAGAAGGTTAAAAGGAGTACATGCTGGTAAATGTCTGAAGAACCCTGTACTTAAGAAGGATGTCTTTTTCCTTTTTTTTTTTTTTTTTTCTATAACCCTTCATTGGCTAGTCGCGTCCCGTTGAAATTGTGCGTGGAGCCACCTCAAGAACTAGTCTCGTTGTAGTTGTTACTAATTACAAGAACTTCTTCCTCAAGTCATGTGTCAAGCTACTTGTCCCACCATTAGGTAATCTTATCTTGGTAGTTGACCATGGGGAGAGTTGAAATGTTCTTATAGCACTTGAGCCGATCTCCTACTAGGTCTTTCACTTCAACCCTTCTACATGTATTGAGGCCGAGCACGACCTTGGCCCTAAGCAAGTCATAGAGATCCCCTAGTAACCTTTTCACTAACCCCCTCCATGCCATATCATCATGTTGAGGCCTATGTGTTGCCACATAGCACACTTTGAATAATGATGTCGTAGTTGCCCCTCAGGTCTAAGCAATGAAGTAATGCCTGGTCGAGCTTGATTCTAAAATGGCAATTCATGATGTGAAGGTTGCAATGATTCTTGTATTGTGGTGGAAGAAGGCTCTCTGGTCGTCACCTTTATTCTAGGCATCAGATAGCTTACGATCAGCAAGTCTTGCTTAAGAAATCATTTCATCTCTATGAATCGAACAGCTTACGTGCTGCAAGATATGAACAAGGATTATTAATGTCTTTGCTTTTAGTCAACTCAACAGATGACTTCGAGCTTTCGGCATTCTTATGTCACTGCTATTGTTCTGCTCGTCAGGCAGCCTTGAGCTTTTGCTCTGCGTGTGAGTCATCTTCCAAGGAGCAAGACTCGTGCAAGGAAAGCTTTTCATTGAGCTGCAAAACTTAAAACAATCGAAGTTGGCTCGCATATGTCAGTTTCTTTTGCTCCAAGCCGCAAACACAAGTTCACTGACTTGTATATTTTGTTTAGGCTTTACTCAAACTAGATCTTTACTTGGCCCCTGATTTCCATGTACTCGTCTTCCATTCTTCATCATTGCTACAGAAAATTATTCCCTTCCCTTACCTAGAACACGCTGGTGCTATGTCGATAACGGGAAAATGTTACTTTTTATATCAGAACCCTTACAAAGTATATTTTGTCCGCAGCATTTCAAATCTCTTCCAGTAATTTCCTTCAAATTCTCCACAATCATGTGTTTATAAGAAATAACCTGAACTCGATCACGTGGTTAGTTATCAAATACTCTGTTTCGGCATCATCAAAACTAAGGTGAAAGATTAGGCTGAAATAAAACATATTACTTTTCCAAGTGAAATGGTGCGGGGCATGCTACAATCAAAACCAAAGGGTCAAGACTAAAGGTTGTCGAAGATTTGATGACAGAAATTACGCATACATACCTATTATACATAAATAAATAAATGCATATTGAATCGAATGAAGATAATTACACAAAGTGCAAAAAATGCAAGATAACATACTTTCATACAAGATTCTGGATCTCAGGTCTTCCCAAAAATGCTCTCTCAGATGCTCAAACACAGCTTTCTCGCCTGTTAGCTTGAATGAATACTTGTTAAACAAAAGGTAAACATACAGCATACCATTGGCATAATTTCTACAATCGTGATTACCAATTGAAAGATCAGTTTCCCATCTTCCATTGAATTTGCTTGCTGCATCTACAGCATTCAACTCAGAGTATCCAACAAACCAGCATTTTCTCTATGGCAATTTCCCTAGCTTCCTCGGGAGAACAACTCCTGTCAAATTTCCAATATCAGAAAGACATAATGCATTTTACAGCAATGTGGCTATCTTGAAAATCTTGATGCAGACACACACTGAGAAAAATGATTTAATTTGCAGATTGTTTTAGCACAATAATTTGGTTTTGCTCTTGATTATAAATTTTGTGACTCGGTAAAATTGTTATGCTAATAATGTACCTCCCCTTTTTCAAGCACATGTGATGCAGATACTAGAAACTTGGAAGGAATCCAATCACCCGGATGCTCCACCATCTGGACTTCTTGATAAATTGGAGAAAGTACTACAGCTCAACTTAAAATTTGAAATTCATTTACAAATCTACAATATATTCTTGTCAACAACTTCCAAAGCACAGAGAACCTTGAATGTCCCTTAAAGCACAGACAACAAATGATTATTTCCTTTTTTTGTGGACATATCAATGTTTGGGCCCCATTTTTCTTTTTACCAAAAATGCATTTCGAAACAATGATTTGATAGAAAATATGTGGTTAAAAAATAAGAATAAGTTCTGAATTTGCATTTAATTTTATTTTATTAAAGAATATGTGGTTAAAAATAAGAGACATAAAAAATGTATTTTAAAAATAATGGAAATCAAACAATGGCAACTAGCATGATTGCATGAAATCAAGTTCTCCGGAACAATTTGTACGCATAAAAACACTTCCAAGATGAAAATGTTGCTATCGTATGCTCATCCAAGATATAAATTTCAATCCAATCTAAAGGGCTTATTTACATGCCTACTCCCAAAGTTGCTTCCTTATTTACAGACCTCCAAGATGTCATCCAGTCATAGTAATGTTAAAAATCACAGCTGCAGATAAAAAAAAAAAAAATCAGGGAAGATTTTGGTGCACTAAATTCCCACATAAATTCTAGAGATAAAGACCTAAACAAATTTAGACATGAGTGCAAAGAGGTGCCCACACACCAGAATTGATTTTGGATTAGAATTGGACGAATTCAGTTCATTTTGGAGCATCACACAGATTATTTTGTATTTGTATCTTCATCTTTGAGATACAATTCTCTTTCCTCCTCTATGATACCTAGATTATTACTAAGAAAATTTGTTATTAAAATTAAATTAAATCTGAATTTTAATATTTGAATTTACAAAGAAATATACAATAGTTAGAATTAAGTTAAATTCAAATTTTAATCCAAATTGTAACAACGAATTTTAATTAAATTCATATTTATTGTGAGGAATATAAGACTCTTTTCAAAGTTAACGGTTAAAATTCAACCATATTAAAGTTTAGTGGCCAAAATCGACCATTTTTACAATTTGTTCAAATGGTCAACACTCATTTTTACAATTTTGCTATCAAAATTTTCACTCGATCGGTGTATATTTCCTATTCGACGTACAAAATCAAATTTCAGACTATCCATTATAAATCTTAAATAATAAAAATATTTTTATATTCTATTGATATCCTCAAAATCATTCCAATGTCACGTCGTAAATACCTTTATTGCAATAATGGAGGCCAAAAATTTCAATGCAATTTATGGTGCTTGTTATTGTGTACCATATCTGACAAAGTTTTTTTAAAATTTTTAATAAAAGTTGATAAAATATTTGGTTGAGAAGTTAACAAAAATGGCGAGTCCCATAAAATATGTAAATAAAATTATTGTTGACAAGCAACTTTTTAAGCTATCTCAAACCAACACTAAAAATCAAGTAGCTATCAACTAGGAGCTCCCGAGTGTACCTCAACTTTATTATTGTTTTTTATTACTATGTCGACCTTAATTTAACCATTTGACTCTTGATTCTTTTACCTTTTCGAATTTATATTTTTTGTCAAGTTTTAAAAGGTTGGAAGATATATATATATATAATGAATGCTAAGATTGACAAAATTTCTTAAATTTTATGTTTATTTGGAGGTCAGTAATATTATTTAACACGTGTAACACCAATTTACATGACATTAAATGTCATTAAATGAAAAGTGTAATAAGTGAATCGCTAAATTTCACATGTAATTGAACATATCGCATAATGTCACAAACTGATATTTTAATCCCACTTGTATTAAGCCCTTGTTTGGGCTTCATTAAAATTACATTTTGGAAAAAAAAAGCATTTTAAATAGTAATATTTTGGAAAATATGGAGTTAATTGTTTCAATAATCACCCAACTTATACCATGATCATGATTTACTCACTAAACTTTAAAGTGTTTCACGGTGATCACTGAACTTTGCCCGTTTGCACTCCATCCAACCTCAAAAGTTCGTTACTTTATTTGCTGATATAGCTAATGGAAATCTGACTTGGCAAGTTA
Source organism: Fraxinus excelsior (assembly GCA_019097785.1). Lineage (NCBI taxonomy): Eukaryota > Viridiplantae > Streptophyta > Magnoliopsida > Lamiales > Oleaceae > Fraxinus > Fraxinus excelsior. The sequence continues at coordinate 12,811,329 of CM032637.1, read as the reverse complement.
CGACCGTTATAAAAATTGCAACTTGGTCAAACCATTGTTTCATTACTCATCCAACTTACATTTGGTCACACTTTACTCAACAAATTTCAAAATGTTTTTCAATAGTCACTCATCTTTAAGATATTGCACTTCATCCATTATCTGCTATGTTGACATCCAAACTACAACCTCACCTAACTAGTTATTTTCACCTCTTGCTCTAAAAACATGAAGGCCAGATACATGATACATGTGAGATCAACTCGGATACTAGATACTCGTGAAATCAGTTCGGATGCAGGATACTCGTGAGATCAACTCAGGGTCGTCGTAATCAACAAAAACATAACGATGACTAAATCTCCACTACATTTACAAACCTCTCAACCCGCCAATGAAACAGTAACACCTGACTACTCTAAACGTCAGCTCCTTCCATTTTAACCAATTGGCGATGAACAATGATTACGTGATGTCAACTCATCATTAATAGACAGTTTAGCAAAATTTGACATAATAATAAACTGGCATGCCGACATTCACAGCCAATCAATACATCCAAAACTCGGATAAATGGCACACATCTCTAGAATGGTACTGTAATTGGCAAGAGCGAAATTGGCCAATGTTGTGATCTATTCTATAAATGGACATGAAACGACCTCCACAAAACACGACTCGATTTTTTGAGGGAAAACCACAACAATAGCACTTGTCTTTCTTAGATTTGAGAGATACACCTTAAATCACAGGGAGGTGGATAATAAGAATGCAACACCCCAAAGCTTAGTAATCATTGTGAAGCATATTGAAATTTGATGAGTAAACCATGATTAAGTGTAAGTTGGATGAGTAATGAAACAATAATTTTGTTGCGTTGTAATTTTTTTAATGGCTGTAACTTGGCACGTTTGATTTCCGTTAGCCACGTCAGCGAATAATGTAACAAATTCTTAGGGTGATTGATGGATAACAAATGAATAAAGTTCAGTAAGCACTATGAATTACTTTGAAGTTTAGTGAGTAAACCGTGATCACGGTATAAGTTGGGTGATTATTGAAATAATTAACTTGAGAATTTTTTGGTTAAAAAATAAGGATTTTTTTTGGGTTTGCGTTTACTATTATTTTATTGAAAAATGTTGTTGAAATTAAGAAAGAGTAAAATATATTTTTTGGATAGTATCTATCCCTAGCTAAAATGAATAAAAAACAATTTTAGTAACTATTTGGTGGGGAATAAAATTAAGTTTTTAGTGATTTTTGATAACAAATAATGAAATGTGTGGTTGAAAAAATATGAATCATATAAAATATAGGAAAAATTGCAACCACTGTGCCAAACTTTTCATTTAGTAACAGACTTGACCCAAACCTTTTAATCATGACAACCATGATACCAAATCTTTTAAAAATTCGCACTCGAAGTCCAAATGGATGAAAACCATCTATATTGATCGTTAGTTGACCATTGAAAAAAATTTGATCTCTATCGACCAGTATAAAAGGAATAAAATGGTACTTTTATATTATTTCACATAAAAAAATCTCGTAATAATTAAATAAAATAGAAAAAGAAGAATATTCTTCTTCTCACCTACCTCACCTCACCTCACGGTCCTATGCCCACTCCTACAACCACCCTTCTAAATCGATCCGGAGAGTCACCCAACACCTGCACCATCGCCATCTCATCCGATCAACGCCACCCACAAGAATTACATAAATTTTACCTAAAAAATTGTCGAAAACTATACTAATTTCTTCGAACATCACAATTTCAAAAAAATGTGATTTTCTTCCACAAATTTCTTTGAATTACCCATGTCCAATAGACCACAGTTGAATCTTATGTGGTCTGAAATCCTGCTTTGTCATTATCACGCTGACTTGACTATTTTCTTCAATCCTTCTCCTAATCCAAATCACCCATCAGCCTTAATTGGAATTTTGTGATTGATCAATCATTTTTTTTAAAAAAAAACAACAACAATTATAGTTGATGTGGTCATTATTATGGATACCTCGAGCATGAGGACCATCATGGCTCTCCCTTTTCGATTATAGGACCCGGGTCCTCGAGCTTGTATAGTCCTCGAGATACCTCGAGGATGGACCCTTCAGAATGTCTCCAAAATCACTTTAGTAGTCCTCAGGGGTATGTGCTCGGGATTTTGCCTTGGCCAAATCCTCAAAGTGCTCTGTGATCGAGAGTTGCTAGTCCTCATCCCGAAAGGACTCTAGCCCTATCCAATTACCTCAATTGAGGAATCTTAGGTCCTAAAGGAGTCTTACCTTGAGGAACACTTTAAATCAAGAAGAATTAGACTTCTAGTTACAATCTGACACTCATCCCAACAATAATTCCTAAAAATAAGGTGATGAGTCCTACTAGGAGTCCACTACTACCTAGCTCTATAAATATGGAGCCTTGGATCATTTTTCAGGTATGTTCTTTCATTCACATAATTTTACAAGCACATATCTTTTCTCAAAATCTCTCTCTGACTTAAGCATCGGAGGGGCGACGAGGACACACCTCGTTGCCTTTGTTTCAGGTACAGGAGGACCTTGCTCGTGCTCAGTCGTCAACCTCGGGATCAACATGTACGATTTTTGGTATCAACATTGGCGCCGTCTGTGGGAAACGCTACCAAAAGTCATGGTGAATACACGTTCAGGTCTTCCTCCGATAAGCTCGTCCGTTCCAAACCAAACCCCTGTCACGCTAGAGCATTCAAAGAACTACGTCGGCAAGTTACAAAGCTAACTCAACTACTTAGTCAAAGAAATACTCCCCAACCTCTAGCACAAGCACAAGCACCAACACTAGCTCAACCAAGAAGTTTCATAGTTGATGCTCGAGCTTGAGATACCCGTGATGCTCATGACAATGGTGGATCTGGGGGCCCGGGCATACCCCTAGTAGCCTCGGCCTCGAGATTGGTTACCATGGACTCGGATAAACTCGCTCGAATTATACAAGACGACATTACGGCTAGACTACTGCAGAATATCCAGGGAACGATGATTCGTGAATGATGATCGTGTTCAGGATATCGTGATGCATATGAAAACGGTGGATCTGGGGGGCCTCGGGCATGTCTCCAGTATCCTCGACCTCGAGATTGGTTACTGCAGACTCAGGAGAGCTCGCTCGGATCATACTGGATGGGAACACGACAGGACTACAACATAATACCAAAGGAACGATAGGGTTCACCCCTAACACTCCAAGGAATGATTACATAGAAGGAAGGACCTCAAGATCAGGAGGAGATAACAAACCTACGACTGGTATAATCAAGTGGTAGTAGTCCTCACCTTGTCTATATAATTAATTCTGCTTTAACTTTGTTTATTATTTTGGGCTTGCATTTGATCGGGCTTGCATGACCCCACATTTTTCTTTTAGTAGTTCATGTTGCAGGAACATCAAAGCCTTGCCCCGCGCAAGCACCCTAAAGTCCTGTCACGCGCAGGCACCATCAGGACATGCTACGTGCATGCTCTCCAAAAGTCCCGCTACTAGCGGGCCCTCATGACATAGTGCGAGCAATCACCTCAAACATGTCATGAGCATTCCTCGAGACATGCTACAGGCTTGCTCTCCAAAAGTCCCGCAACTAGCTGGCCCTCGTGACATAGTGCGAGCAATCACCTCAAACATGTCATGAGCATACCTCGAGACATGTTACGGGCATGCTCTCCAAAAGTCCCGCCACTAGCGGGCCCTCATGGCATGACATGAGCGAACACCTCGAAACATGCCATGAGCACTCACCGAGACATGCTTTGGGCATGATCTCATCAAAACCTTGTCACGCGTAGGCACCTCCGAGACATGCTACGAGCATGATCTTACAAAAAGCCCTATCATGCGCAGGAACATCAAAACATACCACAAACGAACACCTTAAAAATCTACCTCGAGCTCGACCAGTCCAAAATAAGTCCTGGACAGAATTTCATCGAATAGTCCTCGAGCTCGAGACTGTGTCATAGGTACCCGAGTCGTCGAGCTCAACACTTGGAGATCGAAAAATAATTATAAACTGGGCTCTCCTCGAGCTCAGGATTCAATTGATTAAGAAAGCTATCGTCGAGCTCATGCCTTCATTATTACATGAGCCATCGTCGAGCTCGTGACTTAATTATTACATGAACTATCCTCGAGCTCATAACTTCACATGAGCTATCCTCGAGCTCATGACTGCATTATTACATGAGCTATCTTCAAGCTCATGACTTAATTTTTACATGAGCTATCCTCGAGCTCATGACTTCACATGAGCTATCTTCGAGCTCATGACTGCATTATTACATGAGTCATCCTCGAGCTCATGACTCAATTATTACATGAGCCATCATCGAGCTCATGACTTTATTATTACATGAGCTATCGTCGAGCTCATGCCTTCATTATTACATGAGCTATATTCGAGCTCATGACTTCATTATTACATGAGCTATCGTCGAGCTCATGACTCAATTATAACTTGAGCTATCCTCGAGCTCATGACTCAATTATTACATGAGCTATCTTCGAGCTCATGACTTCATTATTACATGAGCTATCGTCGAGCTCATGACTCAATTATAACTTGAGTTATCCTCGAGCTCATAACTCAATTATTACATGGGCTATCATCGAGCTCATGACTTTATTATTACATGAGCTATCGTCGAGCTCATGCCTTCATTATTACATGAGCTATCTTCAAGCTCATGACTGCATTATTACATGAGTTATCCTCGAGCTTATGACTCAATTATTACATGATCCACCATCGAGCTCATGACTTTATTATTACATGAGCTATCGTCGAGCTCATGCCTTCATTATTACATGAGCTATATTCGAGCTCATGACTTCATTATTATATGGGCTATCGTCGAGCTCAGACCTTCATTATTACATGAGCTATCGTCGAGCTCGTGACTTAATTATTACATGAGCTATCCTCGAGCTCATGACTTCACATGAGCTATCCTCGAGCTCATGACTCAATTATTACATGGGCTATCATCGAGCTCATGACTTTATTATTACATAAGCTGTCGTCGAGCTCATGTCTTCATTATTACATGAGCTATCTTCAAGCTCATGACTTAATTTTTACATGAGCTATCTTCGAGCTCATGACTTCATTATTACATGAGCTATCGTCGAGCTCATGACTCAATTATAACTTGAGCTATCCTCGAGATTATGACTCAATTATTACATGAGCTATCCCGAGCTCATGCCTTCGTTATTACATGAGCTATCATCGAGCTCATGACTTAATTATTAAATGAGGTCTCATCGAGCCCACGACTTAATTAGAAACTGGGCTACCATCGAGCTCGTGACTTAAGAATTAAATTGGGCCATCATCGAGCTCATAACCTACAAAATTTATTAATCGGGCTATTGTCGAGCTCGTGACTTGCAAAGTCTTATTAACTGAGCCATCATCGAGCTCATTACAAAGTTTATTCACTGAGCTATGGTCGAACTCAATGCATTAACCAATTAAGTTATCCTTGAGCTCAAGACTTGTGAAATTAATTGATTACATTGTCCTCGAGCTCAAGACATTATCAAAAAGTTAAATTAATTATTAGTCATCAAGCTCATATGCATCCACACCTAACTTTCGAGCTTTAGGAATGGATGCACATGGGCCACTGATGTGGTCATTATTATGGATACCTCGAGCATGAGGACTATCATGGTTCTCCCTTTTCAATTATAGGACCGGGTCCTCGAGCTTGTATAGTCCTCGAGATACCTCGAGGATGGACCCTTCAGAATGTCTCCAAAATCACTTTAGTAGTCCTCAGGGGTATGTGCTCGGGATTTTACCTTGGCCAAATCCTCAAAGTGCTCTGTGATCGAGAGTTGCTAGTCCTCATCCCGAAAGGACTCTAACCCTATCCAATTACCTCAATTGAGGAATCTTAGGTCCTAAAGGAGTCTTACCTTGAGGAACACTTTAAATCAGGAAGAATTAGACTTCTAGTTACAATCTGACACTCATCCCAACAATAATTCCTAAAAATAAGGTGATGAGTCCTACTAGGAGTCCACTACTACCTAGCTCTATAAATATGGAGCCTTGGATCATTTTTCAGGTATGTTCTTTCATTCACATAATTTTACAAGCACATCTTTTCTCAAAATCTCTCTCTGACTTAAGCATCGGAGGGGCGACGAGGACACACCTCGTTGCCTTTGTTTCAGGTATAGGAGGACCTTGCTCGTGCTCAGTCGTCAACCTCGGGATCAACATGTACGATTTTTGGTATCAACAGTCACAATCCTAGTCTAAATTGTTCTCTGAAATGATTAACCATGTCACGTTCTTCGAGAGTAACAACTAATTGTGAATATGAAAATTAGTATAAGAAAAATGAAAATTTACTCTCGAATCGAAATCCTAAGCTTCCCACCGGGTCACAACAACGCAATTACGGTTCACGACGTCACACCATAAACCATCTAATTTCTTTGTCTCAAGAACATCACATCACATCATTACAATTGGTGGCACCTTGATACTGTATGCAACATGTTTACAAATTCTTACAAGTCACACAAAATAAACTAGGTCACAAAGAAACCAACTCTTCTAAACACAAGAACTTCACAAGAGTAGTACAAATAAATTTAAGAATTCGGCCCACATACAATCAATTAAATATGCACAATCACATCAAGAAAATCACTCATTTCAATGTACAGCGTGAATGAAACTCACTCACATTAGAAGTACCATGCATAATATACCTCATTGAAGTTCATCGTACACAAAAAATGTTAGGTTCAATGAATGTGACCTCTATAGAATTCGACAATCAATAAAAGTTAGGTACAGTTGATGCATTTATAAAATAATTTGGTGTGAATATAACCAACTTAAACTATTTTACATATTAACTGCGAGAAAAGACATTAACAATCCACGTTATAAGGATATGTAAAAGTAGAAAGATTGTCCGTGACAATAATGGCTTGATCCAAGTTGAAACCTAGTAGACGGTTGCCCGTCTAGGTTCAACATGAATAGCGTTTGTAATCATGTTAGACCTCCTCTTATTTTAACAAGTCGACATAGATCATTTTAGCGCAGTATATCTTAACTACAGTTGAATACTTCGAACCATCCCTTCTAGTTCTCGATATTAGTGACCTCTCACTATATTGCGTTATTCAAAATATAACACTCAATATTGCAAATGGTATACATGTAAAACTCAAAATATAAATTACTTTATCTTAAAATCAATATTTAATGACAACTCACATTGAATTATTGATAAATAACACTTCGTTGTCATTTAGTTTATGATGTCCACACAACATTCCAACAAGAGTGTTTACATTTTGGTAAAATAATATTTGTTTCTAACTTATTTAAAGTACAATAATGAAGTCGCTTTAGAATATAAAATTTGTGTATAAAGGTAATTATTTTTTATGAAGTTGGATTACTTACAAAGACATGGGAATCGACGAGGATGTAAAGCAAAAGTTTAGAGAAAGGTAGATGTAAAAAGGTATTGATTTAAAGACATAAAGGTGGAAACTTCGTGGAATATAGTAAAATTTGGATGTATTTGAGCCACATTATTTTGAAATAATGTATTTTGGAGTAGTAGATTGATGAAAAATGTGTGGCTGAAAAAAAAAGTTATTGATGTGATGGAATATATTATTTTATTGGAGAATGTGTGGTTGAAAATTAGTAGAAGAATGAAAATGAAAATTTTAATGTGGCTCAAACAGGGGCTAAAATGAAAATATAATTAATGTATAACATCTATAATAAAATAAGAATATAGATTATTATTAGGGATAAACTACACATCGAATGATCATAAAAATAAAAAATAATAATAACATTTAAGAGTGGGGCTACTTTCATTAACAAGATTTAACCTTTTGAAATAGAATTTCGAATCTTGTTATGGTATTAAAGTACATTAAACTCAAACGAGCAATTATACTCGATTAAGACTTAAAAAAGAGCATTCGAAATTTCAAGATTAGTCTGTTCAAATAAGTCACCATTTTATGGGGCATATTAACAAATAAATCACACATCGAATAATCATAAAATAAATTAACCAACATATAAAAGTTTAGATTACTTTCTTAACAAAGTCAACATTTTATGATGAAATCTTGAATTTTAATATAATATCAGAACTCGTTAAACTTAAATGAGCAACTCTACTCCGATTAAGACTTTAAACGAGCACACATAATTTCAATATTGATATGTTCAAGTAAGTCAATCTTTCGAGGAAACGTTAAGGGATAAATCATGTATCGAATAATCTTAAAATAAATAAATGACATACAAGGGATTTGTGCTACTTCATTTAACAAAGTTAATCTTTTAATATTTAACCACGAGTCTTAATACTACTTAAGTGGTCGAGACAAGACTTATATAGGTATAAATAAATAGTTAATGAAAGTAGTTTCATCTCAACAAAGCACGCTGAAAGAGAAATTTGGACTAAACAATCAAGTATTATATTGCTTGTTAGAAATGTAATCATGTTGACTTTACTCTCAAAAAAAAAATAATAATAATAATAATCACATTATACCCCTGATTACGATCCATTATAACGAGTTTTTGGGGATAATGTATTTTAAAATAGTATTTTTTTTTTATTTTTTTTTTAAAAAAATGCATGGTTCAAAAAATAAGAATTTTTTTAGATTTACGTGTAATATTATTTTAAAATATATTAAATTATAATAGAGACCAAATAGGGGGATAAATCTTTCGAATTATATGTATGTACCAATAAACCGAACACCATAACAAAAAATTATTGAAACAATCAACGCCAAACTTACTAAAATTTAATTTAATTTAATTTATTGTTAGTAGTAAAGTCATGATGTGACATATTCGTTAACAATTTTGTCCGATGCATCAATCCACGCATCGAAGGTATATACATAAAATAAAGAGTTTTGCTACTTGTACATAATTTTGTGTACATCAGGTGTCCACCCTCTCACATGAGGGTGGGACTCACTTGTACAAAAAATTATGTACAGGTAGATAAACTCTACAATAAAAGACACAGAAGAGCACACAAAATTTTTATTTCAATTTTTTATTAAAATTTTCATGTCATAAATTCAACTTCTTCTATTGCATTTTTAATTGTCTTATTGCTCCATTATCGAGCATTATTGAATAAATTAATAAGATTTCTTTTAAAAAAGAAAAAAAAAATGCTATGAGAATCTCCAACTTATTAAGTTTTACGCAAGTACTCGACCTTTGTTCTTGACAATAAAATCAAATTAGAGTTTAAATTAAGTTCATGTTTAGCCTTTATTTTCTAAAATTTATTTTTTCTCGAACTCGTTTTTAGTCATACAATTTATGAGATCCACACTTTTCAACCATATATTTCATCAGTTTTATCAAAATCTACTAAAAATTTAATTTTTATGTAAACATAGCAAGGAATAGATAAAGTTATGTACACAAGTGCTCGACTAGTGTATGTGTGGAGTTTGGAACGATGTTTCATTTTTACATTTTTGCAGTATATTGTATAAATTAAAAAAAAAAGTTCAAAATTAATCACATGTTTGATATACATTAAGATTTTCGTTTTCATTCTTCTACTCATTTTCAACCACACATTTTTCAATAAAATAATATTTTATATCACATCAATAACTTTTTCTTCTTTTTTAACCACACATTTTCCATCAATCTAATATTTCACAATACATTTTTTCAAAATAATGTGGTTCACACACACCCAAAGTGGAATATGGGAAGGAATATGATGTAATTTTACCCTTTAAACTGGGCTCCAAACTTACTGGGCTCACATTATGTCAGTCCAATTAGCCCAGCCCATGAATAATAGATAAAAGGGTTAATTTCATTTTTGGTCACTGAATTTTCAGTGACAATCATATTACTGAATTTCAATTTACTTTGGATATTAGTGACTGATAGCCTCCGACAAAAATTAATGTTAAAATCTATCTTAAAACTAGGGATGAATGGAGCTTTGAGTATACTCCATCAAATGAATTGTCGTTAATTTTTAAATACTTTTTTTATTTTCAAAATTTAGCATGCACAACATGGCAAGGTAATGTATTTACCTTAGAATGTGAGGTTGCAGTCAATGTATAATAATAGGATTGGGGCGTTAAAGTTAATAATAGGGTCTAGTGGAGTAATTAGTATTAAATATTAAAAATAAAATTGAGATTTAGTGGTATAATTACCATAAATTAAAGTTTGGTAACCAATTAAGATTTCTCTTAAAGGTAAGTGACCAAAATTGAAATTAATCGTGAGAACGAATACCGGAAAGCAGTGACAGACGTTAACTACCGCAGATTACGGTGGTCTCCAATGGCGTTTCAAGTGACGTCATCTCAACCTTGTTTTCCTCTCAGTACATTTTCTTCTTATACTAATAATTACAAAACCAGGGTTTTTAATGCCTCTGCTGAAAACCCGTCTCGTAGAATCGCACTTTTTCAGCTCGGCACTGGTATGCTCTCATAATTTTTTTAAAGTTTGTAATTACATATGACCAATTTTTATATTTAAATTACTTATAAATCATTTTTACATGATTTTATTTGTGTATTCAATGCATGTGAGTAATATTTGGGCTTTGCATTGTTTGAGTTTTTCTGGTTTTTGAAGGAAATTTGAAAGGTTAGGTTTAGCATGTTTGGCTGAGCTTCAGAACAAGGAATGTATCTTTGTTTCAAACTATACTACATATTGGGCAAGTTACTTTTTTTCTGCTTTACAATTGAAAAACTTACTTATTTTAAATAACTCTTTCACTATTTCTAATTTTGATTTAACTTATTTTATAACTTGTAAGCAAATTTACTTATAAGCTCAAATTTTTAAGACTAGATACCCCAAACAGAAAGTTTTTCTTGATAGAGGCATTATGGGATGAATAATAATCTTCCAGAATATTTGCTTATTTTGGAATTAATTTGAGTAGCTTCAATTGTTTCTCTGGTTGCATATTTCTTATTTATGATCTCGGTTATTTTCTTCTTATATCAATACTTCGAAGGGCGTGTGTGTATTCTGATAAGGACAAAAATTGGCACTTACGGGAGATAATTCATTGGAGTTTATTTCATTATCCAGCTATTTCTCAGCCACAGTTATTTGATGCAAATGCAAAATTGTTAAGAACTGTGGGAAATAAATCCGAGACCTTTATGCTGCCGGTAGATGCTGAACCAACCACTTCAGTAACTGCGGAAAATGTTCTTGATTGGACCAAAAGAGACAACAGAAGAATGCTTCACGCTGTTTATCGTGTTGGAAATTTGGACAAGACTATCAAGTATGTATCTTTTAGTAGAATTGATTTGAATGTTTATATATGCATGTTTCAATAAACTTGCAATGGGCACAGATTTTACACTGACTGTTTGGGAATGAAGCTGTTGAGACGACGTGACATTCCTGAAGAAAGATATTCAAATGCATTTCTTGGATATGGGCCTGAAGATTCAAATTTTACTGTGGAACTTACTTACAGTATGCCATCTCATTACTCTTGTTTTTATCAGATATTTACCGAAAGAGGCTAACTTTAAATCGTATTGCTTCGGTTGCTGACTTTTATGGACTTTGATGGATTCCAGATTATGGAGTTGACAAGTATGACATTGGAACAGGATTTGGACATTTCGGCATAGCAGTTGAGGATGTAAGTGAAATAAATGGAAAAGAGTGGTATAGCACAATAATGTTTACTTTCCTGAACGAGGAAGCTTCATATTACACTCTGTCATCAACTGCAAACCATAAAATATCTTGCAAATGAATGGGCATTCTCTGGACACAAGTTCAAAGTTTTTGAGGAATACTTGTTAATCTGGCTCCCAAATCATTTTATAATTCAATGATGAATACACATAACATGGCAGGCTTTTGAGGTGATTTACATAATCTCTCGAGACATGTTTCCGATATTGAGGAAGCAACTGGGCTTCCTATTGTAGCATAATTTGTGTCTGTGTTTGTCCAGTGTTGGCTGAACAAGAATATCCTAAATTCATTTCTCAGACAGGCTAATATAATTTTATTTTATTTTATTTTTTTATTTCCATGAAAGGCACAAAAAGTCAGATTCTTAGCTGCCAACGAACGCTAGTATATTGCTGATAACGTGATTACTTGTCAATCTCCTTTCTCATTTTGTAATGGAAATTATGAAGTATCAAAAAATTGGAGCCCCATTTTTAAGAATTAATTTTTATGCATGTTGAGGGAGTTGGTCCAAATTGAGCCTCATTCGATGATGGGTTAGACCAAAGCCCACTCAGCATCACTACAGATGTACTAGTATTTTTTCTTAATTCTGTTCAATATGCCAATAAAGTGGGATTCTTGGCCTCCACAACATTTCGTTTCATTGTCACGCTGTTCTATTTATCATTCTAGAATTAAGTTCAGTAATAACCACGTGGTTTAAGCATTGCGTGTTGTACATTGAGCTATCATCTTTCATTGCTTTACAAATGTATGTATGAATGTCTTTATATGTACTTAGTGCATCTTTCCGAACCCTATATAGGTTGCAAAAACAGTAGAGTTAATAAAAACTAAGGGTGGCAAAGTAACCCGGGAACCTGGCCCTGTCAAAGGTGGAAGTACAGTTATTGCTTTTGTTGAAGATCCAGATGGCTATAAGTTTGAGCTTATAGAGAGACGGCCTACTAGTGAGCCCTTATGTCAAGTAATGCTTCGAGTCGGAGATCTTGATCGTGCTATTGATTTCTATAGAAAGGTGAACAAGGATACATGTTACGAAAAACTGCTTTCGTAGAATTATTGTTACTGCATGTTTTGTGGTAAGCATACGGTAAATATATTTAACAATCTCTATTTACCATGAACTTATCAAGGGTTTTGGCATGGAGCTTCTTCGGAAAAGAGACAACCCTGAATATAGAGTGAGTCTATGCGGATAAATAACTGATTTTGTGTGGTGCCTATTCCTTAGTATCTCACCTTGTTTTCTTTTTTGCTGATTCTTGGGATGATTATATTCAGTATACAGTGGCCATTATGGGTTATGGTCCTGAAGATAAAAATACAGTTCTGGAATTGACATATAACTATGGCATCAGAGAATATGGCAAAGGAAATGGTTATGCTCAGGTAAATTTTCAACCTTAAAACTTATAATTGATTACATGCTTAGGAAATTATTCTTTAAACCAGACAATATGGTTATCAAAGTTCTATAGTCATGAAATTTGTTATGGTTTTACCAGATTGCGATTGGTACGGATGATGTTTATAAGACTGCAGAGGCTATAAAACTTTCTGGAGGAAAAATCATCCGTGAACCTGGACCCTTGCAGGGGATAAATACTAAAATCACTGTATGCTTGGATCCTGATGGTTGGAAAACGGTATGTCTTTTGTTTATTTAAATGTTATTTTTCGTGGAAGTTTAAATTTTATGTTATCGATGTCTTTGTTCCTAAATTTTGTAGGCTATAAAGCTCACAACTCTTTCTTGTTTATCAAAATTTAATTTCAAGTGTTTCATCTATCTTTCACTCAATAGGTTCACATATTCTAATTGATGTTTTACATTTTAATTTAATAATCTCATGATTGCTTGCAGGCATTTGTCGATAATATTGACTTTTTGAAGGAGCTAGAGTGACAGAATCACTATGTTTACTACATTCACATGGAGTGGCAAGCACCTACCAAGGTGCATGACGGAAGAGAGTTTTTAGGGCAAGTGAACTATTATCAAGAACATCGTTTACCAATTCCCCTATAGATTAGATTGCAATTTCAAGACTTATCTGCCGAAACATTCTAGATAATTGTTTATTATAGATCCATTGGTTATTTTTTCAGGTATGTACTTTCATTCACATAATTTTACAAGGACATATCTTTCTCAAAATCTCGCTCTCGGACTTAAGCATCGGAGGGCGACGAGGACACACCTCTTGCCTTTTGTTTCAGGTTACCGGAGGACCTGAGCGTGCTCGTGCTCAGTCGTCAACATCGGGATCAACATGTACTATTTCAAATACATTCTAAGCCAAAAAGAAAAAAAAAAAAACGCTACCAAAACAAGATGAAAATGTTGCTATCGTATGCTCATCCAAGATATAAATTTCAATCCAATCTAAAGGGCTTATTTACATGCCTACTCCCAAAGTTGCTTCCTTATTTACAAACCTCCAAGATGTCATCCAGTCATAGTAATGTTAAAAATCACAGATGCAGGCCCCTCGGGGCACATCCCAACTGGCAAAGGAAAGAGCTCTTAGTCGCTGGCAGTTCAGAGGTCGCGGGTTCAATTCTTGGGACTCTTGGAAGACAGACTCTCTCCTGGAAGGCAGGAGTTCTCCTAGAAGGCAAGGTGCAACATATGTTGACTCGATCGGCACTTTGACAGATCAGTGGGGGGCTCTTGCACCCTAGCTAGTTTGGGGCACATCCCGCGATTTACCGGTTTGCGTTTTGAATGGCCAAGGCGTAGAATCCAGAATTAGTCGCCGAAGGTGGACACCTGGGTATAAAAAAAAAAAAATCACAGATGCGGATAAAAATAAAATAAAAATCAGGGAAGATTTTGGTGCACTAAATTCCCACATAAATTCATGAATTCTAGATATTAAGACCTAAACAAATTTAGACATGAGTGCAAAGAGGTGCCCACACACCAGAATTGATTTTGGGTTAGAATTGGACGAACTCAGTTCATTTTGGAGCATCACACAGATTATTTTGTATTTGTATCTTCATCTTTGAGATATCTTTCCTCCTCTATGATACCTAGATTATTACTAAGAAAATTTGTTATTAAAATTAAATTAAATCTGAATGTTAATATTTGAATTTACAACGAAATATACAATAGTTAGAATTAAGTTAAATTCAAATTTTAATCCAAATTGTAACAACGAATTTTAATTAAATTCATATTTATTGTGAGGAATATAAGACATTTTTCAAAATTTAACGGTTAAAATTCGACCATATTAAAGTTTAGTGGCCAAAATCGACCATTTTTACAATTTGTTCAAATGGTCAACACTCATTTTTACAATTTTGCTATCAAAATTTTCACTCGATCGGTGTATATTTCCTATTCGACGTACAAAATCAAATTTCAGACTATCCATTATAAATCTTAAATAATAAAAATATTTTTATATTCTATTGATATCCTCAAAATCATTCCAATGTCACGTCGTAAATACCTTTATTGCAATAATGGAGGCCAAAAATTTCAATGCAATTTATGGTGCTTGTTATTGTGTACCATATCTGACAAAGTTTTTTTAAAATTTTTAATAAAAGTTGATAAAATATTTGGTTGAGAAGTTAACAAAAATGGCGAGTCCCATAAAATATGTAAATAAAATTATTGTTGACAAGCAACTTTTTAAGCTATCTCAAACCAACACTAAAAATCAAGTAGCTATCAACTAGGAGCTCCCGAGTGTACCTCAACTTTATTATTGTTTTTTATTACTATGTCGACCTTAATTTAACCATTTGACTCTTGATTCTTTTACCTTTTCGAATTTATATTTTTTGTCAAGTTTTAAAAGGTTGGAAGATATATATATATATAATGAATGCTAAGATTGACAAAATTTCTTAAATTTTATGTTTATTTGGAGGTCAGTAATATTATTTAACACGTGTAACACCAATTTACATGACATTAAATGTCATTAAATGAAAAGTGTAATAAGTGAATCGCTAAATTTCACATGTAATTGAACATATCGCATAATGTCACAAACTGATATTTTAATCCCACTTGTATTAAGCCCTTGTTTGGGCTTCATTAAAATTACATTTTGGAAAAAAAAAGCATTTTAAATAGTAATATTTTGGAAAATATGGAGTTAATTGTTTCAATAATCACCCAACTTATACCATGATCATGATTTACTCACTAAATTTCAAAGTGTTTCACGGTGATCACTGAACTTTGCCCGTTTGCACTCCATCCAACCTCAAAAGTTCGTTACTTTATTTGCTGATATAGCTAATGGAAATCTGACTTGGCAAGTTACGACCGTTATAAAAATTGCAACTTGGTCAAACCATTGTTTCATTACTCATCCAACTTACATTTGGTCACACTTTACTCAACAAATTTCAAAATGTTTTTCAATAGTCACTCATCTTTAAGATATTGCACTTCATCCATTATCTGCTATGTTGACATCCAAACTACAACCTCACCTAACTAGTTATTTTCACCTCTTGCTCTAAAAACATGAAGGCCAGATACATGATACATGTGAGATCAACTCGGATACTAGATACTCGTGAAATCAGTTCGGATGCAGGATACTCGTGAGATCAACTCAGGGTCGTCGTAATCAACAAAAACATAACGATGACTAAATCTCCACTACATTTACAAACCTCTCAACCCGCCAATGAAACAGTAACACCTGACTACTCTAAACGTTAGCTCCTTCCATTTTAACCAATTGGCGATGAACAATGATTACGTGATGTCAACTCATCATTAATAGACAGTTTAGCAAAATTTGACATAATAATAAACTGGCATGCCGACATTCACAGCCAATCAATACATCCAAAACTCGGATAAATGGCACACATCTCTAGAATGGTACTGTAATTGGCAAGAGCGAAATTGGCCAATGTTGTGATCTATTCTATAAATGGACATGAAACGACCTCCACAAAACACAGCTTGATTTTTTGAGGGAAAACCACAACAATAGCACTTGTCTTTCTTAGATTTGAGAGATACACCTTAAATCACAGGGAGGTGGATAATAAGAATGCAACACCCCAAAGCTTAGTAATCATTGTGAAGCATATTGAAATTTGATGAGTAAACCATGATTAAGTGTAAGTTGGATGAGTAATGAAACAATGATTTTGTTGTGTTGTAATTTTTTTAATGGCTGTAACTTGGCACGTTTGATTTCCGTTAGCCACGTCAGCGAATAATGTAACAAATTCTTAGGGTGATTGATGGATAACAAATGAATAAAGTTCAGTAAGCACTATGAATTACTTTGAAGTTTAGTGAGTAAACCGTGATCACGGTATAAGTTGGGTGATTATTGAAATAATTAACTTGAGAATTTTTTGGTTAAAAAATAAGGATTTTTTTTGGGTTTGCGTTTACTATTATTTTATTGAAAAATGTTGTTGAAATTAAGAAAGAGTAAAATATATTTTTTGGATAGTATCTATCCCTAGCTAAAATGAATAAAAAACAATTTTAGTAACTATTTGGTGGGGAATAAAATTAAGTTTTTAGTGATTTTTGATAACAAATAATGAAATGTGTGGTTGAAAAAATATGAATCATATAAAATATAGGAAAAATTGCAACCACTGTGCCAAACTTTTCATTTAGTAACAGACTTGACCCAAACCTTTTAATCATGACAACCATGATACCAAATCTTTTAAAAATTCGCACTCGAAGTCCAAATGGATGAAAACCATCTATATTGATCGTTAGTTGACCATTGAAAAAAATTTGATCTCTATCGACCAGTATAAAAGGAATAAAATGGTACTTTTATATTATTTCACATAAAAAAATCTCGTAATAATTAAATAAAATAGAAAAAGAAGAATATTCTTCTTCTCACCTACCTCACCTCACCTCACGGTCCTATGCCCACTCCTACAACCACCCTTCTAAATCGATCCGGAGAGTCACCCAACACCTGCACCATCGCCATCTCATCCGATCAACGCCACCCACAAGAATTACATAAATTTTACCTAAAAAATTGTCGAAAACTATACTAATTTCTTCGAACATCACAATTTCAAAAAAATGTGATTTTCTTCCACAAATTTCTTTGAATTACCCATGTCCAATAGACCACAGTTGAATCTTATGTGGTCTGAAATCCTGCTTTGTCATTATCACGCTGACTTGACTATTTTCTTCAATCCTTCTCCTAATCCAAATCACCCATCAGCCTTAATTGGAATTTTGTGATTGATCAATCATTTTTTTTAAAAAAAAACAACAACAATTATAGTTGATGTGGTCATTATTATGGATACCTCGAGCATGAGGACCATCATGGCTCTCCCTTTTCGATTATAGGACCCGGGTCCTCGAGCTTGTATAGTCCTCGAGATACCTCGAGGATGGACCCTTCAGAATGTCTCCAAAATCACTTTAGTAGTCCTCAGGGGTATGTGCTCGGGATTTTACCTTGGCCAAATCCTCAAAGTGCTCTGTGATCGAGAGTTGCTAGTCCTCATCCCGAAAGGACTCTAACCCTATCCAATTACCTCAATTGAGGAATCTTAGGTCCTAAAGGAGTCTTACCTTGAGGAACACTTTAAATCAGGAAGAATTAGACTTCTAGTTACAATCTGACACTCATCCCAACAATAATTCCTAAAAATAAGGTGATGAGTCCTACTAGGAGTCCACTACTACCTAGCTCTATAAATATGGAGCCTTGGATCATTTTTCAGGTATGTTCTTTCATTCACATAATTTTACAAGCACATCTTTTCTCAAAATCTCTCTCTGACTTAAGCATCGGAGGGGCGACGAGGACACACCTCGTTGCCTTTGTTTCAGGTATAGGAGGACCTTGCTCGTGCTCAGTCGTCAACCTCGGGATCAACATGTACGATTTTTGGTATCAACATTGGCGCCGTCTGTGGGAAACGCTACCAAAAGTCATGGTGAATACACGTTCAGGTCTTCCTCCGATAAGCTCGTCCGTTCCAAACCAAACCCCTGTCACGCTAGAGCATTCAAAGAACTACGTCGGCAAGTTACAAAGCTAACTCAACTACTTAGTCAAAGAAATACTCCCCAACCTCTAGCACAAGCACAAGCACCAACACTAGCTCAACCAAGAAGTTTCATAGTTGATGCTCGAGCTTGAGATACCCGTGATGCTCATGACAATGGTGGATCTGGGGGCCCGGGCATACCCCTAGTAGCCTCGGCCTCGAGATTGGTTACCATGGACTCGGATAAACTCGCTCGAATTATACAAGACGACATTACGGCTAGACTACTGCAGAATATCCAGGGAACGATGATTCGTGAATGATGATCGTGTTCAGGATATCGTGATGCATATGAAAACGGTGGATCTGGGGGGCCTCGGGCATGTCTCCAGTATCCTCGACCTCGAGATTGGTTACTGCAGACTCAGGAGAGCTCGCTCGGATCATACTGGATGGGAACACGACAGGACTACAACATAATACCAAAGGAACGATAGGGTTCACCCCTAACACTCCAAGGAATGATTACATAGAAGGAAGGACCTCAAGATCAGGAGGAGATAACAAACCTACGACTGGTATAATCAAGTGGTAGTAGTCCTCACCTTGTCTATATAATTAATTCTGCTTTAACTTTGTTTATTATTTTGGGCTTGCATTTGATCGGGCTTGCATGACCCCACATTTTTCTTTTAGTAGTTCATGTTGCAGGAACATCAAAGCCTTGCCCCGCGCAAGCACCCTAAAGTCCTGTCACGCGCAGGCACCATCAGGACATGCTACGTGCATGCTCTCCAAAAGTCCCGCTACTAGCGGGCCCTCATGACATAGTGCGAGCAATCACCTCAAACATGTCATGAGCATTCCTCGAGACATGCTACAGGCTTGCTCTCCAAAAGTCCCGCAACTAGCTGGCCCTCGTGACATAGTGCGAGCAATCACCTCAAACATGTCATGAGCATACCTCGAGACATGTTACGGGCATGCTCTCCAAAAGTCCCGCCACTAGCGGGCCCTCATGGCATGACATGAGCGAACACCTCGAAACATGCCATGAGCACTCACCGAGACATGCTATGGGCATGATCTCATCAAAACCTTGTCACGCGTAGGCACCTCCGAGACATGCTACGAGCATGATCTTACAAAAATCCCTATCATGCACAGGAACATCAAAACATACCACAAACGAACACCTTAAAAATTTACCTCGAGCTCGACCAATCCAAAATAAGTCTTGGACAGAATTTCATCGAATAGTCCTCGAGCTCGAGACTGTGTCATAGGTACCCGAGTCGTCGAGCTCAACACTTGGAGATCGAAAAATAATTATAAACTGGGCTCTCCTCGAGCTCAGGATTCAATTGATTAAGAAAGCTATCGTCGAGCTCATGCCTTCATTATTACATGAGCCATCGTCGAGCTCGTGACTTAATTATTACATGAACTATCCTCGAGCTCATAACTTCACATGAGCTATCCTCGAGCTCATGACTGCATTATTACATGAGCTATCTTCAAGCTCATGACTTAATTTTTACATGAGCTATCCTCGAGCTCATGACTTCACATGAGCTATCTTCGAGCTCATGACTGCATTATTACATGAGTCATCCTCGAGCTCATGACTCAATTATTACATGAGCCATTTCGAGCTCATGCTCTATGACTTCATTATTACATGAGCTATATTCGAGCTCATGACTTCATTATTACATGAGCTATCCTCGAGCTCATGACTCAATTATAACTTGAGGTATCCTCGAGCTCATAACTCAATTATTACATGGGCCATCATCGAGCTCATGACTTTATTATTACATGAGCTATCGTCGAGCTCATGCCTTCATTATTACATGAGCTATCTTCAAGCTCATGACTGCATTATTACATGAGTTATCCTCGAGCTTATGACTCAATTATTACATGATCCACCATCGAGCTCATGACTTTATTATTACATGAGCTATCGTCGAGCTCATGCCTTCATTATTACATGAGCTATATTCGAGCTCATGACTTCATTATTATATGGGCTATCGTCGAGCTCAGGCCTTCATTATTACATGAGCTATCGTCGAGCTCGTGACTTAATTATTACATGAGCTATCCTCGAGCTCATGACTTCACATGAGCTATCCTCGAGCTCATGACTCAATTATTACATGGGCTATCATCGAGCTCATGACTTCACATGGGCTATCATCGAGCTCATGACTTTATTATTACATGAGCTATCGTCGAGCTCATGTCTTCATTATTACATGAGCTATCTTCGAGCTCTTGACTTAATTTTTACATGAGCTATCTTCGAGCTCATGACTTCATTATTACATGAGCTATCGTCGAGCTCATGACTCAATTATAACTTGAGCTATCCTCGAGATTATGACTCAATTATTACATGAGCTATCCCGAGCTCATGCCTTCGTTATTACATGAGCTATCATCGAGTTCATGACTTAATTATTAAATGAGGTCTCATCGAGCCCACGACTTAATTAGAAACTGGGCTACCATCGAGCTCGTGACTTAAGAATTAAATTGGGCCATCATCGAGATCGTAACCTACAAAGTTTATTAATCGGGCTATTGTCGAGCTCGTGACTTGCAAAGTCTTATTAACTGAGCCATCATCGAGCTCATTACAAAGTTTATTCACTGAGCTATGGTCGAACTCAATGCATTAACCAATTAAGTTATCCTTGAGCTCAAGACTTGTGAAATTAATTGATTACATTGTCCTCGAGCTCAAGACATTGTAAAAAAGTTAAATTAATTATTAGTCATCAAGCTCATATGCATCCACACCTAACTTTCGGGCTTTAGGAATGGATGCACGGGGGCCACTGATGTGGTCATTATTATGGATACCTCGAGCATGAGGACCATCATGGCTCTCCCTTTTCGATTATAGGACCCGGGTCCTCGAGCTTGTATAGTCCTCGAGATACCTCGAGGATGGACCCTTCAGAATGTCTCCAAAATCACTTTAGTAGTCCTCAGGGGTATGTGCTCGGGATTTTACCTTGGCCAAATCCTCAAAGTGCTCTGTGATCGAGAGTTGCTAGTCCTCATCCCGAAAGGACTCTAACCCTATCCAATTACCTCAATTGAGGAATCTTAGGTCCTAAAGGAGTCTTACCTTGAGGAACACTTTAAATCAGGAAGAATTAGACTTCTAGTTACAATCTGACACTCATCCCAACAATAATTCCTAAAAATAAGGTGATGAGTCCTACTAGGAGTCCACTACTACCTAGCTCTATAAATATGGAGCCTTGGATCATTTTTCAGGTATGTTCTTTCATTCACATAATTTTACAAGCACATCTTTTCTCAAAATCTCTCTCTGACTTAAGCATCGGAGGGGCGACGAGGACACACCTCGTTGCCTTTGTTTCAGGTATAGGAGGACCTTGCTCGTGCTCAGTCGTCAACCTCGGGATCAACATGTACGATTTTTGGTATCAACAATAGTGTAGGGAAAGTCTGCTAGCAATTTTATGCAACATTGAAATGAACACTACTAGTGCTGCCTTGATAACCAATATATTTGGCAACAATAATCCCTGCAATCGAAAGATGAAGGGACATTTCTCTCCCGCATTCAAGCCCGCCGCCGAGGAATGGTGTTCGATTATTTGTTTCAAGGGCCACGTCTCCTTGTCCATCTACCCCAGAAACTGACAAGAAGAAGAAGAAAGGGTCGGCAAAAAAGGAAGAACAAAAACAAGGAACAAGAAGTGGACAAAATACAAGCTTCGATACAACAGCAGCGGCCAATTTCATCGTCTTCTACTTCTTCAGTTTCAGCAATAAGGAGTTCATCGGACGAGATGAATCCAGTGGGTTTGGGGCGACGATCTAGGCAAATATTTAATGAGGTGTGATGGAAGTTTTCTGGGAGGTGGGGGAAGAAGAAAAATCTTCTTTCATTTTTATAGTTTTATTTAATTATTATAAGATTATTTCACGTGAAATAATATAAAAATATCATTTTATCCTTCCCACAGAGTTAATTGTTTCAACGGTTACTGAACTTTACAAAGTGTCACGTTTCACTCATTGAACTTTACTTTGCACATCATCACTTACTGAACTTATTAAAATTGCACTCTATCATTCACTGGGCTAATTCCGTCTATACCGTTTGCAGATGTGGATGACGTCGTTGACATTTGGCCATTAAATGACTCCAACTAGACAGTGATCAACCATATCATCCCCAAACACGGCTCTTCAATAATCATTGAACTTTACAAAGTGTCACGTTTCACTCACTTAACTTTACGTTGCACCTAATCACTCACTGAACTTAGTAAAGCTGCACTCCATCACTCACTGGGCTAATTCTGTCTACAACGTTTGCAGGCGTGGACGGCGGTGTTGACATGTGGATGTAAAATGACTCCGTCTTCATAGTGAAGAACCATTTCATGAATTCCCAACAAAACAAGCGCGCACACAAATGAAATGATAAACATTAGCCACTATAAGTACTTACATGTATTTTTCTCTCCTCTGAAGAGTGTCTGCCTATATCGATTGACTCCAAATGTCCCTCGTACCAGTGACATACGACCTTAGTGACCCAAACTATTCTTCAATAGTCCCGTTAATAAGTTGTTTAGCATATCTTCTCACCTTCCAAGCTACATTTTTATTAATATTTATCTTCAAGTCCTCCTTTATTGTAGCTTGCATACTTTTCGTTTTCCACTCTGGATCTCGCCTTGAATTGCTCAATGTACTGATGGATTACGAAAATGTAGTTACAATGACGATTGTATTGATCTCTACTACATGTGTGTTGAGGTGTATATGACTCCACTTGAACCCTGTCGAGATGGAGTTGTTTAACAATCACATGTCAACGCCGTCGTCGCGTTTGCAAACGGTGTAGACGTAATTAGCCCAGTGAGTGATGGAGTACAGTTTTACTAAGTTCAGTAAGTGGTTGGGTGCAACATAAGGTTAAGTGAGTGAAACATGACACTTTGTAAAGTTCAGTGATCGTCGAAGAGACGTGTTTGGGGGATGACATGACTGATCACTGTCAAGTTGGAGTCATTTAACGGTCAAATGTCAACGCCGTCGTCCACGTCTGCAAATGGTATAGATGGAATTAGCCCAGTGAGTGATGGAGAGCAGTTTTACTAAGTTCAGTGAGTGATAGCACGCAACGTAAAGTTCAATGAGTGAAACGTGACACTTTGTAAAGTTCAGTGACCGTTGAAACAATTAACTCCCTTTCCTACATGTCAAAAGAGGTCAAACTTTTTTTTTTTTTCATGATCACAGTTAAAATGGATGGTTTCATCCAGTTTAAGTGCGAATTTTCAAGAGATTGATACTAATGATGGTACAAATGAAAAGCTGATACCGTGAATGCAATTTTTTCTAAAATAAACGATTAAAATAATTAGTTTATTTTGACTTAGAACTCTTTGAGCCTCGTCTTTCGTGAAAAATACATTTTGTAATGTTATTCATCTAAATGGAGTTACAAATACAATTTAGGTTTAAAATAGTAGATTGATAGAGAATATGTGGTTAAAAAATAATAAATTTTATTGAAAAATGTGAAATTAAAAAGAGATTTTTTTTTTTTTTTCTTAAAACCTGAATTTTAATTTTTATCCTGAGTAACAAAGTGTGAAAATTAGTAGTGTCTTGACTTGTGAAGCATTCATGGGCGGAGACTGAAGTTACAGGTTAAAAAATAAAAAAGGTCAACGACTTATAAAATTTTCAGAAAGAGTTTAATCTGATATTGATTCAGCAATTTCCCCATTTCTTGTTTCGCAAACCGATAGTTTTCTCTACTCCGTATCCAAGCCCAGGTAATTCGACCCGTAAGTCAAAATTGGCTGATAGCAGCATAGAGAAATCAAGAAAATAGATATCAGAAACAGTGACAGCTTAGAGGTTTCGCTTATTGAGTTTTGTTTGTTGGGTTGCTATCAATTTGCAGGGGAATATTGTGAACTGCAAAATTTGACGTGGGCTTCTCATGAACCCTGTCTTTTTTCACGGTAAGTTCTCACTGAAATTGGATTCTTCTACATGTCAAAAGAATTTATTGATTATGTTTTTCATTTATTCTCATTTTATTGGGATTCAATTCTTCATGTTAATATTAGGATTGTATTAGTTTTTCTTTGTCTGTTGGTTTGATACACGTGTAGTGGTTCGACTTTATTCTTGTGTTTTCTGATCTGAATATTTCCAAAAGTTCTGGTTTTTCTGTGTAAAAATATTACTCGAATGTAGAATGCTTAATGAAAATGGCTATATAGGACATGCCTTATCAAAAGATTCTGTAGTTCCCAAAAATTTATTGAAGGTGGTGCAGAAAGTCTTTAGTGTGGTAAGGAGCCTAGTAAGTTTTGTGGCATGTTATTTGGCCTCGGAATTCGAATTCATGAAAATCAATTTAAGTTTAAATAATTAAAATTGTTGTAATAGATGAAAGTTGAGCTTGTGTGGCCTCTCTATTTTCCACTCTCAAGTAGACTTCTACTAGTTTGGTGCTTCAAATTTCCAGCACAAACCAACCTCCGAATTAATGTATAGCTTATACACTCTATTTTTCAGTTGAAATTAACTTCTTCGACGGGAAACTATTGCTACACTGTCGATGTTAAATGACTTTTTGAAGTACCCCATCGAGTCCTTTTTCTCAGTTCTAAAGATGCACCAGAGATTGTCTCAGTCGAATTGTTCCTGGTTTGCTTCATTTATCTTTTGATACTCCACTTCCTCAATATGGTAGCTGCCCTTTCATTCTACAGTGACCAGGGCTGAGCTGTCTGTGACTGTGACTGACTGGGAATGCAAACATCACCATCCTCAGGCCCGGCCCTGGCCCAAGGCAAACTAGGCCATTGCCTTGGGCCTCAAGATCTGAATGGCCTCAAAAAAAGAAAAAATAAATAAATTCCAATAGCTTAATAAAAGTTTTCCTTTATATTTCTTTGAGTTGGGGCTATTTAGTCCTTTGAAAAGCAACAACAAAATAACAAAATGGGACTAAATAAGAGGCCCAAAGTACTTGTACACTTAAACTTACATTCTTGATTTAAGGAATAAAATGGACATACAATTAAACTATTACTTAGTGCTCTATCTTTTTTTTTTTTTTTCCTATTTACCAAAATCTAGAAAAAAGTCAATGCAAAAAATAAAAATTTTAAAAATATTCCGTATAATTTTTTTGCTAAGCGTATAAAGTTTCTTTAAAATTTATAAATTAATTTTTATGAAAGTTAAAAATAAGTTATTTATTTTAAAATTGTTCATTTCATTTATAATTAAGAGTAGCGCAACAATTTATCGCCTAGGGCCTCATAATTCTGAGGACCGCCCTGACCATCCTCCTTCTTCTGCCCTCATTGAAAAACTTTATTAAATGATGGCCACAACTCTTTGCTAAGTACATGGACTCTCACCTGGTCAAACCACATTAATGTCAGCAAGAAACTAAAAAATTTTGTATCTTTCAATTAACTGTTTGCATTGTTGCTACATCTTCACTACATTTCATCGTAAAGTTTTGATAATAGTCTAATTCAAGCCATAAACCTTTCTTAATCCGATAATACTTTTTAACAGACATATTTAATATTACCTTGCTTGGTGGTTGATTTTGGGTCTTTATTGCGTATATTTGGGCGACATTTAGAATAGGTCTGACTAACAGCCTCTCAAATTTCCCTTGCCGTTGAAGGAAATATGCATGTTTTGCTAACTTCTGGTTTGGTTCCATTGAATTCCACAACCAATTCATGACATGAAATCCTCAGTCCAAACTGTAAATTTGGGATTTTGTTCTCTTGGTGCTGAGCATAGCTTTCTCTTCCCTTTTAGGAATGTTTTCAAGAGTTATGACCAGATAAAAAATAGTGTACTCATTGAGTCGAAATGAGACTTGCCGATTTTTGTATTCACCTGATGATGATGATGGAATCAACATTGCCGGGGTTGGTTTTAGAGAGTTCTGAAGTTTTTGGTTCAAGAGGAAGATAATTCCGGGACTGGGTTGATGATTACTTTGTTGGCAAAGAAGGCAGTGCAGTTCTGGCCATTGAGTTCAAGTGAAAACTGGTTGAAATCGTAAGGAAAACCTAGAGCTCTGATACAATGTGAGCAGGCTAATAACTTATATAAAGATCTACAATGAAGAAACGGTGACTAAAAGAGTAATCTGCTCCCATGAATCATGGGAAATTAAGAGAATAAAATGTTAACTAATACGTATAGATAATTTCAGGTGCAATGAAGGAATATGTACAGAGAGGAAAGGGTTTGTCAATAATTTCCACTCTCAACATTAGTTGAAGAGAAATCTAATGCTTGTTTGTTACTTAAAGAGAATTTATTATTTCAAGCTGTAATTATTCCACGATTCTTTCTAAGAAGGAATACCATGAATTGCTTTGCTGAGATTTTCTAATATGAAAAATTACTGCAATATATGCTTCTTGATTCATAAAATCAACCACGTAATAATTTATCGCTATAATAATTGCTGGAATTGTGCTTCACTGCTTTACTCATATTTAACAATGTCTGTTCTGCCTTTGGAATCACTAAAAAAGTTTCTTATGTTGTCACTGGATGCTTTTTCTCTTTGCAGCATAATTTCCTCCTATTCGAGTTTTATCCAGTAACGTTGGGTTCTGATCCTATCTAGTCTCTTCCAACAGAAGAGTGAACACACATGCTTGTTTTAGTTTGAAGTATTTATCTAGGATATTGTGGAGTGCCCAGTATGGCAGATGTCAGTCCTAGGACTGATACTTCAACTGATGCTGACACTGAAGATAAGAATTTGAGGGTAATGTCCAAAATGCTTCTCCAATATATTATGCAAAAATTCTCTCTTTATTATACATACTTATATACTTATTATTGTGAATTGATACATAGATGATCATGTTTTCATTTTCATTGTACACATTTTCCCCATACTCTAGCGTGACAAGCTTGCGATATTTGTTATTGCTTTAATATTAACATTAGTTTCTGTTTAGTTTCAAAACACTCTATCACAGGGTCTGGTAGCTTCTGATGGAAGCGATAAGTCCAGGGATCAAAAGGTTTGAAAATTTTCTAAATCTCATATTCTTATTTCTGTGTAGATGTATAATCTTGACAGCTTCTTGCAGACGCTCCGCAGGCTCGCTCAAAACCGTGAAGCTGCGAGAAAAAGCCGTTTGAGAAAAAAAGTAGGTTCTCGTGTTGTGCACATTATGTACCTTCCAATGTTTTGCTTCAAATTCTGGTTACCATTTATAAATGCATGTTGTCTAAATCTACTACGAAAATATCTATGCAAACACTTTTGTTTTCATTATAATCAGGGTTGAGCTGCCGAACTAGCTGCTCTATCTTCCTTTGCATGGTAGCTAGTTTTTAGCAATTGTTGCAGTGTTTTCCGAACTGGAATGTACCGAACCGGCGATCCAGTCCTGTTAGCTATGGTGGACTGGTTCACAGTCGAGTTGGTCAAACCTGCCAGAAACTGACCGGGTTGCTGTAAAACCGGCAGCGCAGTTTGATAAAATTGGGTGGGTCCTAAAACATGCTCTCACAATGCTCGTGGCATGTTTCGAACCTGGGTCATTTGTGTAATAACCAAAGCTCATTCCCACCAAGCCAGCGCTAGTTTGATGTCTTCTTATCATCTAAAATTTTGATAGCTGATTACTAAATTATTTATCTAGGCAAGTATTTCAATTTTTATAGCCATAGAAAATTGAAAGAATTTCTTAATTAATTAAAAGTACCTTCAGTTTGCACCTAGGAACAAATTCATGATTGCTATAATCTACATAAACCAGTTCAAAACTTTTAGTTTGTACCAAAAGGCTAAAAAACTTAAGAAAAGTGCATGGAACCACATGTTCCAAAAGATTGAAATTTATATGATTATTAAAATTTTTGTTAAGAATACTCTTATGTTAATAACTATTATTTCATTTTGTTGTTTATCTAGATCCCTGTATTTGATATGAAAATCATTAATATAATTTGGAAACAAAATATCACATGATCTCATAGAATTCTGATGATATTGATATATTAATTTCGATATATATTGTATACATTAGAGGAAGAGAAGTACTGCCATTGATTTCGTAAGTTGATTATGGCAAACAATATACATGGGGGAAAAGGAAATTAGAAATAGAGGAGCAGGGATTGAGATGATATACATTGGAATATATATTACCAATCTGTCTCGTGAAACTGCATGACAAAAGGCAAAATAAATGAAAAATAAGTAATAATTGGATGTGTCTATTAAATACTAATGAAAAATGGAAGGAGAAAAATTAATATGTCATCAATTTGATTTGGAGAAAAACAAAAGAGGGAAAGCTAAGCACATTTTTCTTCTTTCTGCAACATGGCATACCTTAATTTTTAAACTCGAAGTTGTATTTGTGCATAATCCTTATATTTAACAACATAATTTGTGTTCGGATTCGACTAGAAATGTTGTCAAAAAATGTAGGCATTGATGTACAGAAGGTCCATGCCCTTCTTTATCTTTAAAGATAAGGTTACCTAACCATCCAACTGCTATTCCATCTCCATTATCCATTGAGCCCAGCGTCCTGACCTGGTTGATGGGCTGGTTGGTTCTGATAACTAAATTATAGTATTCTGGCTTAAACTACTCCCATAATCCTATTAGGATATGTGTACTTTAAAAGTTATATTGGTATTTTTGATACATTAGGATATTTTTCAAAATCAACATATAAATATGCATGTTAATATCTCTGAAATAGATGTGTACTTTCATCAGAGTTTGGTTCTGCATAATAGTATATTAGTTTATTTGTGTAAAATCTACAAGTGAAAGAACTTACAAATTATTTATCAAATAAATATCAATTCTGTCTGTAATGTATGCTATCTAATTTCTTTCTAAAGTTCATTAATGGTATGCATACCCAACTTCAAGCACTTCACTCCACATTAGAACCCATGATAAATCCTAATGGCTTGATTCTTCAACTGGGTTCAGTAACTGTCATATAAGGATTTGGGTCAAGGACGAAACATTGCTGGAAACTAGAGGTAACCAAGCAGCATAGTTTGAATTTGATTCACAACCCCACCAACTGACCACCTATCCATATACACACAAATTGATACAAGGATCCTGGGTTTAATTATCCACTGGGGCTAATCTATCAGCTGATTTTACCCATTCACATTTCATTTAAAATCTGCATCGCTAGTGTTTTCATACACCATAATTACCCATTTATATATCATTCAAAATCTACGTTGCTAGTGTTTTCATTCACCATTGCATGTATACATGTCATATTGTTTCTCGTATTTCTAACTTTTTCCAATGCTGAAATCTCTCTGTTTATTCCCCTTTTTCTATTGGTGGGTAGATTATTGTATTTTGTTAAAAAACTAGTACAATGCATGATCAGAAGTGGAAATAACCTTACTTTGCATCTTAAAAGACGATATATATTTGATCAAAATACTTTGACAAAACTGATTGGATATCAAATAATTTCCCCCCTCTCTAGAGAAACCCGTCTACCATCCATCCAACATTTAGCATTTTACATATGCATTGTAAAATTGAATTTCTATGGGTAATTTTAGAGCCTTAATCTCTATTTTAGATGTCTTCTTAAGAGATGCTAGTCCAATAGAACTAATGTGTCATTTGACAATGTCATCAACCTATCTTATACTTGTGTGTTCTGTTTTGTCATATTGGTCTCAGGCTTATGTTCAACAGTTAGAAAGCAGCAGAATGAAGTTGACACAACTTGAGCAGGAACTCCAACGAGCTAGACAACAGGTTCTGTTCTGTGTAGTTACTGTATTTATGATTTCCGTCTGAAATCCTATTTCTAGTAAATCTTTGTTGTTTCTCAATTTAGTGAATATATTTTCTTTGCTGAAGGGCATATTTATTGCAAACTCAGGAGAGCAAGCTCAGTCTATGGGAGGAAATGGTATAGTTATCATCTTTTTGACTATCTAACTGTGAATTTCATATGAAATGGTTTTGCTGCTCAAAGCAGGCATAAAGTTTTTTTCCGTTGTAAAAAAAATTATTTGCCAAAAGAATGAGAAGAAAGCTGCAAAAGGGTCGTAAAGAGGAAACATATTGTATGAGGTAGTACTGATGGACTGAGAGCATGAAGAGGTTCAGGAAATGGTTAAGCGTACCTTCAGGCCTGGCGGTTGAATAGATATTGAAATTGAGCACTAAGTTTAGAAGGGAGTAGGAAGTTTCAGAGAGGGGACATCCTTCTCTGAATGAGGAGGTTGATGGTGATATATAACGAACTCCATGTATTATGAATTTTTATTGAAAGAACGGTTGGGAATGAAAAATGAATGTATTAAAATGTGTAAAGCAACAAGCTCTATTGAAAGTCAAAATGATAAACAGAACATATTGCTATGGACCCATGCTATCAATTCATCACAGTAATTGCCTTTTTAAATTTTGAGAATAGATAAAATAAGCTACTTTAGTGGAAATAGTTAAATATATGAAATCCTGAGAATGAAAGAGGAAAGAAAAAAAGAAGAAGCAAAGGTTTCACTGTTTTCAGGAGAAGAACAATTAAAATATGAAAATGAACATGTAAGTGACTAGTGAATATCAAGGCGTAAAGCGTATAATTATTCAGTTGATGGAGCAGGATTACAAGTTTATGTTGTGTGCTGGTAGTTAAACTTGACCTACGGCCTATCCTTTGCCTGAAGGGCTAAGTTAACAAGCTCGTTCTTAAGGAGTTACGTAAATACAGGAAAATATTTTGAGAGTTTCCTGAATCAGATATCTGTGCTTTAAGGAGCTGATTGTGAGTTCAGTTTCTTGCCCCCACATTAGAACGACGAACTTTGGCGAAAGGGTGAATATAAGAATTGATGGGGAATATGAATTAAGTTAAATTGCAGAGAACAGTCTTCGTACTTCCCGCATTCTCTATTTTTATTATTTCTGAGGTTTGACATTAGTTGCTTAAATTTTGGCTTCCCCATCAAAATATCCTGAGACGTACTTGTAATAATTTATGTCAACTTGGGTCCTTCCCCATAAGTTAAATGCTTTTGTATCCCAACTTGGTAACATTAAGTTTATTTTTTTACAAACCATAATTATTTCAGCGACTTTGAGTTCCATGGAAATATGAACTGTAAAGCCTATATATCTAGGTGCTTTGGCCTTTGATGTTGAATATGCACGCTGGCTGGAGGAACATAACCGACGGGTTAATGAGCTAAGAGGTGCAGTCAATCAGCATGCAGGTGATGGTGAACTTCGCATAATTGTGGATGGCATCTTGGCACACTATGATGACATTTTCAAGATAAAAGGGGATGCTGCAAAGGCCGACGTCTTCCATATTTTATCAGGCATGTGGAAAACACCTGCAGAAAGGTGCTTCCTTTGGCTTGGTGGTTTTCGTTCTTCTGAACTTCTTAAGGTGAGGTTCATATTGTTTTATCAGTTTTTTCCCCCATCAGCAACTTGGGGGACTACATTTTTTAGATGATTCTCCATGTTCTCGCTCCTCCCTTTCTCTTGGGTGTGTCCACTTAGAACATGGTATACTTTTTGTAACGACCCAGACTCTATGCCCAACCTCATTAATTTACGTTCTGTCCACTATAGGAGAGTCTAAACCTTCGCAAATTTCTATCGCAGCTCTATGATTCAAACACATGACCTCCCTTTAAGAGAGACTTAAATTGAATTCTGGTATCAATTGGACGTAAGTCCCTATTTGGTATAACTAAATAGTTAATAAAAGTTTAAATTTAAATTAACAATTAATTTTAATCACATTTCGTAGAATCCACAAATTTTATTAACTTTTCAACAATATATTTCATTACTTATATCAAAACGTATTAAAAATATAGCCCCTATTTGAGTCACATTAAAATTCTCATTTTCATTCTTCTACTCATTTTCAACCACACATTCTTCAATAAAATAATATTTTTCATTACATCAATAACTTTTCCTTCTTTTTCAACTACACATTTTCCATTAATTTACTATTCCAAAATACATTCTTCCAAATAAAATCCATCAAACACACCCATAATTTTTAGCCAAATCAAACACGGGATAAATCTTTTTCTACTAGTGACGCATCTTATATAATATTCCATAACAAACATGAATTGTCAGGATTCAACTTAAGTTTCTGTTAAGGGGATGTCATGTGTTCGAATTAAATGGACGTGATAGAAATTCGTGAGGGGTAAGATGGGGTTAGGCTCTCCTATAGCGGACAATATTAAGTTAATGGTTGGGGCATAGAGGTTGGGTTCGTTACAAAGAAAAACGTGCATTTTTTTGACGACCTTTTGACCTTACTAAGAACCTTTCCTGATGCTCATTATGATTTACATAAGTAGATATGCGCGATGCTTCTATGTACTCTACTTGCATGTTATTTTGGTTCTATGGTGTTCATAATCCTTTGTTGGATATTAGGATTTCGTGTATTTAAAGAGCATTGCGTTTTGAGCCCAGTCTCTCTATTCAATTTAAAACAATAAGGTCAAAGAGAGTATAGCTATTGGATTCTCTGTTGTTTTTGTGACTATACTCTACCTTGAATTAATTCTCCTGTCCTTATTGAATGTGCAACTGAGCACATTTCATTTTATATCCAGGAAAATGATGATGATTTTCCGGAAGTAAATTTGTTTGGTTCATATCTTTTTGCTTGTTTGTTTCGTTTTTTCATGGTTATAATAGTTAAGTGCCCACCTTTTGTACCCGTTCTATTAATTTTTAAAATATTGACCTATCTGGTTGCAGCTTCTTATAAATCAGTTAGAGCCATTGACTGAGCAACAGTTAATGTCAATAAACAACTTGCAACAGTCCTCTCAACAGGCTGAAGACGCCTTGTCACAGGGAATGGAAGCATTGCAGCAGTCTTTGGCTGAAACATTGGCTGCCTCACTCGGCCCATCAACAGGAAATGTTGCCAACTACATGGGTCAAATGGCAATGGCTATGGGGAAGTTGGGAACTCTTGAAGGCTTCATTCGTCAGGTTATCTTTTTGCTGTTTGTACCTTTTGTTTCCTGTTATCAATCCTATCTCTTAGCCAACACCCGTCTCCTCTTGCATTTTATTTCTCCACAACCCCACAACCCAATAAGGTAACTGAACAGGGACAAGACTGTGTAGAACATAATAGAGATCATCTGGGGCTCATGGGTCATATTGACACGTAAATGTGAGAAATTCTGTTGAAGTATAATTTCCATCTGTGTATGATTTGATTAATGATGGCGAGGCGTTACTTGTATTGCAGGCTGACAATTTGCGGCAACAGACCTTGCAACGAATGCATAGTATATTGACAACTCGGCAATCAGCTCGAGCTCTACTTGCCATCAACGACTACTTCTCTCGGCTTCGAGCACTTAGCTCTCTTTGGCTCGCTCGTCCCCGTGAGTAACATCTCCCCGTTAATGCAACTTGGTTTGTATGTTTGTTGACAATGTAAACTTTGGAGGCAGCCAGGAGTAATCAGACGGTTTCAGTGAATTCTTCCCCTTCATCATCATTCCTGCAGCTTCATCTCATGTTGTATAACTTTCATTTTCAGTTAGTTGAAGTAATTGATTTACAACCAATGTTAATATATTTAGAAAAAGAGAAAAATGGTCAGATGGATGAATATAGTTAGTTTAGAACATTGTGGTTAAGCTTCACTTTTTCTGAAGTAGTAAGAAAGACTTTTCAAAATTTGATCGACTATTTATTACAATTGATTTAGATGACGTTGGTGTTTTTTCACAAATTTCAGTGAGACTCAGGTGCTTTGTCATGGAAAGGTACACCTTTTTAAATCTTATATGGTTTTATTAATGAATAATGCTATCTAGTTTCAGTAGATTAGAACACTGGTCTAAGTAATGCGATGTGTTGAATTAAAATGTAGTAAGTTCCAATTAAATGTAGAAATTCGAATTCCATTTAATCTTATTTCATTAACTTGGTAGGTTTATTCTATTTCTATCTTATGAAATAGGAGCCTATTTCATGGCTTGCTTCGCAATAAAAATGAACCGTTATTATCCACTTATCCTATAGTAAGTCGATTACCGTTAATTTACTGAAAAAAAATATCCGCACCATTTTTATATAATATCTCATATAGGACTAGACTATTGATAAGTGTAATTTTTACACTTATTTGAGACCTAAAATAATGGCAGTTGATAGTTTTTTTAACAAAATATATTCTAAATTGTTTTATTTTATGTTATATATATATTCAGACGTCAACCGAGGAAGAAATATACAGAGGTTGACCATATTAATATACACACAGCACACAAAGACAAAAACTGGAAAAAACAAAGGCATCTTCAATTAATTCCATATTTGTTCACGTTTCGTCAACTTCCGAAATATGGATATAAACAAATTTGCTTGTTTAATTTTTAATCAGCAAAATATTTTGCAATATATGGAGATGAGTGAATTGGTACAAACAATACAATTTATATCCATTCAGATATTTCCTTTTATCCAATGCTTTTACCGCTTATTGAGAAAATCGTCGATGGTGTTCATTTGTTCGTCATATTTTATTTTCACCGTTTCTTTGATCGATTTTAAAATATTTCATTTGCATTTTCCTTTTTAATTTATATCCTCTGTGTGTGTGTGTTTTTTCTTTTCATTTTTAGCTAGTCGAGAGTCAGTTTAGAAGTAGGTTTGGCTTTCGAGCTCATAATTAAATCCTATTAGACTCGATGTTTAGTTTCTTAAGTTTCATAATGACTACATATGCGTTTTTCGACTTTTTTTTTTTTTTCTCTTGTGCAACTGTTACAAACATTGTGCTTACGAAAATGTCTCGAAATACATCGCTAACTTCACATTCATTACTATTTTTAACTTTACGAACTAATCACTATCAAAATGCTAAATTTGCATATTGCATCATCAAAATGTGTTTTACATGAAAAAGTCGCATTTGCCAAATGCAGTTTTTGAAAAAACTAGTTCATGCACGTGCAAGGCACGTGTTTTAGTTTAATTGAGTATGTGATAGCGTGGAATGGTATATATATTTGTATATAAGTAAACATGAAATAATAATATGTGGAAGGAGTTTTGAAATATAAATAGTTACACTGCAAATAAATATAGTAAGGGATGAACAGTTGCTAAATATGATGCTATGATGCAGACAATGTCTCCTGTTTATGATAACTATAGCAATAGTCGTGTGCACTCAATTTGCACATATTTATCGTAGCCAAAGCATGAGAACATGGCAATTGATCGACTTCAAACTCCCTACAGACATAAGTCCTTGACTCCAAATTTACAACAAATGACCGTGCTTCTGGGTCTAAAACATGAAACTCATGGGTGTTTGCAGGGTGAACCTGTCAAATAGAATTTGTATGCATCATTAGTGTATAATTATACATCGTGTTTGGCTTAGCTTAAGTTAACTTACAAGAAAATAAGTTAGGTTTAGAATAAATAACTTATTTTAAGGTTAGCCAGATTAAATTAAATAGACGGGACGTTATAGATAGTTAAACCACGACAAAGGTCACTGGATGCATTCTTACATAATTACTCTATTTACTACAATATTTTCTACCCTTTTCTCTTTGAAGTCCACCTTTGAATAAAAGT
The DNA here is from genome assembly GCA_019097785.1 of Fraxinus excelsior. Taxonomy (NCBI): domain Eukaryota; kingdom Viridiplantae; phylum Streptophyta; class Magnoliopsida; order Lamiales; family Oleaceae; genus Fraxinus; species Fraxinus excelsior. Next base: position 12,774,843 of record CM032637.1, on the reverse strand, counting down.
TCATCACAGGATAATTTTTAGCAAGCTACAACATAGGCATTTCAAATCATAAATGATTTAACATTTTCCCAGAAAATCAGAAGTAAATGATCTTTCATCAGTGTTAAAAACAACGGTAAAAACATTTTATGACACTTTACAGAAACTTAGAAGTCAATGAAATGAGAACATTCTGTCCATGAAGCATGAAAATCATAAAGCAGCCATACCTCTTTTCTCCTATTATGTTTTCTTTCAACTTCATGGAATTTATCTGTACAAGAATATTTAAAAAAAAAAAAAAACCTTGTCAGCCTGGAATAGAAACTTATATAAGGGAAAAATGGTATCCATCAATTTTGCTTTGAAAATAGATTGTGTAATTTGTTAAAATGTAGATAAATTAAGCAAATGAATCACAAATTTGAAGTTCAAGTACATATGATGATCAAATCGATATTGGAGGAAATTTTAATCTCCAAAGTTTTCAATAGGGTATTCCATTTATAGACCCCAAGCATCTACACATACAGTATGGAGACTTATAAATGTACAACTACATTGCTTAACCAATCTTTGGAGGTAGCTAGGTAAGGAAACATCAGTGTTGATGTATGATCAATTCGAAGCATTCAATATATAACCAAATTATGATGCAGCATAGATTGAAGTAATCAGTATAAAAAGCAGAATAGATGTTGCAGAAGAAGAAGCCAACCAGAGAAGAAGAAGAAGAAGAAGAAGGAAGCAAAATAATCATGAATGTGCATAAAAAGTTTCAATTAAGTAGTTCAATCTATAATTAAACATGAATGTGTATAAAAAAAATATAAATTGGGCACAAAGGCAAGTTAAAGAGTAGAACTTCTCTTTTAGATTAATCGGCAGACCAAAACTTACACATTCAACAATCCAGGCATTTATAGCTCAGCATATGCCTGTAAATGATAGCTAGAACTAAAACAAAAAGGGAAAACATCTAAAGGAAATCACGTGCAAGCATATTCAAAAAGGAAGATGGAAAGATAACCTAATCTCTAGCTTAATCTCTATGACAACTTAATTGGACTCTTCTTGTTAAATTGCAACAGTTTGTAGTAGTATGTACATATGTTGGTACAACGAACATGTAGCCTAAATTATGATGATAATGACAGTCAAAAACAAGCAAGTACACTTAAAATGTTAATGATCAATTTTTGAGCATATTGAATTACTTTCCATTATATTCTCTGAAAAGAACATTGATTCTTGACATCTGAGGTAGTTAGTTTCATAATGTTAAGTCAGCTCCAGCTTGTATTAGGCGTCATGGTGAAGAAAATTTGTCGTTAATTTGGGTGCTTCAAATTTTGTATTAGCATCTATCGAAGAGAGAAAAACTTGCAACAAATTTAAATAATCAGCCGACTTCAGTGAAATTATTTCTAATTCTAATTCTAGACCAACAAATGTAGTATAACTCACAACATTAATTTATCTAATCAAATGCAGTTAGCATTCATAAGCTGATTCTATGTACAAATAAATATTGATGATAAATATTTTCAAAATTCAAACACCATAAATTTGTAATCCCAAAAGTCAACCAACTGCCTACCCCCTTCGCCTCATGAACATGAAAGGAAAAATCTTTCACTGCTATTTACTTTTGAAAACGTATGTTCTATGACTTTCACAATCCGATTAAACAATAATTAATTTCAAAGGTCAACGGTTCTAGCTATCTACATTGGAAAATAACCGTCCTATGACTTCAACTATGCACTTATGCAGACACGAAAGTAGAAGAAAAATAATAAATATGTGAAAACCCCTGAAAAATAAACTGAAGTTTTCCTCTGAGAAACCATCATCAGTAATGCATGCTAGTCGCAATAAAAACTCTGGAAATCCCAAATCAAATTCAAAATAAATCTCATCAAACTTCAGCCTTGATTGGTGGGAAGGAATATAGGTGAAACATAAGTACTTACGCCACAGAACCTTATCTAGTTAATTAGAGCCAACTAAATACATTTGTCGCCAGTAACATACCACAGCTGAAATTACCACAACCGACCCTTGCCAAATTAACACTCATCCACATGTAGAAAGCATATATTAGTATAAAGATGCTGCATGGTCTTTGGGTTGGGGGAACAAAGTATTGAAACATGATATGTGGATTTTGTCTAAAGATTGACTCAAGGCCATATGTGCTAATTATGCAGACTTGAGAAGATTTCTAATTTAAAGAAAACAGTTCAATTCCAACCTCCCAGGAGGGCATAAATCATTAAACATCACCGAGTCAATAATGAGGCCACGAGACATTTAGAGAGAGAGAGAGAGAGAACATACTGAGGCAAGTTCTTCTATGATAAAAGCCTGATTATCATCCTTCTCGAAAAACTCATAGGCACGGCACGTGTGTTGCTCCCAACTTTTCATTCCTTCCAGCTGATGTATACTTAATGCTGCCGCACAGTATTCTTCAAAATCTAATTTTTTGTGTTGAAGAGAACTCGCCTATATGGCAGGTGAAAATGCATTAAGCAATTGTCATCACTCATATCATAGTAAGACTGAGCTACTGTGCTGAGTGGCCTAAAACTAAGCACATGTTTGGTTCATGTTTATAAACATTCAAACCACTTTTTATTCACACATTTTGTGTAACCCTACAAGTACTTTCTACCTATCCACTGTTTATATGCATCTATTTATGAACAAAGCTGTTTAAAAACACTTCCTGAACATGCTTTAAGAAAATAAATGTTTGAACAGAAAGGTTACTGAAAGTTTTACTATATTTACATAATCAAGAACACGTGAATCCTTCATTGTCTCTGTCGAGTTCTTTGTCACAGGCTGCTTACAGAGGATTAAGATTGATAATGTAAACATAGAAGCCTCTTGTTTTTTTTTCTTTTATGGATGGATGGTGGGTTGGGGTGTTTCAGGTGGAAAGAAAACTGATCATTTTGAAGTTCTGAAGGAATACAAATCCACTTTTGCTTGGCCCTAATAAACTGAACTGTTCTCGGAGATAGGATAGTGTGGTATTGCCAATATTTTTGCAAGAGCCTGTTACAGTAGCTAAGCACATATTTCAGTCAAGCAATATGATATAAACGTTAATGTGTTTGCCGAACATAAACAGTAGTACCTAAAGAATAAAAAATAAAAGAATTGCAATAAGTAATCCTGCTCCAGCTGAATTTAATACTTCGTATTACTTAAACAGAAGCTAAATTCGATGAAGAATTAGGTAGATAAGTAAACATGATAACATGAAACATATAAGATAGACAATTAGAAGTAAAAATCTTGCCATAGATTCATAATTGTTTTGGTCAATCAACTAAATTTTTTAAGAAGGTTCTTATCTACAGTCAAATATATGTACCTCTAAAGTTGTTTTCCTTAGAGAGGACGAATATAATCATGATGGCTGGCCAGCCATGGATGACCTAAACAAAATAATAAGTATATATATATTAGAATCAAACATAAACATTGTTCGATAATTTTATTTGGTGACCTAGTAAAAGGACTAATTAATTTCTTTAATTTTCTAGACTAATGTTATCTTTTAACAGAATTTGCCGATTATAAGAAACAAAGATATGCAGTGTCTAATGCAAGATTTGTTTTGTTTTATGCAGCATGAAACCAAAAGTTGCACATTTATGGTATTTAGGTAAGGAGGATGGATGTAATGGATAGTATCAAGTAAGAAAAAGAAGCTAAATCCTGGTACATTATACCATCTAGCCTCATCCTAAACTGCATACCAAAGCCTAACTTAAGGTTGTTTAGGTACTTACTAAGAGCCTAAACTGCTGTTAGCCTTTTACAATAATCTTTGTTCAATAATCGTTTTAGAAAATCTACAGCATCAGAAGACAATGAAGGCCATGGATCTTCATCAAAGCTTAGATCAGCTTTTAGGACAGCTCGGAAGATTCCAGATTCTGTTCGAGACCATCGCAAATCTTTCTGCGATATTTTTTCGCACTTTACAATTTCTAGTACTACTATTGGCAACATCCATAAGACCTATACCTAAATACATGACAAGGCGAAAATAAAAGAAATTATTAAAAATGAGTATAGAAAAAAAGAAAACATAAACCAATACAAACAACAACTCTCTAATAATGCCATCTACCTAATTAAAACCTACATCAATTTTCATCAAAGAAGGCTTTTCCTACCCTGCTTTAATTCTTTACATGAAAGTCATATGTTGCTTTAATTCTTTACATGAAAGTCATATGTAACTAACAGAAAACATTTAACATTTAGATACCAACATACACCTAATAAATTTAGGAGCCAAAGTTGGGAAAACAAGGTTTAAATGGGATATGAGTGAGCTATAGACAGGGAAGAAAATCTAACTCAAAATATTAACTCACCCCAACCCGAAATGAATATTGGTTTGATTCCCAAGTTGTTATATCCACATATATGGAATAATAGACAAAATTCAATCAATTATTCTACTAATGACCACAGTCACAAAGCAATGGAAATAAGTACTTCCAAGAGAAAACAATGCATTTAATTTTCTAGCCGCCTAGGTCAACCTTCAGATGCAATGAAAACATGCTTGATTTCGTCCAAAGTTCTAGGTAGTGCCTGAATTGCTGTACGGCAGTACAAGGTGACTTGAGTGCAGAGAAATTTCTTGTTCCTTTCTATGGGATGTTATCCAGGTTGTACATGGATTAAAGATTTTCAAATAATAGACCATTTAATAAACTAAATGCTAATGCATATAATTGTCCAGGAAAATGCTACACTTGGCATCTCTTATTGCAATATTCACAAGATGGGTTAAAGAATAAAATAATACGGGAGATATATATATTGGCATTTCATTCAGGTGGATACAGACATACATGAATACGTAGTGTCACTCGACATGTCTTACGGCTATATTAATAACACACCAATCACTTAAATAGTTCCTTTATCCACCGAAAAGGCTATAAAAGAATACTCAGCTAATTTACATTATGAGCAGAGATACTTTTTGCAAGGAAGACAGAAAGCAGATTGAAGTGAAATGGAAAACAGAAATAAAATATTGTTAGACAATCTTTATGGCTCTATTCTGCTATTATGAGTCGAAAAACAGAAAAGAAACAAAACATTTAATGAAAAAAATAATTTAAAAGAAGAGATGGAAATTCTATATTACCAATATTCTCTTCCACTTGAAGAACGAAATATCTGCAACAATTTAGAATTAACAAAATGAGTTAGAGAGCAATATAGGTGGCTGGTTTTGAAGTCAATAGAATTTGTATATATAAATACCAGAAGTCCAAAATGAAACATCAAATGACGCCACTTTTAAGCATTTCAAATTAAAAAAATTTTCTCATGAGAAGTGAAATTAATTTTATGATTAGTTTTCCACACTTGCTGCTATCAATTACAAGCTCCACAGGGTATGGTTCCGCATCTCTCAAAAATGCCCGAGCATACAATTCACCTATTTTAGACCAACAACAAAATATATTGAGAAAAGGTATGGAACATTAACTTTTATTGAATTCCAACCAATTCACCTATCTTCTTGTCTTCAAATCGGATAATGCATTCTTCTCCTTTGCTATGCCCATTTATTGACATTCCACTCATCAGCCCTACAAGAAAGAAAAGTTCAATTATAGTTTTCACTGCCATCCCCTGAAATGAATTTGCAGCAGGCTCATGTATTGGAAATAGAGATTTAGATATATACAGTCAAAAAATTTGCTGAATGGTCATACAATTACCATTGCTTGCTTCATTGAAATGTTTTTGTCTTTAAACCAAAAAAAAAAAAAAGGTGTATTTCTTATGCAGTCTGAAGATAATTTATTTTTTCTTGGACTACCACTCAACTCAACAAAGATTTATCTCATACTTCTGTGCAGTCAGCTACATGGATTCTCTTTTTTCACTTTGTTGTGTGAAGAGCCATATCTAAGGCTAAATCATAAAAGCTCAAATATTTTTTTACTTACAATAATTTAGGTAGGCCTCTTCCTCAAGATTTCTCACATATTATATTCATAATTGGTGTATCTAGCAACCTCGTCAAATATGTCCAAACCATCTTAATTAAACCGCACACTACAATTAGTGACAGCTTAACAACTTGCAAAAGATGCTTTATACTAACTCTGTCTGTTAAAAGTTATACCACAAATTTTTCTCAACATTCTTATCTCAATTTTTGTAAACGTTTAAATCTTCAGTAAACATCACTCGTCTTTCTTGAATATAACTAAAACTAATATATTGCTGACTGCAAATATTTGAGATAAATGGTAAACAATGTGCACGTGTACTTTTGATTTTCTAACAAGTCCCAAGAAGGAAAAGAGTGCACAATGAAGAATTTTCATTTTTCAGATTGAACAAGCTTATTTACTATAATTTGAAAAAATGTTGCTTCAGACAGCTCTCCAATGTTTGACATTTTCTACTGTGTGCTTTGATATTTTGTATTTTTTTTCTATTTGCTTGAAGATTGAATACATAAAATATAAAGAAATATAAAATAGAATGCTAAAATCAATAAATGAATGACACCTTGAATTTTAGGATGGTCGGCACGTTGGAATATTTCAGGTTGTCTTGATTTGTGTGCCTGCACACAAAGAAGAATGTAGAGAATAATATGAATAATCTTTATGATACATAATAAGTGGCTGTAACAATATTATCAAGCTCTTGATGTTTAAGGATAGCTATTAATCAACTGTGAAGGAAAGTTATTCGAAAAATTTGATACCTCTGTATTTGCAATCTGAATGATATATGGTTGCTTAATGATATTTATAGAGGAGGGAAGTATTTGTTCCAATAAAGGTCAACCGCCATTTTTCGTCTGTACATTAGCATTCTATCCGACGAAATTGATTTGATTGGATATCCTAGAACCAAGCACTCTATATATTTTAGCAAGAAAATAGAGCAGTTTGGCCTGCGGAAAAAAAATGTGGATTAGATTATATATATAATATAAATTGAATAAAATAATGAATATATTGCTCACCCGTTATTTGCACATGGTAAGTCAGATATCATTTCTATCTCCATACTTTTCTTTCTGTTTTTTCTCAAGTCTAGCCCAATGAAGAATGATGACGAGAGTAACAAATATTGGATGACATTCAATATCGGCTTGACGAATTTCATGTTTTCATATGGCGTATGAATGGTGTTACTACAGTCATATAGCTTCAATTTCCATTCCTCCAGATTTACATGAAGAAGATACCAGTTATTGCCTGGAGACTCACAAGGAATTAATAAAGAATTGCACTTTGCCCATGCTTTACTGGCCATTGGGATAATACCAATCATATATCCTTCCAATTTTCTGATATCAAGATATCTTTGACCCATGCTTGCAGTTTTTTCCTTTATGGATTTCTTCATTGTGTTATGATTATCACATTCGATTTGAAATTCAAAATCCAATATTGCATACTCTTTTGAAACAAGGTTGGAACTATCATCCATATATTGCCTCAATAATAGAAGTTCTTCCTCAAGAAGCTAGCAAGAGAAAAGTGGTTATTAAATAAGTACGGATTTAGTAAACCTAATGCCAAATCAAAATATAGTAGAAATATGAAAAGTTTACTAACCTTAATGTTGATGGCTTGTGTTGTATCTAAAATAGCTTCCAGTGTACTTCGTTTGTATAAATTGACATGATTCCACAATGCACTGCATAAAGATAATTTAAATTGGAAAAAATATGTAGGAGTTAAAGTATGATAGGTAAATTCTTTATAATTCTTACTCAGGTGGATTTGTCAGCATCCAGTTTGTAAGTTTTGTGTACTTCTCCAAAGGATAATCTTCTAATGGAAAGTGTTTATGGAATTGTATTTTCTCTTTATTCTTTTCATTTCCTCCTGTGAATGTTTGAGATGCTGAAGCTCCATCGAAACTTCTATGGAGAGAAATATCTTCTCGGAGGCAAGCTATAGCATTTTGCATATTAGACTGACATTCTGATAACTTATTCAATATACTGGTATTTTCTTCACTTATGTAATTCAAATTGCTTTCAAAGCGTGCCTTCATGTTTAAATCCATGTGTGTATCCCGTTGTTCTTCAGATTCTTCATGTTGTTGGAAGTGTTCTTCATGCCAATTATGCTGGTGTTGAAACAACTCTTGTTGGTTTTGAAGAAGTGCTTCATAGTGCTTTTTTGATACATCAATGAAGGAATTGCATAAATGTGATATATCTGATGCTATATGTTGTCTGTGCACCTTGAACATAACTTTCATGTCTTTTTTTGTTTGTTTTCTATGAGCGTTCAACATATCTCGAATTTCTTGTTTGGTGAGATGATTGGATTCACCGGTAGAAGTTTCGCCAATTCCAGATGAAACATGTGTATGCGTTGTAGGAGGATAATCATCATGACAGCGTGTTAGATTGTTGTTTTCTCCTTTAGCAATATCATCTAGTATATGATGATCATTGTCATGGGGTAAAGAAAGTGTGGCATACCAAATTTTTTCTACCTCTTCTTCATCCGGTTTGAGAATGGCAATTACTTTAATCTGAAATAAAATAAGTTGAGAATTATATAATTAAATTATACGTCTTTACAAATATAGCTATAGTTATAGGCTAATAAATATAATTAATTGATTGAAATACCTTTTTGGTAGCCAAAAACTTTTTAATAGTTTCCTCCGTCAAAAATTGTGTTGGTTTCCATCTATGCATTCTTGGAGCTTGTGCCGTTTTGTACCTCCGTCGGCCAAATGTCGATCCAATTTTAGGAAAAGCTTCGTATATCCAATACTGAAACAAAATGAATATGAATGTTAGAGCTTAGATTTATTGTCAAAGGTTTAAGCAGACTAAATAAATATTTATAGTAATATGTGGAGATACTGAAATGCAAGTGAGATAACCATCGTAAAGTATATTGCATTCATTGCCTTGTTAGTTGCTAAGCTTATGTTATTCTTGGATAGATGAGATTGTGCAATGGAATTTAACAAAAAAACAAAATACGCACTGCGTCCCCATGGATACTCAATGAAACTGTCAATATCCTCCACCATGGCAATCAGTTGTTAGAATCAATATGTCTGCCAGTAGCTGGGTTAACAACAAATTCCACCAGCATAAACCAAGACAAGCTTAAATTATTCTTCTTATTTTGACAGGCATGAAATGCTTGAAACAACATTGCCATGGTAATTTTTCTTCTTCCATTAAAATACGATTTCGAAGTCTGTTCATTGTCATGCTGAGTTAATGATTACTTCATGACATGGTAAGCCTTGTGGATAAGACCAAATTCTTGCAAGCAAAGCGGGCTAAACAATCATTTAATTTAATCCAGATTTCATTCTGTTTTCCACTGTCCACCAATCTCATTATGAATTCATGAACCAATTGCTGCAAATTGTTGTTTTTCTTCATCTCTATACATCATGCCATAGATGAATCCATGTAGATTACTACTCAACAGAAAGGCTTGCTCATCTGCATCTATTAAATCGACGAAATCTTTCATATATGTGTAATTCGGGAACTGAGTGATTGTGGCAGGATACCATCGATTGGTGAAATTATATTGTAAAGACATCTGTAAGAAGATACAAATTATTAAAATATCAAAGTAAAAGTGTTGGCAATATAATCAAGTGAAAATTAACAGCCTGCAGGCATATGGATATGAATTGAGCTTCATTTAGAGTGTAGGCTCTTAGGTTGTTTGTTTCACTTTCAGATAAGCATCATTGAAATACCCAGACTTTGAAACAACTATCATTGAAATACACAGATTTGGACTTGTTGGTCAATCGAAATCGAGCATCAAAACTAATGCCAAATCCAATTATCATTCATTATCATCATTCTGCCATGTTTATCATCATTATCATCATTCTGTCATGTTTATCGCATGGATATTCTATGTTTGAGTTATATAATACTGAAGACGATAAACCATAGCTTGTCTAATAATTCTAATCTACTGTATTTTAACTTGATGAGCATATTTACATCACATAAAACTATGTAGCACTTCTCCATTTTGTCCGAATTACTTTAATCTTTTGCATTACATCAGTTTATATAAGAATAGTACGAAAGTGAATTAAAGTTTCTGAAGAATATGGTCTGAATCAGTTATTCACTGTCATCTTCATTCTATGACACCCAAGATAAGGATAATTTATGTATTTTGGATTAGTTCTACTTATTCTAAAATATTGTAGAATAAAGCCAGCACATATCATAAGGACACCACCTGGTACTCTTATCGTGAAAAAGACATTTTCTGCATAGTAGAAATTGTAACACAAAGATTTGGGAAAGATTTAGATTAAAAAAAAAAAAAAAAAAATAAGATATAATGGATGAAATGAGTAATGGGAAGTAATTATCTGTAGCAAAATATGAATATGATAATTGTATACTATCACTTCTGTATATGAAGACCAATTTCTAATTTTTAAGTTATATTAGAATCAATATACAAATCTCATATGTATTTACCGTCGACTATGCTTATAATAGTCAGAAACACCCCTCAATTTCCCTTAACTTAAAAAGGCAGAAACCATGGCACAACGCACCATCAACCATAACCAATAGAAATGGACCATACAGAATCTTTCACTGCCCCCATCATCCCAAAAGGCATGCAATTAAACAAAATGCATATCCCCCCATACCTTATATGTATTTACCTTCAGCCATGCTATAATAGCTTAGTGCTCAGAAACACCCCTAAATTCTCCGTTAATTTAAAAAGACAGAAAGCATGGCACAAGGCACCGTCAACCATAACCAATAGAAATGGAGTATACAGAATCTTTCACTGCCTCCATCATCACAAAAGCATGCAATTGAACACAATGCACCACCGTATTCATCTATCCTAGACTTCAATCGTGGAAAGACCCTCGTGTGATGAGATACCAAATTAATAATAATTATTAATTAAATTAATTTCATAAAGCATAAAAGTGTAATAAAAATATAAAAAAAAAAAAAATAATAATAATTTATTAATTAAAGTGATCAGGGTTATACACCTCAAACAAAATAAATACATCCGACTCTGACTAACTTCTGCTAATTAGACCTTAACCTAATTAGACAAGAAACTTTGCTACTAACCTAATTAGACAAGAATTGGAAGAAGAATTAGAAAAGAATTGGAGAAGGAATAGAAATACTTAGGTAGTAATGGAAACAATTATAAGTAAAGATTCAAAATTAAAAACAATAGACACATTTAGTCCTTACGGGGGGAAGCGGAGGTCGAGAGGTTCGAGAGAGAGAAAGAAACAGCGAAGCGGGTCACGGCGTCCGGCGGGGGCCACGGCGTCTGGCTGTTCTCAGTCTGGCGGTTGGCGGATCTGGCGCGGTCGAGAGGTGAGAGATGAAGATGAGAATGGCGCGGTGATGTGATGAAGATAAGAATGGCGCTGGTCGAGTGGTCGATAGGTGAGAGCAAAGGAAGATAAGAATAAAGGGTTTTATTTGGAAGTTTGGGCTGGGGAGTTTGGGCTGGGGCTTGCTTTTAAAACACTTGGGTTTCGGTGCCTACGTGTGGAACGGAGGCACGGCCGTGCCTCCGTTCCCCACGAAGTCACGAGTTGCCTCCGTGCGGAACGGAGGCACGCGTGCCTCCGTTCCGCACGGAGGCAACTCGTGACTTCGTGGGGAACGGAGGCACCGGACGTGCTTCCGTTCCACACGGAGATATACGCTGTCTCCGCTCCGCTTGACTGGCTAATTAATGTCACACACAATACCTATTTTAATGTCACCTAGGTCACACAGACTACATTATAACTAACTTAAATGTTGTCTTTGTCTTGTCATTTTGGATTTCAAAAGATTATCTCAATAATGCGTCTTCTTCATTTGATTTGAAAAAGCTTAAATTTCACACCACTATTTTAACTGATGTTGTATTATCAGTTTGATTTTAAAAAGCTTTTTAAATTTCAAAATACTTATTTTAATGTCTTAATGTCATACACTACACTTATTTTTGCGCAGGTGCCAAAGCAATAACTAACTAATGTAGTTTATTTTTCCTTCGGTGATAGTTAAGAAATGTGACATTAAACAAAATACCCTCCACTGAATACATACTTTTCAACTAAATCTATATGTTATTCATTTAGATATGTTAAAAAAAGCTATTTATAAAAGCGAGATATATATTTATAAAAAAAAAAAGGCTGTTGTTTTTCATATGCAACAACATGATATACATAGTCTTCTCCATCAATCCCAATAAAGCATCATTCTTTTCATATTTTTCTTAAGGTCAAAAGTATCAACAGCAACAAAAACCCAAAAATTATTTTAAATAGAGAAATAATGATGATATTTAAACCATCTGTGCAAAACAGACAAAAGATGGTTTAGATGGAGATTTATGTTGCAAAAACAGACAAAAGATGGTTTAGATGGAGATTTTTCTTGCAGATGATTACTCCAGTTTTCCTTCCTCTAACATAAACATTTTCTGAATTGAAGGTATCATTTTTTCCCCTGGCATCTATAGTGAAACTATTTTCTTCAGTTGAACTCCGTTTCGCTGCTGGTGGTGAAATGTTGTGAGTATCAGAACTACTGTTACTAATGAGATATGGAGAATCGTTGTCTTTGTTACTGGATTCTTCTGCTTCATCATCCATAGTAGAGCAGGTGTCTTTCTACTTGTTTCTTCTGTCTCATCAGCTATAGCACATGATGGAGGCAGGACGAAGACAACATCATACTTATATTCAGCAGTATTTGGCTCTAGTTGTGTCACCTTCAGATAGAATATGTATTCTTCAGGATGTACAACTTCTTCAATTGTGACATTATTTCCTGACAATTTTATTTTGTTAGTAATAAGTATAAGTCAAATAGGAAAAATGATATATATCGTACCAGTCTGAACCATTCTTAAACTTTCAGCCCCCCATCAGATTTTAACAGATCTCAGCGGGATTACCAATTGCACTTGCAGTTAATATTCCAGTTGTATCTTCTAGTTCCACATTAGTGGTTGCCCTGTATAGAAATAAATTTATTATATGCAAAAAATTTCTTAAGATAAGAAAATATGATATATATTGGTGAGAAATTTACTTAGTATTATTACCTAGGCACAGCTTTTGAAGAAGGATATTTGCAGTAAATACAAGCAAAATTTTCACCAAATTCTGCATGACTGATCTTATTACAATTTAATACAAAGAACATTATACCAGAAAGTTTGATTTTCTCAGCTATAATAGAATACTCGCTTTGGCTTTAATCCAGAAATATTTCCTCTGTAAAAATATTGATAGTCAACTAATGAAAGCATAAAATAAATAGTATTTATACAATCCAAAAAAATTTTTTTTTTTTTTATTTATATATTTCAAAAACTTTTCTTGAATTAAAAGAATTATCATTGGAAACGGAAGTCAAATTTTTATGTGGTGGAGCACACAATTTTGTTGGTGTAGCTGGAAGAGATTTCTCTAATGTAAACTCATTTAATTCTTCATTATGCACTTCCACCCTTACATTATATAATTCGAAAGTTTAACATAATTAATAACATATTAAATAATCGTAAAGTGTAGATATTTACCATCCTCGGAACTCTGCAACTTTCTCAAATGCAGCATCTATGAAGAATGTGCTATTTATTTTTGTTGACAGAGTTAAGCCTGCATTATTTGTATAAATTAATATACATTTTAATTCATATTTTTAAAAAAAAATTGGATAAATGTAGGCAATTACCATGAAAGATGAAACTTTAAGACGGTTTGCCAAGATGATAGGTTTTTTTGCAATTTTTCCTGCAAGCACAGTACATTCTTTGTCGACATAGCTGTCCCACATAGTCAAAATGATTGTATTGAAGGTTTTATCAATCAGTACAACATCCTGAACATAAGTTTGGTTTCCATAGCGGGTTTGGATAAGGCGTTTTGGTCTCATATCAATAGCTGCTGCAAGAATGCCTAAAACACCAGAAAAAATAGAAAGAAAGTAGAAAAGTAAATTAAAATACAAAATATAAAGTTAAAAAAAAATAGGATTAACCTATAATAGGGAAACAGTTAATACTAATAAAACAATGAATATCTAAGCTATAAATGGAGAGAAAATTGAGTATTAAAAGGATTACTTATGTCATTGTTCGAATCCATGTGCTTTCCAAGTTGATCAAAAGCAGTGAAGTTGTATGTACAAAAGAGGAACTCCATTATTATTCTCATTTTACTTCTTGATTCGAGTCTTCCCAGTGATTGTCCATTGAAAGTCACCATTTAAAACTTTGTACTCAGGTTTTGTATCCTTCACAATAGCATTTGAAATGATATATGTTTTGCTCAATAGAAGCTCATCTTCAAACGCAGTGATATTTCCATCGTATAATGTTCAATGAATCTTATTCCTACAATATATTATAAAAATATGAAATTATAGTAATATATGAATTGATATTCAAAATATTTTATGAAAAACGATTGTGAATGTATTTACCTTAAAATCCACCAGTACCATGTTTTGATATCTGTTATTACTATTTCTTGCTTGTTTGGCTGACATTTTCTCTGCAACAATTATCTTCACTTGCCAATTTCTTTCTGTTGGAGTGATTTCTGGAATAAATTTGTAATTTGTTGCCATCTCTTTCAGCACAGCACAGTTAGTATTTAATCTTCACCAGAAGAAAGAAGAAAGAGTATTAGTAACTGATATAAAAAAAAAATAAAAAAAAAAAAAATTTTTTTGTTGAAAAGAACATACCTCTTTAGATGTTTTAGATGCAAAGAGGAGTTGATTGCTCTACAAAGTAAAGTATATATATAATGCAATTGTGAGTTAGATATTATGTAGATATTATCTCGGTACTTTTTCCAGGAAAACAGGAGGAAAACAGGATGAAGAGATATTTTTTCATTGGATTTGAAAAAAAAAACTTGAGTATTTGTGGTGGAAAAATAGAGATGATTAAAGTTTATCTTCTTCTGGTAATGAAAAATTTGCAGCCATTGAATTGACAGTGGTTTGAATCGTGAAGTAATATTTTCGCCGACAAATTTTGTTGTTAAATCCTTTGCTTATATAGTAGAAAAACTAAAATCTTGCATTTAAAAAAATATCCTCACAAAGAGACAATCAGGAAGTAAAATGGTGTATCTTTTAAATTTTAATAATAAAAAAAAAAAAAAAAAAAAAAAAAAAAATAAACTTTTTTTTTCAATTAGTATCATAGTATAAACTTTTTCTGTGGTGTGAAATCCTTCTTGCTTCACAAATTATCTATGTAGAGTGATAAACAAGAGTGAAACACGTCCTTGTGTTTCCTATTGCTATACTACACAATGGTTTAAAATCTTCAATTGTTTAAGTAAAAGATATAAAATTTGAATTAATTAATAAAAGAATACGATGAGAAATAGAGGGTTTTGGTGATGAAATTTGAGTAAAAAACCATCAGGAATTAATAATTAAGTTTACAGGTAAAATTAATTATTTCATTATTTATTTTTTTTATTCTTTTAAGGAAGAAAGCTTCGAAGAAAGTTATATAATATAAAATAAACAATGCTTACTATTCAATATATGTTGCTGTGAATGTTCATATTTATTTTTACATTTTTAATGGACGAAGTATGATATACAAAGTAAGGCAATGAGTGAGATAAATTGTGTCATTCTTCATTGTTTTGCAGGAATTGCTATATGGTATAACTCTGGCATGTAAAGTCTATTTGCTTCTGTAGGATATTACCTAAAAAATAGTAGAAGTTACAATAAATAATTAATGGAAAGGAGAAATATTTTACTTTACACGGTGCAATGGTAAAGAAGAAATTTATTGTTTTGTTTGAGAATTCATATGAATATTGTAAAACTGACATCTTTTGTAAGATAAATTTTTTTAATTTTAGGACAATTTGAATATTTTTTGAAACATAAAACTTAATATAGATGAAATAATGCAATGTCTAATTTATTTGAACATTGTATTTAAAATAAAACTTCTGCTGATGAAGTTGGGTTTGACTGTAAAGGAATAACACATTTATGCAGCTAAAAAAAAAAATAAATGAAAGAGAATGTGGACATTTCCTTTGTTGCAAAAAAGCTTTGTTTTATTTTCCATACTTTTCTTTTAATGATTGCAATATGAATAAACTAACTGTATGAATTTTGTGCCCTAAGCTGGTAAAGAGATGAAGGACATGATTGTGGATAACGATAATAAAGATTCTACTACTGTGAGCGAAGTTAGTTGCCGGGAAGAAAAAATTCTTAACACTGTCGCTTTCTCTTTCTCAAAGAGGTTAAGTATCTCATTGATTGTAGCAACTCCTGACTTAAACCATGATTGTATTTTTGTAGGGTAGTGATATGCTCCTGTCATCTGCAGTTTGACAAGCAGAGATCACTATGCTGTGAATAAAATAAGTTTGTAAAAGTACACACTGAATTATATTTTTCACAAACTTCTTCATTTACCCTTTGAATTTGCATTGTCTTGTTATCTTGCGAAAGTTGTAGTCTCTCCAGAGAGATTACATTGTGTTGTTATCTTCTGTTCAGCTGTTCGAATAGAGAAACTTGCAACGTCTTCAGAGCCATTTTAGAATTCTCTTTTTGCCAAGCATTTAATTATTCGAAAAATAAGGTCAACAAAGTAGGTTTTAATATGCTTGTTACCATTGTACCTAATCCCTCCTTTGTGAACTTCTATTGTAGTATATCTACATTCTTTTTGAAGTTCACTCCACTATAATAATCAGCTCTTCATCTGGAGCTTTCATGAGGGACTATGAGAGAAACATAAATACATAGATACAAGCTAGCGATATTAGAAATTTCTTTTCTTTTCTAATGCTAACAAAGCAAAACTGTGTACACAGAAATAAAACAGATATGTCGAGAGTGTCTACACAGAGATAAATCAGATAAATTTCTTTTCTTTTCTAAATGCTAACCAAAGCAAGAGTGTGTACACAGAGATAAAGCAGATATGTCAAGAGTGTCTACACAGAGATAAAGCAGATATGTCAGCTTGATACTAACTTAAAATTTCACCCAGGTTCAATTGTTAACTACTGGAATTCCTACCACAATAAGACATAAGAAATTTAGTCAGAAAGTAACCAAGATGCTATTTTTGAACTAAATTGAAAGAAATTTTAGGATATATATTATACAAAAACCTCAGCACCACTGTTTTTTTTTAGTGTTTTCCTTTCCTTGCTTTTATCTTCATCTGTCGCTTATATTTGTCTATATTTGTCCATTGAGATTCCAATAGATGTATAAAGAAAAAGAATAAATTTTTTTTTTTTTAATTAAGTTTAATTTTCAGAGGGAAATTAATCAAAAGCACTAACGAATTAAAAGTGTCTCCGTGGAAATAAGCCAGTATTCTTCACACTAATTATAAATCTTAATGAGTAAAATTAGTAATAGAAATAGGACATTATAGATGCAGGTTGTTGCTTTCATACATGTGTTTCTAGTCATGATAGTTTTTGTAGCCGCAATGATATCATTATATTGGAGCTTATAAAATAAGCTTTACAGGCTAAAGATATGCCTGTAGAGAGCATAGCCTTTATTGTGGGTATATGATAGAAAACCTAATACAACATGATGCAAATGAAGGCTTTTCAATGTTAACTGAAACTATTTGGAAGATAATTAATTAATTTTTTGAAAAATAATAAAAAGGGTACAAATTTTTAAGAGATAAAATTCACGTAATAAGTTTATCCCTGATTGTTAAGCCAAATGAAAATGTCACGAAAATGATTTCCACCTAAATGAAAGAAATCAGACAGCTTTAATTTTGCTATCCACAAAATCTCTGTTTTGAGTTTTGGCCAAAAACAGGGGAACTTGTTTGATGTTAGGTTCTCGATTGGTTTCAGGAGTAGAAGATGAGTAGAAAACAAATGAAAACCAAACTATTGAATTTTCATAGAGGATATTTTGCATTTTATTTTAGTAGAGGGTTTCCTCCTTTTGGTACAAGAGGGAGGCTTGTTACAGAGGATTTTCTTGTTTGAAGATGAGTAGAAACAACCAAATGAGGAAAGGCTGTGATTAGAGGAGTTTGATTCTGGCAGAGGTTTTCATTTCCTCACAAGGACAAACAGAAACAAATAAATGAGCTTCATTGGAGACAAGAAACAACCAACGGTAATGGCAGTTGTCTTCAACAAACAGTAGGATTCAAAAGACCCTCTGTTACAATCAGGACACTAACAAACCATCGTATTTTTTTTGTGACATAGCACTAAAGGGATGAAAATTAAATGAGGGCGGAATCAATTGCCATTTCAAACCTTTACCAACAAAGACGTTAAAATATTCAAGCAAGAGCAGTTTTCAATAGTTCATGCGAAACATGATGCCTGTACCCTGCCACTTGCGTGGTTCTATGTTGGTCTAAAAAACAACCAAATGAGAAAGGTGTTGATTTAGAGGATTTTGATTCTGGCAGAGGTTTTCATTTAGTAGCTTTCCTCATGAGGACAAACAGAAACAAATGAGCTAAGCTTTATTGGAGACAAGTAAGAAACAACCACACAGCTAAGGTTTATTGGAGACAAGTAAGAAACAACCACACAGCTAAGGTTTATTGGAGACAAGCAAGAAACAACCACATGATGACGGTTGGTTGCTGATGACAGTTGTGCCAACAGACAATAGGATTGAAAAACCCTCTTTTAGTATTGTTACAATCAGGACCAACTAATGTATTTTTTTGTAACATAGCACTAAATGGATGAAAATAAACACGGAATCAATTGCCATTTCCAACCTTTACCAACAAAGATGTTAGAATATTGAAGCAAGAGGAGTTTTCAATTGTTGATGTGAAACATGATGCATGTAGCCTGCCAGTTGCGTGGTTCTGTGTTGGTCCATCTCATTCGTCACTGGTATATCAAACACAAATTCAAACCTTAAGTCAGTGTTATCCATACAAATAAAAGAAGTTAATACACTCAAGATTTATATGTCAAATATAACCTAAAAGGTAAAAGAAAACATAAACCAATACAAACTATTATAGTTTTATTTCTTAATGGTATTGGTGGTATATAATTTTCCCTATTGACATGAAAATATTTTACTACAATTCAGTGACAATGGAAGCTATATTCTTGAGATAGATTACAACTTTACTTCTTAGCCAAAATGAACCTTACATTTTGGTGTTACATTTTCAACCAAACAAACACAAGATATCCAACTAAAACATAAAAAACAATTCATCAACTATAGACTATCAGAAGAAATGTAAACTTTTTGAATTAAAAGATTTAAATGAGGAAGAAGTTGAATAGCTTGAAGAAGAAGGCTATGGTTTTTAGCAGCAATTTTAAAAAAGGAAAAAAAAAAGAAGGGAGATGAATAAAAATACTCCAATAAATATTAAAAATTATATAATATGGATATGCAATTGAAAATCGGCATTAAACAAGTAATTTATTCATAAAGAAGAAAGCTCTACATTGATTATGTTAGTCCATTATATCAACTAACAGCTGAATTAATTATACAGGTTAATTTTATAGTTTGGTTTAGCAATAAGCCTAATTTCAATTATACCTACAAATGAATCAAATAAGAACTACTGTGGAAATATTTATAGAGATGTTATAAAAGCAAGAATTTCGCGATAAACAATATTTTTTGTGCATATAGTATGTATATTAGATTTATTTAATGGCTTAATCAAAACTTTAATAGTTTTACTTGTTTTTGCTCTTGACAAAGCAACATATAATTGTCCATGAGAAAATACACATTCTGGAAGGTATAATCCAACAAAGTCTAAAGTTTGACCTTGTGATTTATTTATTGTCATTGCAAAACATGAACGAATGGGAAATTGAGTTCTTTTGAAGGGAATTGAAGTTTTGTCACTTTCGAGAGGTATGAATGGAATTCTAGGTAAAAATATTCGTTTGCCACGGTATTCTCCAATGGCAATTTCTGCGTCAATTATATTTTTATCAAATCTTCGACAAATAAGTCTTGTGCCATTACATAAACCTTCGGATGGGTTAATATTTCGGAGGAGCATGACTGGAGAATTTTTTTTTAAAAGAAGTTCATGTGGTGGAATACCGTTTGGAGTCAATGTATTTAAAAAATCTTCTTGAATACTTTGTTCAAATTTATCAATAGATTCATCAAAACTGTAATATGTAAATATTTCTCCTGAAATTTTTTTGAGCAAAATATTGTTTATTTGATCCACGTATTCATTTTTTGGGGTTAATATAACTCTATTAATCATACTATCTAAATTTTTCACATAAGTTTCTATATTTGGGAAAATAATATCAATTAATTTTTTTAAAGATTGAAATTCGTCCACAAATTTTACTGTTATATTAACTGGAAGTGTAATCATTTGACATGAGTGTTCTTTTTCTGTACCATTTCCAATCCGAAGTAAATAATTACAAAATGATGGATCAAATTGAGCTCTCATATTTTGTATTAATGACAAACGAATAAAAGAAGGCCATAAATATGAAAAAACAAGACTTGCTTTCAGTATATCTTCTTTGTTACCTTTTTGAACAATCGGTAAAACTTGTCTAAAATCACCACCCAAAACAATTACTTTCCCACCAAATGGTATATCTATTTCATTTATATCCCTTAACATTCTATCTAAACCTTCTATAGCATAACGATTTACCATTGGTGCTTCATCCCAAATAATTAATTTAGTGATCCTAAAAAGATCTGCTAATGCAGACTGCTTACTTATTGAACAAACAACATCATCATTTATATCTAAAGGAATTTTAAATCTAGAATGTGCAGTTCTACCACCATGCAGCAAAGATGCGGCAACTCCAGAAGAAGCTGTGGCTATAGCAATTAAATTTTTTGAACGTACAGCTGCAAGTAAAGCTTTATATAAATATGTTTTGCCAGTTCCACCAGGTCCATCGACAAAAAACATACCATTATCATTATTGAAAATTCGATGTAAAATTATATTATAAGCATACAATTGTTCTTTATTTAAAGAAGTCACATCAAAATTGTTACTTTGAATGTTACTATTTTTCAACTCCTCAGAAATCATAGTAGCTAATATTTCGTCTTCTTCTGTATTTATATGGAATGATACCAATTTATAATCATTAATATTTTTATTCAATGGTTCTAATATAGAATGTATATATCGTAAAGCTTTTACTTCAGCGTTTGTAATGACATACCTTGATGTACAAAGTCTTCGTACATATAATTTTTGAACTTATTCCATAATAGTTGTGGATTGTTAGGACTACAAAATGTTAATATAGTAGTAAATAATCTTCGTAAAGAAAGAGGCATTTGATAAACAATTGCTTCAGCTAGACATAATTCACAGTTATTATCTCCGCTTAATAAACCATGTGAAAGAGCTGCTTCACGAAAGCTGGACATTAGTATACCATTTACATTTCGTAATTCTTGAAAAGAAGTCGATCCTTTAATATGGTTTAATAAAAGTCGCAAATAATATCTTTCTCCTTCAGATGGATTAGCTGTAACTATTCTACCTATTACATTTTTTTGCTTTCGTGGAGTCCAAATTCGTCCATTTGGATTCCACACAAAATGAGAAGGAAAATCTTTATATGTAAGTGATCTAGCTTTTTCATCTATAATATTAGTAGAAAAATATTCAGTTAACGTGGTTTTCTGTAGATAATCTCTATTTATAATTGATTGTAAATTATCACTATCTCTATAAGTAATTGGTTGATGGTCTTCAAGATGTAATTGTAATGAAAACACTGATGGAAACATTTCAGATAATATAAAGCCATAAATTCTCCACATTGCCTCTGGAGGTGAAATCCATCTGGCAGTTTGATATCTTGAAATTTCGTCAATGTCATTGTCTTTGTCATTCTCATTCACAGAAAAATTTATTCGATCATGCCCTTTATAAACATATTTATATAAATATTTGACAGCTTTAACAGTTGAACAAACTTCAACGTTAATATGACAATCATATTTAGATGTTAAATAAGGATTGTAAGGTACAATCCATCTATTATCTAAGAAATGCCCCCTAATTTTAACTTTTTGACCATCATTACGACATTTATATCGCGGATATGAATCGTTACCAAGAGAAGTTATATTAGTGTATTCTTTAGGATATTTATTTTTACATAATTTATGATTTGACATGCATACATTATTTGGATTTAATATTCCGCATGGACCATGGAACATATGTTTTAGAACAATGGGATATAAATGAGGGAAAAAAATTTTGTCCGGAATTTCACAAGAAACAATGTTATCAACAAAATCAATAGAGGTAATTTTTGAACCATATTTAAAAATTAACAGGAAATGAACATGTGGTAGACCCCTTTTTTGAAATTCGACAACATATATATATGCAGCAACAAGACCTAAAATATGTCTTTTAAACAAGTCAATTTTTAATTCTTCTAACTTAGCTCTAAATATTCGTGCAAATAAATCAGGTCTATTTTGTTTCTCATCATTATGCTTTAGTTCTTCTTCTATTTCTGCCCAATTAGGATTGCACGTCATAGTTAAGAATACATCAGGTTTACCATATCGTTGTACTAATGCCATTGCATCCATATAACGTTTTTTATTATCTCGAGGACCACCTGTAAAGGAAGAGGGCAGAACAATTCTCCTACCAATCTTATGCCCCCTATTTTCACCTGTGTCAACGCTATCAACAATTCCTTGATAAACCTCAGATCGTATCTGTTTTTGATTATTACGAAAATAATCTAATCTAGAAGTTTCAATTTTTACATACATATCAACTACATATTGTTGAAATAGTCTACCAGTGTGAAGCAAAAAAGATGTACCTGAATCTCGAATTTGTAATTTGTAACAATAATATTCACGACAAGACACATGTAACCGCGAGTTTCTTTTCTTCATACCTACAAAGGAAAAAAAAAGGCTGAATATAATATAATAAGCAAAATAAAAATAATAGGAAACCAATAGAAAGATAGATAACCTTTAGTTTCATTTTCAATCAATTCATCTGGAGAATTTATGGTATTGATGTTTACATGATTTGTTTCAATAAGACATCGGTGATTATTTTTATTCACTCTTTCAATACCTTCATGCCAACCAGATTGACCAAAAGGGAATAACAATGGATATTGAAGAGGATCATAACACCCAAAATAATAATGTACTCTATATGAACTACTAGAATGACCATAAATTGATATATCATGAGTTTTGTTATTTGTAGTTGCATCATCATCAACCCAAACCGCAGCTACTTGTGAAGACGTTGGGGTGTTGTATACTCTTTGGTCTAAACCTGGATCATATTTTATTTGTATTCGACAGTTATATAAATTATCGATATTGCTCAACGATCGAAAAAATTTAGAGTAAGGATTATCGCCTAAAATATTAATTAACATCCCCAAAGTTGATTCGCAAAATTTTTCAGAAATATTTAATCGATTAGATAATTCATTTTTAGTATCATAAAAATATAACTGTAAATAAGTTGGATTATTATCGGATGGTAACAATTGGTTTATATAATGATAAACTTGGCCTTGAATTCTAAATGTATAAATGCCTTTATTTCTCTTACACAAATCTTTGTCACACTTTACACCAAAAGAGGTGAATGCAAAATGATTGTTATAACTTCTTGCAATATTTTTAAAATTTAATGCATCAACAGAATTTGAAGTAAACAGATGATATAATTTATCAGGTACATTATCTATGTGTAATTTAATCTTGCCATCTGAACAACAAAATCCTTTACTTTCTCCATGAAACTTTTTTGCACCACAATGTAAACAAAATGTAGGCTGTAATAACAAATAACATTCAGTAGGAATATTTTGCGTAGTTAAATTTGGAGTCTGTACATTTATTTGTACACCCTCATTATCATATGTAAATCTATCTTCCATATACTCATCATTGACATTTTGTTTACAAATTGTAGTGGTGAAAGATATACCATCACTACAATCAGTAGCTGCAATAAAGATATTTGAAATAAAATTTATGAAGAGAATGGAATAGAAAAGAGAAAATCACATGATAGTCTTACAACTAAATGACTAAATTATATACATGAATAAAATGGCATGGAAATAGATATGAAATAAAATTTTTGAATAAATAAATAATACCTTCACCTTGAAGGTATTTTGAATGCGCTAATTGCTGCTGTTTTGCTTCAGCATACAATTTTGCTTCAGCATACAATTTTCGACGGCGAGAATTTTGACTGTCTTTCAGTTGGGGATAAAGTTCTCGCCGTTTTCTTCTACGATCATCAATGCCATCCATAAGATAAACAACTGAATATAATAAAATACAGGTTTAATAATGGATAAAACAAATTCCTCCAATTCTAACAAAATGAACCATTTGAAAACGCAAAGCTTAATCTAAATTTACAATTACACAATAAAATATATAACTATAAAGGAATAACTAACCTGCAATAGATTCAAATTTGTGAGCAAGGCAGGATTAAATTCAATCGGTCGAAAGAAAAATCACCAAAGCAGGATTAAATGCAATCAGTGTTGTAACCTATTGGCGGTATTTGGAATTTTAGGCTTTAATTTTTTTGATGAGTGGTATTTGGGATTTGGGATTTTAGGGTTTATATTTTGAGACCCAATTGATCGATGGAATTCCCTTAAAGAACTCGGAAACCGACCTCCAAGACGGTAACGGATGGATACACTGGGTACGGTTTCTATTTATCACCTCCCCCGGGTTCACTTCCTCTACCGGCGCCCGGAAAAATAAAAGCCTTGTTCATAGCAACAACAATAACTTCACCGGTGATTTCAGGAGCTGCTAACACTCGATCTATGATTGACTCCAATTCGGTTAAAGTACGAAGCTTTGGTCTACCGGTTAGATTTCGTTGAAACGATCTGTAATTGTTTGATATCTTCAAACAGAAATATCTGTCAGCTAAGCTTTCAAGTGATTCCCGATTCCTTCGAGAGTAGACGCGTGACAAAAGAAATGGGAAAGTAGAAGAAGCCACGGAAGACACGGTTGAGGCGTTTAATATGAAGCGGCAAACACGACGTCGTATTTACGACGATGACATGGCAATCTCCCTCTTTTAGTATAGTTAGGATGAAACACAAGTCGTCATCCACGTAGGACGTGCAATTGAAATTATAACCCCTTCTCCGATTCGATCTAAAATTAGAATAATTACAACCTTAATGCTAACAAGAAATCCCGTTGGTATAAAAATATAAGCTAAAAAATAATTTATCTATTAAAATTATTATAAAGAAAAAATAAAAAAGATATATTGAAGCACCGTCGATGATTCTAGATAGCGTCAATGATGACATTGTCTTTGTGAGTAACCGTTAATGAACTTGTGTCGACAATCAACAACCATATAATTCTGTCAAAATTACCAACGTCATACTATTGAAGGACACACACACACATATATAATCGTCTGTTTCATTAATTATTATTGTTCACGAAAAGGCTCTTTGGAAGATTCGTGTGACGCCTCTCAAATTGCTCGAGTCCTTTTGGATTGTGTTGAGTTTTAATAGATAGCATGGTTTTTGGGTAAATAACATCAACCATTCTCAATCTTTCGTGTCATTTGCAAATATGTCCTCAACCTAACTTTGTGAAAATTAGTGTCATTCATCCAAATAGATAGTTTCCATCCATTTTTTCAATAGTCAAACCATTTAATTAGCATATTCAAAACTTAAAATTGTCCTCCTCTGTCCATAATCCTCGAATAAACCTTCTGAATAGATTTTAGGCCACTCATTCACGGGAAATTTATCCTTTGGTCTTGATGTAATATACCTAAGCGCGATACTTGATAAATATCACTGAAAATCTTAGAAAATATGAAAACTCACGTAGAACATTTGTAAAATATGCAATATTATATATAATTTAATTATAAAGTCATGTCTTCACAAAACTCGAATCCTGTAAAAAAATTTAGATTTTTTTTGTAAATTTTGATAAAAGTTGATGGATTGTATGGTTGAAAAGTTGTGAATCCCATATTTAATGTGCCTTGTTTCAACAAATATCAACTACACATATTTAATTAATTAATGTAGGGTATGTATTAGAAAAAATGTAAGCAAGAATTATATATTCAACTACATTAATTACATTTTCTTAATCTGTAAAAATATAAAAATAGAATTATATTTATGGACGAAAAGAGTATCAGAGTTCGCTTTTTAGAAAATATGTATCAAAGCTAAATAGGATCTCTTATTTTTTGAAATGCATATACCACATTTGCCATATTTTTTTAATTCTCTACAAAGTAATTATTTAGATGCTTAAAATACTTCTTTTAGAAAAAACAGTTGATAAAATAAACATTCATGCTATAAGTACATGATCTTCTGACAAAAAATCTTTACGGACAACCCATAGCGAGACATCATTGGAAGATCAGAAAAAGGAAAAAAATAGTACAATCACATTTTGACACATCAACGTCTACATACTCTTGGTTTTCTTGCATGCCTGATCTCCTATTCACAATGAAGGGGATAAAAACTTCTCATTGCTGAGTCGCTGACGTGACAATAGAACATTACTTATGTTTCTCTCAAATTCAAAGAACCGCAATTAAGGCTCTCTTGCCATATCTAACAATGAAATTTTTGTTTTGTTTTTTTTTTTAAATCCTTGCTCACTGGGGGTAGTAAATCAATTTAAGTGATATATACATGTATATGACTTATATTTCACGTAGACAATTAAAATTGTTTGATGTTGGCCATTTTGACATTGATTCATGACATTGTTCCTTCTTTAATGAAATATGTTATAACGCGTAAATTTATTGCTTTCTTATGGAAAGAGATACGTGGATTCGTGTGAATGCGTGCATTAATCGAGGGAGGGAGGCTTCCAAGTAATGGTATCCAAAAATTCCATTTGGAACAACATAAAAATTACAAATAATTTATCAAATAAGAAGTTTCCTTCTAACTTCATCAATTCCAACCTTAAAATATAGCCGATTCGTGCCCTGATTCTCAAAAAGTAAAAGAACAATCAGATTTCTTTCTTTGTAGCAGTGGAATCGATTCAAGCCCCATTATGAGGATAATCAACTGGTGTTGGAACAAGTTTTTGTTTTACGACGGTTTTAACTTAATGGATGAAATATTTTATTGGGGTAAATTAAGTATAATTATATTTTCTGCATCTGATTCTGATTATTTCTTCCTAATTTCTAACACTTAAGCTTAAATTTCTGTAGGTCTCACGCTTGTCTTCACTGTCCTTATGTCGGAGCTGGCACATAAATTGGGCCTATTGGCCACTTATCTCCGAGTTGTATGGGACATACCAGTTATGAGGATGATCAAATGGAGTTTGAAAAAGCTTTTTTACTACTACTAGTTGAGGCACGTGCATTGTATTTTTATTGGGTATTTAATAGTGTAGATATTACACATATGCATGGGGATTAAATATAGTAGAATGGTTATAATTTGATTATTGCTAGTGTAACCAGATGAAACATGTAGGAGAATCTACTGATAATCTGAATTCATATACTTCGAAGCCCAAAAAACGTTTTCTCCGTGCAATGAATAAGTAATCTGGAACCATGAACAAAATTTAGCCTACTGAATTTAGGAAGCGAGCATTGCAAATTATGAGTGAAATGGTGAAACACAAGAAAAGGGGAAATAAGGAAATGAAATTCATTTGGTAAAAGGTAAAATTGACATTATTTAAAGAACATTAGTTATTTCTAAGAGCAAAATAAATTGTGCTAAAAAAACTTACATGAATAAAGCTATTGTCTTTTTTTTCATTCTCATCATCGAATACTGTAATTATCTAATTGACAGAAAACTCAGTCACTAATGCACAAAAATTATTTCCATGATTAGTTATGCATTAAATTTTATACATATAAAAGTTGATATTTTAAAAAGCTAATAAAACTTTCAGTATTTTGATATATAGGGTAGTTCTATTTCTTGGTGATGACTTTGTATAGTTGTATGAAGTAATATAATTGTGAGATTTTACAGCAAAGCATGCTCATATACTCAATTGTGTC
Organism: Fraxinus excelsior; assembly: GCA_019097785.1. Lineage (NCBI taxonomy): Eukaryota > Viridiplantae > Streptophyta > Magnoliopsida > Lamiales > Oleaceae > Fraxinus > Fraxinus excelsior. The sequence continues at coordinate 12,746,698 of CM032637.1, read as the reverse complement.
ATATACCATATACTTATTTTTATAAAGTTAATTGTGTCATACACTATCTACAATGATATAATCTGGCGTCGATACTTATATACTATGAACGATACCAAAAGAATAAATTAAGTTTTCAGTTGTATATATTCTATTTATTTATATAAGGACTCTCTAACATTGCTAAGAGTTATAAAAGTATGTCACAAATAAGTAGTTAAAAGAGATAAAAATTGTAAGTCCTATGACACGTGTAGTTAAAAATGAGATTTGATCGCTTTTTAACAAACAAAACTTCTACCAGACAAGCGCTGAATGAATTACGAGTGCGTTGTTTGTCTATTTTATTTTAATATCATGAAAGTGTGTGAAAGGGAGACAGTGAGCACCAACTATTTACTTATTTATTATTAACATCATCAATGCAGGAGCACTTAAAGTTGGAGAAATTACAATACCATTTAAATACTTTCAAGCCAAAAGGAAAAGGAAAATGATAGGGGTACAATTTAAAGGAAATCCATCTCCAGAGGGAATTCATGTACAGTTTTCAAGGTCCTATCCACTTCATGCACTTGTGAGAAAGAAATGCACATTTGTCTCAAGTATTGCTCCTGAAAGATCCCAGTGCTTTAATGGTTGCTGCCCTTAGAATATAATGGTGGTAGGCAGCAATGGCAGCTCCCATGAATGGTCCAAGCCAGAAAATTCACTGCATATTTATTTAAACAAAAGTAATGATATATATTAGTCTAAAGATCAGTAAATTTGAGTAAGACAAAATTAAAATTTTGGAAAGTCTCTCACTAAGCGTTAGACATGTACATGAACAATAAATAGTTCTGGGACGAACCTATCACAGATCCAGGGATACCACTAACTCAAGGATCAAAAGTTTTCAAATAAATATAAAATTATATGAGCGCCACAAATGGGTCTCAATTCAGAAAATCAGATCACGTTAGGAACAAGCGAATCTACATCGAGCAAAACGTATAATATGCAAAGCAACTTATATTAAAAATTAAATTAATTCTTCCCAAAAGATAGGAATTCATTTCCTAATAGAAACGCAAAACATAGCACACACCCCAGGACAAATACGCATCAAGAAAAGTAAACATTACAAAGCAAATGGAAAAAAACAGAAATAGAGAGAAAGATGGTAGATTTTTAGTACGCTAATTACCTTTTATAAAGAGCACACAGAATCGAGAATGTTATCCAGTGAGATCTATATAAGATTTAATTGGTTAAGCTTTGGGCACTTTAAGAGGTTGAAGATTATTACAAATATGAATGCTGAACAATAGCAACAAATAATAAAAAAAATGAGACAAACAAGAGCACATTTACCCTTCTGTTTTTTTATAATTTCACGAACAACAATGTCAAAGGCAATGATTTTTAATCTGGAATCCAGTTTCTTCACACTACTTGTGCATTAATTTATAGTTCAAGATGTCGTGTCACTGGGTAAAGTGTGGTCCAAAACTTCCTAGACGAAACCTGAATGCAGCTGAAACATTTACTTTTGACTATCTAAATAAAATCTAACTTCAGAAAAGGTGCAGAGAAAGCAAAATAGGAAGACAGCGCAATGTCAGGGCTCACTGTTGATGCTAGAAATGGTTGTTCTAGTATCAATGGTGACCCAAAATAGAGTTGAGAGTGTGAGGGGGAAATGGTGTTGATGCTAGAAATTGATGTTCTAGCATCCACATTAATCTCCAAGAAATGGTGTTGATGCTAGAAATTGATGTTCTAGCATCCACATTAATCTCCAAGAATTGAGGAAAAATGGAGAGAGCTTACCAAAAATGAATGGCTGCTAGAATGCTAGGATGGTGATGACGGAGGGAAATAGTGTATATGAATAGTAGAAAATTAGGGCACAAACTTCTAGGTGAGTAATTGTGCCAAGTAGTTGGGTTTTAGGGGTAATTCTAGTTGGACCTAAGGTAATTGAGCTAAAATGATTAATTTCGATTTTGGACCTATTTAATTGGACTTAAATGAATTGGGCTAAAATAAATAATTTCGATATTGGACTTATATTAAATTGGACTTTAAATAATTGGGCTTCAAATAATCATAATATATATATTTTATTGAAATTCGGATTTAATCAAAATAATAAGGAATCGATAATTTAAAATTATTCGAAAATGAATTCGATTCGAAATAATTTATATTCGTTTGTAAAGGCTAGACGAACGCGTTTCACTTTAACGTTAGGGTTTAAAATTTAGCGATACGTTTTTCGAGAAAATAATTTTATTTTATTTAAATATTCTCGGTCGCTACAACTTTACCCCCTTAAAAATAATTTCGTCCTCGAAATTTAAACTTACTTGATCTAAAATATCTGGATACTTAGCCAGAATCTCTTCATCTTTCTCCCAGGTAGTTTCATCGCTATCCTGTCTACTCCATTGGACTTTGACTAAAAGAATCTATTTGTTTCTTAAGACATAGACTTTTCTATCAATAATGCACATAGGTGTCTCCTCATAGGACAGATTCCTTTGAATCGAAAGAGTCTGGAAATTTACCACGTGGCTTGGGTCGTGGATATATTTTCTCAATAAAGAAACGTGAAAAATGTTGTGTACGGCCGATAGCTCTGGTGGCAACGCCAAACGATAAACCACGTTACCTACTTTCTCTAATATCTCGAATGGTTCGATAAAATGGGGTCTTAACTTTCCTCTCTTGCCAAAACGGATAGTTCCTTTCATATGAGTTACTTTCAAGAATACTTTCTCTCCAATCTCAAACTCTAAGTCTTTTCTCCTTCGATCGGCATAGCTTTTCTGTCTGTCTTGTGCGGCTTTGATCCGCAGTCTGATCTTCTCAATAGCCTCAACGGTCTTCTCAATCAATTCTGGATCTAAAATTCTTCTCTTGCCTACTTCATCCCAATAGATTGGTGATCGACATCGTCGTCCATAAAGTGCCTCATATGGTGCCATACCAATAGTAGCCTGAAAACTATTATTGTAGGCAAATTCCACTAATGGAAGATGAGTCTCCCAATTACCACTCAAGTCTAATACACAGGCTCTAAGCATATCTTCTAGTGTCTGAATAGTGCGGTCAGACTGTCCATCGGTCTGGGGATGGTAAGCAGTACTAAAATTTAATTTAGTACCCATAGCTACCTATAAACTCTTCCAAAATCTCGAAGTAAATCTCGGGTCTCTGTCTGAGACAATGGAAACTGGTACTCCATGAAGTCGAACAATCTCTCTAACAGACAATTGGGCTAACTGATCCACATTGAAAGTCATTCTGATCGGTAGGAAATGAGCTGACTTCGTAAGTCGGTCTACAATAACCCAAATGGCGTCATGTCCTTTCACCGATTTCGGTAACCCTGTCACGAAATCCATGGAAATTTTCTCCCATTTCCATTCTGGTATATCCAAAGGATTTAACAATCCCGATGGTCTCTAATGTTCAGCCTTAACTTGCTGAAAGGTCATGCATCGAGAGACAAACCTTGCAATGCAACCCTTCATGTTTCTCCGCTAAAAGGTGTTGGGCAAATCACGTATCCCTCCTGGGTGGCATGCATATGGTGCTGAATGAGTTTCTGTCAAAATCTCATTTTTGATATGCTCATCCTTCGGTACACAGAGATGTCCTCTGAACATAAATGCTTTATCAGAGGCAATCTCAAAACCTATTCTCTTGCTAGTCCCAACTCCGGATCTGATCTTTTCTAGGAATTTATCTCCGGCTTGAGCCGTCACAACCCGACCTCTCAAATCTGGTTTAACAATCAGATTTGCCAATCTAATAGGTCTTTGGACTGACGGGGCTCGCACTTCAATTCTTAAATTCTGAAAATCTCGAATCAATTGATCTTGCGTTATTCCCAAAGCTGATAACTATCCGGCGTTCTTTCTGCTCAAAGCGTCTGCAACCTTATTGGCTTTACCCGGGTGGTAAAGAATGGTGCAGTCATAATCTTTTACCAGCTCTAGCCATCGACGTTATCTCATGTTCAGTTCCTTCTGAGTGAAGAAATACTCGAGACTCTTGTGATCGGTGTAAATTTCACATTTACTACCATACAGATAGTGTCGCCAACTCTTAAGAGCGTGCACTACAGCTACGAGCTCCAAGTCATGTGTCGGGTAATTCTTTTCATGTGGCTTCAACTGTCTTGAAGCATAGGCTATCACTTTTCCATTCTACATCAATACACAACCTAAGCCATGTTTGGATGCATCACTGTAAATAACGAAACCATCAGACCCATCTGGTATAGTCAACACTGGTGCTGAGACGAGCTTGTTCTTAAGTTCCTGGAAGCTTTGTTCATATTGTTCGGTCCACTGAAACTTAACTCCTTTCCTCGTCAACTGAGTCATAGGACCTGCTATTTTAGAGAAACCCTCTATGAATCGCCGATAGTATCCGGATAATCCAAGAAAACTTCTCACATCTCCAACATTTGCAGGTGTCGGCCAATTCGTTTCAGTTTCCACTTTAGAAGGATCAACTTCGATGCCTTTGGCTGTAACAATGTGACCCAAGAAACCTACTCTCTCGAGCCAAAATTCACATTTCTTGAATTTGGCATACAACTTTTATGCTCTCAGCATTTCCAATACAATCCTCAAATGTTCTTCATGATGTGCCGAATCTCTGGAGTAGATCAGTATGTCATCGATAAAAACAATAACGAATTTATCAAGATACTGATGGAAGATTCTGTTCATCAAGTCCATAAATATCGCAGGTGCGTTCGTGAGTCCGAAAGGCATCACTACGAACTCGTAATGTCCATATCATGTCCTAAACGATGTCTTTGGTACGTCAGTTGGCGAAACCTTTAGCTCATGGTAACCAAATCTCAAGTCGATCTTGGAGAAAATAGTTCTACATTTCAATTGATCGAATAAGTCCTCGATCCTGGGGAGAGGATACTTATTCTTTATCGTCAACTTGTTAAGTTCTCGATAGTCAATGCACATCCTCATGCTTTCATCCTTCTTTTTTACGAACAGAACATGTGCTCCCCATGGAGATACACTTGGTCTGATGAAACCCTTCTCTAGCAATTCCTCCAATTACACATTCAGTTCTTGCAATTCCTTTGGCGGCATACGGTACGGAGCCTTGGAAACAGGGGCAACTCCTGGTACCAAGTCAATGGAAAATTCCACTTGTCTATCCGGCGGAGTACCGGGTAGATCATCTGGAAAAACATTACCATACTTACATACTACTGGTACTGATTTCAGAGTAATCTCCTCTACGGGTTTGTCTTGCAAACTAACCAAAAAGCCTTGACAATTGTCTTTGGCTAAAAACCTCACGGCTCGTAAAGCGGAGATAAGGCGAGGAAGTGATTTGATTCTCGTCCCATAAAACCTGAATACTTCTTCACCGTCCTTGCAAAAAATAACCTCTTTCTCGTGGCACATGATTGCGGCACGATTGGTGCTGAGCCAATCCATACCCATAATAATATCGAAGTCTTTCATTCGAATAATATTCAAGTCTGCCCCTAGAACTTGACCATCAAAATCTATTTGTACGGCCTTGACTATCTTATTAGTATCGATAGTACTTCCGACGGCAAACTAACCTCGAGGTTACTACCAGTCTCTTCTCCTATTAGGTTCAGTCTTTCTAAGCATGCATCAGATATAAATGAATGGGTGGCTCTCCAGTCTATCAAAACATATACGGGAATACCAGAGATAGATAGTATAGCTGTTATCATATCAGAATCCTCGACTGCATCCATAGCAAATACTCTTGCTTTACCTTTTCTTTTCTGGTCCGTGTCTTTCTACTGATTGGAAATTGGAAACTAAACATCATTTCATTTATAACTCAACTTCTCTTAATGATGGTACATAAGTAGAAAGGCATGTATGTCGAACATTTCCCCTTTTTTTTTACGAAGATATCAAACCTACTCTAGATCCTATCTCTCTATTCTTCTTCGGTTATACATGATTCGGCATCTGAGAATTCTCCGAGCACTGGATCAACGTCTTCCTCTGGTTCTTCTTCTAGGTCTTCTTTCGGTTCTTCTTCGGGTTCCTTCTCGGGGTCTTCCTCGGGTTCTTCTTCAGGAACATCCTCGGGTACTAACCCATCTTCTTGCCCAAGTTCAGGCTCGGGCATTGGCTCATGTTCCGACTCCCCTTCAGGTGCAACCCCAAAGCGGTGCTCAAAATACATGGGTCAATATGCCACAAATCTCACGCAAAAAGGTATCATATTCAATCTCCACATTAGGTGACACCAGTGCATCTATGTATATACTGCGAGCTACCTCCACGTAGTCGCCTCGAAAGGTCGAGAGTAAATGATGTATCGATCGGTGATCATTGGTCACATAGCCATGCTGTATGGCCCGATCATGTATAATTTTCAGTTGCTCTATGTGTTGGGCTATAGTCCAATCGAGTCTAGGCCTGAAACGATCGTAGTCTCTAACGGCTTGTTCTGCGTCACTGGGTGCATTTCTACGGATGGGTGCCATGTCCTAAACCAATTATGCAAAGTCCAATTATGCGGGGTTATTCATCTCTTAGTTAAAATTACGAGGACGTAAAAATTTAAAAACTCTTGTAAATTATGCACAAACTCGTCTTTCTTTCTTTCTTTTTAATTCGGATACATTTATTTCTCTTATTCTAAATCTCGTAAATTGTAAAAACAGGTATCCGAAATAAAATAACGTTAAGTTTCATAAATTTCTTTTACTTTCGGAGTCGGTGGATCGAATGATGGCAGTGGCGACTTTTATTAATAATTAAATAATAAATAAAAAGTCTCTTTGAAAATTTTCTATTTTTTTTAAAGAATTTGCCAGTCTACAGTATGTAGTCGATCTAACGGTCGGGACAGCTCGTTAAGTGGGACCCGGGACGTTACAAAACCTATCTTTATGGGATGAATGTAGTATTTTGTATTGGAAAGAGATGCATAGATTTGTGTGAATGCATGAATGGGAGCCTAACACTTACAAGTCCAAATGTATCCAAAAATTTCGTTAAAGATAATTTTTTCAGTTTAAATTACTATAAAAAAATAATAAAAATATTTTAAAGAAGCACCATCAATAATTGTCGATAACACGAATGACAACAGTGTCTTTTAGTAATCACTGATGAACATATGTCGATAATCACCAACTGTATAATTTTATCAAAATCACCACAATCATCAGCAATCATACCATTGGTGATCACCTATAGATCATCGGTTCAACTAAGTTCTTACTTATTGTTCACGGAAAGGCACTTTTGACGATTTCCCTTGAGATCTCCAAATTGCTTCGATGTTGATGGTGTCAAATTTTAATTCTTTAGGTAAAGAATAATGTTATCTATGTAGACTACAAATTAGGTAACAATATAGGGGGTTAATTTATATATTATCTTAAATGCATATTGATACAGGAAAATATCGATAGACTCGAGCTCCACCTACGTGACCCGAACTTTAGGTCCGATCTTGGCCCACTCCATCTGGGGCCCATTATGAGGTCGGACCTAGGACTACTAGTCCTACTTAAGTACAAACTCCTAATTCATTACAAATTTTACTCTAACACAAATTGTGCACTTCTAACATAATATAAACACCTAAAATAACTATAATCACATGAAGTTCAGTCATTCCAGGACTCTCCTTCCAACATCTATAAATATATAACCTAACCTCATTATTAAGGTATATTTTGTATAATATTCCAATATATAGTTTTTCACATAACTTCTCTCTCTGACTTAAACATCGGAGGGGCGACGAGGACACACCTCGACGGCTTTATTTCAAGTATTGGAGGTTGGATCTGGCGGAGTGGTGTGCTGTCGTAGGCACCCAAAAATAGTCCTTAAACCTCTAAAACTAATGTAGTGGTGACAATAAGGGTCGATCCCACGAAAAGTGTGCAATTCAACAATTTATGCTTCGTATAACGATTGGGGGGTTTTGTTTATAACGAAATCAATTTTATAACAAATAATAATGTAAATTAACGAGTTGTATTAAATCAGTGAAACGAGTCTTGATCAAAGTCAACTTCCACCATTGGAGATTTATAACCATTCATCAATCCACAAAGAATAATCAATTCACATTCACAATATTCATCGTTGGAATAGATTCCTATTTCTCCTTAATTTTAGTTAATCAGAAACCAGCGTTCTAATTAACCCTAATTATCAAATAATCTCAGACCAGCGCTAAAGATTCAATTTAATAACAGCTTTAAATAATAGAGAAATCGATGAACTAGATAATACAAACACCAGCGGTTGCATTAAATCTATTTAAACATTTTTCTTAAGATTCAATAACCTCTATCGCATAAAATTATCAAATCCTAGTGCTTCACAAGTTAAATGATTCAAACAATTACGGATTTGAGATTTAACTTAGCTATAGATTGCAATATATGAAAAACTAATAGATCTCAA